>MJUT01045127.1:128506-209735 GCA_002080005.1 Gigantidas platifrons | reverse complement strand
GCCGTATTGGTGAATGGTTTGTATGTGCTGTTAGGCAATCCAACTACTTAACTCATTGGGCCACCCAGGCCCTCACAATTATTACTGATCTAATTATGAGTGGATTGGAGATTATACATATGTGTAATAGTAAAGAAAAGCCAGGCATAATACATATCACTACAACTGGGCATTTATATTACATCCGTGTAGAATAATCACTATCAAACACAATAATTGTGTAAGATATGTTAATAACACATGCGCATTCGATATAAATACGCTGACGATGTTTATCACCGGGTTTGTAACTCGATTGCCTCGACACGTTTCACATGTTTAGCAGGAACTGCGTACCCTTCTGGAGCACCTGAGTTCACCCCGTGTTTTAGTGGGGTTCGTGTTGCTCGATCTTTAGTTGTATATGTATGTTTTGTAGATCGTTGTTTGTCCATTTTGTTTTGGCCATTTTGTTGTTGTCTGTTGTTCGATATACAGCTTCTGATTACCCCATGTGTATCTTCAAGTTTTTCTTAGGGGGATTTTTGTCATTAATGTTGTCAAAGACATGTCTCCCATTATTAGATCCGTATATAGATCTCCACGTAAAAGCGATGTTCGGTTCGTCTTTACTCCCATTTATGTTGTAGCGGGTTCCCGTGTTATGTTATTTGTATTTATGTACGTATGTTGCTGTCCAACACGATTTCCATGTCGTATGCCTGGATGACTCAATGAGTTAGATAGTTGGATTACCTAACAAGTCATACAAGTCTATCACCAATACGTCGTGAGTTCGCGCCCATCTTTGTAAATTACAAAAAGGGTCACTCGGCTCGTATCCGCAAGTGATATAGTTTTCCAGTTGCTTGCCCATGGTCGGTGGTTCTATCCGGGTACTCCGGCTTCTTTGCATTCAAATTTATCTGGAAAATGTTAACATTCGTATATGTTTTATTGTACTTTAAATAAGCTTACATCAAATATAGCTACATATCAGTAACAGAAACACACTGATTAGTATACCAATCATGTATATCGAGCGGTGTCTATCAAGTGTAATTATTGTTTAATTGTTTACACAAAGGACACATTCCATTATTATATAGCTTTATATTCCATACACCAAATTGGTCTTTTTTCTTTAAAAATGATAAATACAAAGTTTCTTTTGATGCTGCCTTATTTAGATATAGATCTAATGATTTAGGAGTATTGTAGTCTGAAGTAGATATGTATGTATGACTAGGTACAATGTTAACTCTATCAGGAGCTCCTCTTACCATGGGTATTATTTTAAAATATTCCTGAAACAGATAAAAGAGTTTTATTGGTAGTGTATTCCTTGCACAAAGCATTTTTCAAATGCTAAATATAATTTAAATGAACCACTTAGTTGTGTTGTACAGTCTTTGTTAACATCACATGTATACTTACCACACTTGCCGTACATATCTATACCTATGCATCTACTCATGTGTTTAACATATGCCATTCGTTTAGAGTTAACCTTGCAATTGCTGACAATCTAGGCGGCAATTTTAGATTTTCTTGCAAAGACCGACGAATGGTTTTTGGCCCTAATATATTTCGAGGAATTTTTTCGCCATAAGGACCATATCCCTCGGAGTCTCTACGATAACTCGTTGTCCAATCGAATTTATTTATCCATGTTGATTGTTGATACCGTTTATTGGTTAAAACACAGATTCACAGGAAGCAAAAACCCATATCTGTGATGGTGTTTTATGGGAAGGTTCTTGTATTTGTAATTCGCTATGATGAAAGATGACATAATCACTATTTACGATATGTGTTGTGTTAAATATAATCTTACAATTTTCACATTCACAAAAAATGTTTAGTGATGAAAATGGGTCAATTTCTGGTACCCAAACAGGCCTTGTATACCACATCGTGACGAACAGGCGTTGTTTGAATTTAAAACATACCGGTGGACGTTGTGCTGTATCGTTTTGATCCACAGTTAGATGTATTTATGGATACATTGGAAATGTGTGTTTAAGACGTCAATATACAATCTCGTACCGTGCAGATAGATAAATAAAATAAAAAAATACAGACACTGTCGACTACACATATTAAAATATATATGTTGGTGTTCATGGTTACAGCCAACCTTTTATGCAGAAATAGTATCTCTTGGGAGAACATTGTATATTATGTCCACACATTAGAGTTTGCACTCGTCTCGTTCATAAATATTGTAAAGTTTTCATTGTCAACGATTCGCGTCATTAAATTTCAGTTCCACTACATTATGTCACAATATTTGATATACAAAATATGTGCATTATCTAGTGCATTATAGGTAGGTTTGACTGTATACATAAATTTGTACTTTTCTTTTAACTCCAAAATAACAATAGTTTGAAAACATTACATTAAAATGAAAACGACATGTATTTTAACTTCTAGGTGATATGAGGCAAAACAAGAATATGTTATATAGAGACAGAATAAACAAAAATATTTTGACTTTAAGCTGTAGTTGTGATGAAATAAAAACTGTGAATAGTGACGTAAAGCAGTAGTTCAGATGAGATACAAACTGTGAATATAGTTACTTCTAAATGTAGTTTTGATGAGGTAAAAACTGTGAACAGTGACTTCAAACAGTAGTTGTGAATTTGAATTTGAATTTTAATATTGGTGCTTAGCGCCACTTTCAGCAATATTTCAGCTATATCATGGCGACCAGTCTTAGTGGTGGAGGAAGCTGAATTACCAGGAGAGAACCACAGACCCTGGGCAAGCAACTGGTAAACTTTATCACTTGCGGCTGCGAGTAGAGAGCACCTTTTTTGTAATTTACTGGATTTGTGATCTGGTAAAAAGTGTGAATAGAAACTTATAACTGTAGTTGTGATGAGATAAACATTGTGAATAGTGACTTATAACTATAGTTGTGATGAGGTAATAACTGTGAACAGTGACTTATAACTGTAGTTGTGATAAGGTAAAAACTTTGAATAGTGACTGATAACTGTAATTGTGATGAGATAAACACTGTGAATAGTGACTTATAAATGTAGTTGTGATGATAAAAATTGTGAACAGTGACTGATAACTGTACATGTTCATAATACATTTACTTCATCAATTTACTTGACACCTAATATGTGATATTACAAGTTTTATAATTCCAAATGGGTAAAAAGCCGTAAATCTCAGATATGTGACACTAATGAAGGACCATTTAACTTTCCGAAACACCCTAGTTCATCGCCAATTTAATTAAGGTCAATGTTGCTAAATCTTTAGTGTTTAATTGATCATTGCTTGTCCTTTTTCATTTGGCCTATATATTGTCTGTCGATCATCGACGTAATGCTTCTCATTACCCATTTGATATCTTGAAACTTGTTTTTAGTATTCATTCCTAACCAACAGTGGAATGCTGTATGACAGTTCAAAATTCCTGTTAAGGATTATAATATATAGACGTTAGAGAAAACCTAATGACTAATCTAGAGACACTGGACACATCGGGTACACAAGTCACCGGGCGAAGATAAATAAAACAAAAAACGCAACAAAGAAAACTAGTTAACCCAGTAGATTGCTTACAGCAAAATGTAGTGCAATACAATTATTTGTCTTTAAAAAAGATTGTGTAGAGTTGTTTAAACAATAGTTGATCCATGCATGTCATTTAAAATGATGTTGAGTAAATCACTGTGCATTACTGACACACAATCAATATTTGTTCTGCTTGGATAAATTTTGAAGGTAGTGACATTTTGTCACGATATAGCGAGAAATGTGGAAAAACAATAGTTTTGTTATTCATATTGAGATAAACTGAGAAATTAATAAAAAGTCGTGAATATAAGGACACCACACATGTAAGTATATGTTGTATTATTTAGTCAGTACAAGGTAGAGGTAATATATTATGCATTGGACACCGGAATAGGCAAACAAACACAATAAACATAAATAAGCCATGAACTTTCCTACAAACAGTTGAATGTAACATGACCCGAACATCATTTTTATGCAGAAATCGTCACAGACATCACATGACAGAAATCAGAACGTCAAGACACAAAATATGACATCACAAAAACTAAAAGGTTTAGCAAGACAGACCCAAACATAACACTCGGGTGAACTAAGGTGCTCGCGAAGGGTAAACAGTTCCCGCTTCTTATAAGACAGTCACCGTGTTACTCATAATACAGGTCCATTGCGATACAATTATTGGCAATGATAACATACCCATTGTCATTTGATATGTTGATCTTTCGTTGCGGTTAACCAGATTTTGTCGACGACCGTATAATTTTTGTAACGATGACCTCAACCTAGGAACAGCGTAGCCTTGTTTGAGTAGCTTGATAGCATGGCAATAATAGTTTGTATCCCATTTTTACCATTTTGAATTTGTTTCTACGATAATTCTATTGAATTTTGTATAGTCATTCTGGGCTTTTTTCGCCATTTTTATTACGATGATATTACTGCTCAATTTACATCTTATAGCGTATCTCTACTATTATTGTTATATAAAGATATTTAAAAAAAATATATAAAACTCACTAAGATAAGGTAAGATTAGATAGGTTTTATTGATATTCATGTTAAAATAACAATACAACACACGTTCTAGTGGTCTTTTGAGCGACATACACAACACAAAAATAAATAACAGATAAAAACAACAGAAGCATGTATAAAAATTTATTATTTAAATAAAAACACTCATAGTAGCAAAATCAAGCAAATACGTTAAAGCACACATATAGCACAGACAGGTATATACAAACAGTAACAATTGTTAATCAAGCACAGTAATAAAAGCTTATGATTTAAAAAAAAGGAGCTGGTGTTATGAGCTAATAGCATGCTGTACTGCTAGAATTAAATATTAATAATATAAAAAATAAAAAAAAATAACTAGATGATATTAAAATTGCTTACTTGGATTACATTTACATTCATTGCCATTTCATGATTGTAAAATGTTTTTAAATTTGGTAAAACTGGTCATTTTTCAAAATTCATCAGGTAGGTCATTCCATAAAACAGCAGCTGTATATTTAAAATAATTCTTACCATAGGTAGTTATCTTTACTCTAGGTACCTCTGCAATATTAGAATATCTAAAACTATAATTACTAATTCATTTAATGATGGTGGAGACAGTCTATGAAATATTTTAAAACATTATAATGTCATAGTGCGCATTCTCATTATCTGCAGAGATGGCAGTATTGCTAACTGGGTAGTTTCATTTTCGTATTCCCACAATATTTGCTTACGATGGATATTCATTCATTTTCTATTTATATACATTATCTAAATTTAAAAGGTGATAGAGGTATACTAATATGATACTAAAGTCCTCCATACGATCCAGAACAATCATCAAAGGGAGCTTACTCCTGATATCGACTATCTGCCTAATACACTGAACAATAAGCAAAGATAGGAATAGACATTAGATATACAGAAACAATACTTCATGTGGCGAGTTTTATCAAACGTTCGCCGACAATTTAGCTGTAGTCGAAAATTATACTTTCAATGTTTCTGAATCATATATGAAGATCTTAAGCCTTGATAATGAAGGAAGTGAAATGTTATCTGCACAGAAAGAGAGCAATAGTCATCCACAAGTTGTAGTCACTGCAGTGTCAGCCAACCATTATGGAGAGTCAGAGGGTTTGATAAAAGACATTCATCAACAATTATTGTAGTTTTACCCCAAAATAAAGCTGATAGTTTACGACTTAGGTTTGACCAAGCTCCAACTGATAGCAATGCACACATATTGTAAATGTGAAGTAAGGACGTTCAAATTCGACAAATATCTGATCATGTACAACATTTTAAAGGATACACATGGAAACCTATCATCATACAACTAATACTTAGAGAATACAACTTTATTGTATGGAATGATGCGTCTGCACGATATAATGGAAAGCAGTATGGCTTAGAAACAGTTTTCAAAGATACAAGGAAACATGGACTTCAGATTATGGGAGGAGGAAGGAGTTCTATAATATCCCGTACCAGTAAACATACATTTGCAGTCTTAAAGGAAGATCCGTGTATATTTAGTAATTATGTAGAAGTTCAAGCTACATGGATGTTTTTCCAACGAATTGCATTAATATTATATGCTGTAATGCGCCCGTGGGTTGCATGTGCACTACATTATGGGTGCATGGATTTTCAAAATTCAAACAGTTTACTAAATTGTACAAATGAGTCCATTGTACCACATTCCTGTCACAGGTTTGATCAATCAACTATTGGTATTATATTAACACGACTTTTTAATCAGAAACGAAAATATTTTATTTTTAAGGAGAATGATATAGGCGTAATTAAAAGGGATTTACCGGTCAAATATTTCCATAATTGAGGACATGTATCATAATTACCAAAGGAATATCTTCTTAATAGTGTTTCAAAATTTCGCAAAGTATATAAGTTGACGATGAAGGTTAATTTGGTTTTGCTTAGCAATGTGACGTCGTATTCGTACCAATGTGGACACTGTCGGACAATCAGACTAAAATACGTGAAAGGTTTCGAAATCAGCCATGATTATTGACAAATACGAGACAGGTATCATAATCACCATATATATCATAATTACTATATATTTACAACATTATGTTGTCCGTACAGTTCGTGGATTATCTCAATAAAATATGACTGGCATGTCCGAAATAATTGAAACTAGGATAGTAATAATTACATGATATACTGATTAATTGTACAAAATGCTATCACAGTACATGATTGAATAATCGTAGTTCCGTCAATTTAAAAACTAATAGAAACTCACACCCGGAGCAACGCAACAAACATTCCTGACGTTCAACGACGTCAAAAGTAGTAAAAGTTAACTTTTCACGACGTGACGTAGTCTCCGTTCAACTCGACACATTTATTGCATCTCTTTAACCTGTCATGAATTATTTTCTCAAATTGTTCCGTTTTCATATTTATAATTATATTCATCACTCCTGTCTTAGTTCCGGTTAATCATTTAACCTCTGTCCACGGAGAAATGATTTAATGTACGCAAATACCGCAACATCCATTGACGCTAAGTCAGGGTTGCATGGAGGATGCTTCAGACACTCGAATCCAAGTATATCTAATTCTAGTTGAGTTGTTTGGGAAGTATGTGCTGGTGCATTATCTTACTGTAGTACCACTTGGTCTAGATTGATCAGAGTAGTGGAACCAGCTTTCGTAGGTTGTAATTATTCGGTCTAGAAATCTTATGCCACCACGATTAACTTTTTTGATAAATTGTTTTGACAATTCCACTCTTTTTGTTAAATGTTCAGCTGTGAGAATTCGCAGTGCCCATCTAGCATATACTCAGTTCATATTTATATAATTTGCTAAAAGTTGGTGCGCTGTAGTCTAATACATTCCACATTTGTCTGCAACTTCATGGACTATTAGCCGCCGATCACCGTTAATAACGTCCTGATCTTCATTTTTTACAGCATCGGATTCTATAAAAGATGGTCTGCCTTCCCCCTCATCGTCTGCTAAAGTGTATCTTCCGTCCGAAAACCTTTTGTGCGACTTGAATATCAATGAACGGCTTACTTTACTATGTTTCTCTGACTGTTTTAAGAACGTGTGCGTTTCTGTTGGCGTTTTTCCGATGTCCACGCAAAACTGTATCATCGCCCGCTGCTCCACCTTTTCCGCAAACGTCCTTTTTTGTATTGCCGATCCTGTCTTTAGCGCTTCAAATCCAGATTTCTCACCCATTTCAAAACTTTGACTTTTCAGTTTTAGCAGGTGTAACGTCAATAGTATTGTCGACGTCATAGTGTAATTTCCAGATGCATTTTCGCGGAGTTTGATACTTAGAAAAATAAAAAAAAATAAAAATAGCGACTCGCATGTTATGTGGTATTTTTGTCGTTCTCCGGGTATGAGTTTCTATTGATTTTTAAATAGACGGAAATACGATTATTTAATCATATACTGTGATACATCTTTGTACAATTAATCAGTAAATCATGTAATTAATTATAACCTAGTTTCAATTATTTCGGACATGTCAGTCAGATTTTATTGAGATAGTCCACGAACTTTATGAACAACCCTCGTAAGTGGAACATGAACAAATTTGCGCCACTAGTGGAGCAATACCTGCTTACTCTTCCGGAGCACCCGAGTTCACCCTGGATTTTTAGTCGGTTTCGTGGTTTGTAGATCCTTGTTTGTCATTTTGTGCTTTTTATTTTGGACATTGTGTTGTCTGAATGCAAATAAACAAATTACAAATTAAATTAAAATTCCTATGAAATGAACTGTTTGAAGATACCAAAGGGGTAAATCAGAACCCGTATATCGAAGAACATTCAGCACAAAAAAGTAAAATTACAAAAGGACAAACTGCGATCTACAAGACATACACATAAAACTAAAGATCGAGTAAATTCGAATTGATAAATATGCGTCGATGTAATACTGTTTGAACTGTATGGGACAAAATACCATTACACG
The DNA here is from genome assembly GCA_002080005.1 of Gigantidas platifrons. Taxonomy (NCBI): domain Eukaryota; kingdom Metazoa; phylum Mollusca; class Bivalvia; order Mytilida; family Modiolidae; genus Gigantidas; species Gigantidas platifrons. The sequence goes on along the minus strand of MJUT01045127.1, from coordinate 201,233 downwards.
ATAAACAAAATATGTCTTTCTCAATTATTGTTGCTTAGTAGTAAAAGGAAAGTACAAAGTTATATTTTTGATTTTTGGTGTTTTAACGCTACCTTCAGCAATATTTCAGGTACATCATGGCGACTAGTCTTAGTGGCGGAAGAAGCCACCCGGAGAGAACCACCATCCATGAACAAGCAACTGAAAACTTTTATCACCTGCGACTGCGAGTTGAGTGCACACCTTTTTGTAATTAACAAAGCCGGGCGCGAACCCACGCCGTATTGGTGATAGGCTTGTATGAGCTATTGGGTAATCCAACTACCTAACTCGTTCAGCCACCCGGGCCCTACAAAGCTATATAATAATATATACATATGTCGTGTACAAGTTATGATTTTGTACATGTTATAACTTGGACAATGCAAACATACAAGTTATAACATGTACAACATATTGCTTAAAAATGGCTTTAACTTGTACAATATATGAAAATAATTTTAAATCTGAAGTAATGAAGAGCAATAATCAAAAGGAAAAGAAACACAATATACAGCATGCATAAAGTACTACATTTTGTACTTAGCCCTTCCAGAAACCAGCTGTGCTTACTTGTTGCTACATGACAAAGACATATTATACCTAGAGTTGCATATAACTTTCCACCTTCGACATTTACACCTACCAGACTTACAATTACCTTTCTTACATTGACATTGCACAAAACATTGCCCCCCACTCAACGATATCTTACTCACTATCTCTCTCACACTCATATCACTCACTGGGACTTTATACACATCTAAAGTGGCATTTGCAACAAATTGAACCTGATTTCTACTCGTATATCCTTTTATTTGTCCACCTTTAGTACCAATCTTATAGCCACCATGTTGATTTACATTCAACACATCTTTTATGTTTCTCTCGTCGGCAATTCCCCTATCAACAGATGGAATTGGAATGATAACATCGTCACCCTTGGAGAGAACAGTTAATTATGTTTTTGTGTTCTTTGTCAAGGAATTGGCTTGCACTTGTTGCCCAGATAAGGCCCTCTTTCGTGCACGCTTGCAGTCAATATTTGCAATTTCAGACAAACTCTGACTAGAATCAACAGGAAGTATATCTCTCCCAGAAAGTGCCCTCTTCCGAGGATTTATGCAAGAATGTGTCATTGCGAAACCAGCTTCATTCACACAGCTTTATTCAATGACCATTGGTTCTGTTTCTAACTCTATGATGGTTTAATTGTTGTCTGTTGTATTACGTGCAGTCAGTCGCCCATCAGTGGCGGTGTTTGTGTCAGTAATATTATCCGTCTCAGAGATTGTAGCGTCAATTTCAGTCTCAGTGTCAGTAACATGTTATGTCTTGGAAATAGCGGTGTCAGTGTCAGTAGTGTTAGTGGATACATAATGTACTTCAAATATTGCTTGTAAGTCTACTTCTCTTTGCATATCAAGAATAAGATCTCTGTGAACTGACGATGAGCTAAATCGTACTTTTGGATCAGAAACAAAGAATGTTTTATATGGATATTTCCCTATCTCACGATGGTATGTTCGATTTTTCTGAAATTGGATAAATATTAATCCTTCATACCATTGTGTATAATTATTCTCACTTAGCCATGTTGCAAGCATTTCTTTTACATCGGCATTCCCCCTCTGTGGGTGACGTGGTCTACCATGAACAATTTTAAGATCAGGCCATAATGACTTTAGCTCAGTAAGTATGTTGGCTGTAAATTCGCACCCGTTGTCACTTTGAATAATCATTGGAGCTCCTAATATGAGAAAACATTTCTAAAATAGTGTATACCTCTGCAGCTGTTTTTGATTTCAGTGGACACAAAATACAGAATTTGGTAAAAACTGGTCTTGGTAGTGTAACACCCACTTATAACCACTGTCTGGAACTGATTGATAACCAGTTAAGTCAAATTGTTCTCTTGAACTAAAATCCGACGATCTGACGGGTTTGGTGACTAGTTTTTAAAGCTCACAACACTTTTTCTTAACAGCACAGTGTTCACGACCACCGACCATGGGCAAGCAACTGACAAACTTTATCACTTGCGGCGGCGAGTTGAGTGCACCCTTTTTGTAATTTACAAAGCTGGGCACACACCGCATTGATGATAGGCTTGTATGAGTTAGAGCCAACAACCTAACTCATTGAGCCACCCGGGCCCCGAAAATTTGAAGAAATGAAATTCTTACTCTAATATCAAGTTAAGCCTTCTCGGCGTTTTTGAGATAAATTTAATTGTGACAGTGTCGTGACATTTGAATTACATGTACAGACCAATGTGAAATATAGAAATATAAGCCGTTTTGTTATTTGTACTATTTAATATCATTTACTATATGTACTATATAAGAAGATTGTAAACTATCATGGATGTACTATTAGAGGACCATTGGGAAAAGGGCATACACGCAAAATTAAACCAGGGTCTATTAAGTATATTATACAAACCAGAGAGAAATGTTGGTTTTCATTGGATCACGTCATATATATTATATAAGACCATTCCATGAGTCGAATTTTACTTTGATGTACCACATAGGGTTACTGAGATATTGGTCCAAATGCAAAGTTTGTCCAGAGTGTCACAGGCAACAATTATATAGGTCAGGATGGCATTGTTGTTTGAATATGTTCTACTTATAAAACAAAGACGGACTGTACCAACACAGCATTCATCATCGGGTGTTTTTCTCTTGATCAATTGTTCAAGGTTTCCAGCTGTCAATATCTCATACTGCTTCATCACGGTTCTTTCTTTGCCAGAAGGGTTGGTTGCATCATCTTTTGCCTGCTTAACACCTCATATTAAAGTTTTTATCCTCTCCTTTGAAAACAGGGCATTGTTTGCAGTGGAATATTTCGTCGACACATCAGAAATTTCAGTGTAAAATATGTCTTCGGTATCCACTTGCATCTTAACTCTTTACTACTATGAACGTAAATGTATTGCCTTCTGAGTAGAAACTTACAATTATTATTTACCAGGTGAGAATACTGAATATTCATTGACACTCCTGTCGATATGATCTCTAAGATTAATTGTTTCCTTAATTTACTACTGATCGTATAAAAATAGTTTCAAGATTGAAGATATTGGCCAACCCTGAAGTTGTTTTCTTTTATCATTTGAACCTTTTTTCTATTTGTTGTAGGGTTTTCCATCTACAAATCGTACTATATATATCTGAACAGAAAACAAAGCATATTGATGTTTATAGAATATTTGCCAATGAATATATTTAAAGAATAAATGAAAATAAAACACGTCAAAAGTCTACATTTTTAATGAAAATAAAAAAATATATAATAAATGCAAAATAAATAAATGTTTCCAAAAGGTATTAAATATAAATTGTATTTAGGTTGTACATATATATATAATGTAATTCTGATTTTAGTCCTGGATTATCAGAACAAGATGTAAAAGGGAAACACCAAAAGGAGTTTGGACTTTTGGCGTGTTAATTGTAGCAAGCATTTGAATAAAAGATAGTATGTTGTAAAAAAAGAAAAAAAAGAAAGTATTTGTTGTACACAGTATTATCACAATATTGTAATCGACAAATAGTATAATGTATTACTTATATAGACATTATACAAATACAATATAAAAAGTAAATTAACCGAAAATACATTTCCATATATTTTTTATTAGTTCTTTTTGTAGTAAAGTGCTTAATCATATTTCACATTAGAGATGTAGAGTATTTATAAATATCTTATGATGTGATTACCCTCCGTCTGTCTTGAATCTACCGTCACTCTACTGGATTCCTATAATTCACATGTTTTCTAAACAAAAAAAATATCATCAAGCATTTTTGTCAATGTACTGCCATCTGTTCTATAAACGGCAAAATGTGGGGTAGTTACACAGGTGTGAATCAGATGAGGATCATGAAGAACTCTAAAAGATATGTTAGAACGAGCTTGATTTATAGGATACCACATATACATATAGGTATGCTTTATGCCATGACCTACACCTCGAAATTGACAGTGAGAGGAGTTTACGAACTAAACTTTACGACAAAAGAGACGATTTAAAATTTCCCATTGTGAACTTTCCATGTATATGTAGGAACATTACAGCAGCATTTGCATATGGAGTATATATCTCTCAGTTGATACGACATTCCACGGCTTGTTGTTCCTATTAGGATGTCCGTGATGGAAGGTTCCTCTTGGCTAAGTTGAAGTCACCACTTCTAAAGGTTTACGGTCGCCACCAAGACTTGGTTGATCGCTATGCAATATCTGTGTCACAAATGGCCACGGATATGTCCCACGTGTAGTAAGCACACCCTGGTCCTTTCCTCATTCGTGACTTATCACATGGTCTGTAACTATATTAACACGAGGATGCCATTAGTGGTGCAGGAACTGCCCACTCTTCCGAAGCACTTGAGTTCACCTCATATTTTTTGTGGGGTTTGTGTTAATCGAACCTTGTTTTATGTGTATGTTTTGTCGATCGTCGATTGACCTTTTGTACATTTGTACTTTAATTTCGGCCTTTTTGTTCTCTGTTCTTCTATATACGGATTCTGATTACCCTTCTGCTATCTTAAAATGCCCATTAGAGTAACAATCTATAAAACTATCGCCAATGCACAGCTAAAATATATAGTAAAAGAATAAGCACAACTGTGTTGCATGTCTTATTTATGGCATTGGTGTTGTTTTGCATATGATGGCTTCCAACAAATATTGTGATGTATTGTGCTTTTGGGGAGCTTTTTTCATCTTGTGTGCCTTGAGTCGCCAGTTTCGCTGGACTGTCCATTTTTGGTTGCTCTTTCGGTATTATCTAACGTTTATTTCATAAGAAAAGAATGGCCAAAGTAGATAGAAATAGCTTGTCTTGGGAAGGGACAAATGATATTTTGTTGAAAATCACTCTGATTCTACCAAAAAATATATGATATCATCACAATGACCGTGTTTTTATTGACCACATATTTGCTATGTTTGGTGCACTTGTTTTTCAACAGACGGTCGGAATGGAATGTCTATGGATACAGAATATGCTCCTCCTCTTCTTGCCGACTTGTTCCTTATTTAGACTTAAACTATGGGCTACTGAAGAAAAACGAAAAGATGCTAATCTAATCTTATAATTTCACGTTCAACTATACAGATGATGTCATTCCACTATATAATTATATGTTTAGTGATTTTGTTTGCTTGCAATAAAGGACACATCATATACAGATAATTCTGCTTCATACCTTGACATACATATTGAAATTAACAGTTATGAACAATAAAGAACTAGACCTTAGGACAAAAGAGATGACTTTTCTTATTGTGAACTTTCCATTTAATTGAAGAAACATGACAGCAGCACCTGCATATGGGGTATATATATCTCAGTTGACCCGATATTCCGAGATTGAGGATCCTATCAGGATTCCAGACTGCAGCTAGCAATGATGCTACTAAGCAAGGGTTCCTGGTTGTTAAGTTGAAGTCATCGCCACCATGGCTGTATCAACCGTTACATAATATCTGTGTCACGAAAGACCATGGATATGTTCCACTTGTCGTAAACACTTCTCGGTTCTTTCTTCATTGATGACTTATCATCATGTTTGCAACTGGAGCAACACGACGGATGTCATTAATGGGTTAGGAACTACATACCCTTCGGTAGGTGCTACCAATGTCGGAATAGTAGTAGCATCGAATTGAAAGACCATTGAAACAAGGAAAATATAAATGCCCATAATATATGTATGACCGTTGAATTTCAAAAGAGGTGATTTCAATTTTCCCATTGTCAACTTTCAATTTAATTGAAGAAATATGAGCTGGCTTGGAACGTGTGTCAAGGGTATCAATTGTGCCCTCAATACGATTGTCTGAATAACATTTGGAACTTTTCCAACATTGTACTATTTTTGTTTTGTTTTTCATTTCATTACCACAACAGCAATTTATTGATATTAAACCAAGAAACTGAACTTTCCTGTACATAATTAACATGATTGGAAACTATATTTACTGACGTTACAAGACCATTTCTGCATTTTGGTTTCATTTTGCATCATTTTATTTGAAAAAAAATGGTTGCAATAGATATCAAATGATTGAATTAAATTATACCAATATTTGAGGAAAATGTTCTGAAACAGTATTGAAGAATGCATAGGGCATATTAAATTAATATACCAACATTGTGTTTTACGCGTCTTTGGTATATAGATGGGGACCACAAAATAACTAAGTATAAACACACTTTCATTTTTAATGCATGAACAAAATGAAAGAACAGTTCTGCAGATAACCGGATATTATTACGAAATATCATGCTCGGTGAGACTGCCACATCATGTAATGCAAACACTATTTCATATTTAATGTCTGTAATCATTGTTAAAACTAATGAACAATCCCACACATAAAAATAGCCTGTCCTATGAGGTGGTAATATCGCGTGACATTAACTGATTAGTGATTTTTTACTTACTTCGATGGATCTTATTCCTTCCGCAAAAAAACGATACGAAAGAACACATAAATGCTCGTGATTTCATATCTCTCTGAGTTGTGTATGTAGTAAATATCAGTTTTATTAAATGTCTTATTGCGTCACGTAGAAGAACTGCTGACTGAGTTATATACACAAACCAACAGTATATATTTATTTCTTAATCATTTTAATATTACTGCCAGCGTATTTATTATCTATGGCCATTTAATATTGCTACCTGTGTGTTTATGGTCTTACATTTGTATTATATGCATCCAGTTACGGGTTTGTGAGTTTTTGTTTACAGTAAGCATTCCAGATATTTGTAGTCACAATAAATCATATTCTGATGTCATGAATAAGATAATGTTGCATGCATATTATTCAGTACTCATTCATGATTTAACACCGAATTTGTAACTAGATTAACGCGATGGGTGTCACTAGTGGAGCAGCAATTGCTTACCCTTCCAGAGCACCATAGTTCATCCCCCAATTCTTAGTGGAGTTCGTGTTACTCGATCTTTAGTTTTATATGTATGTTTTGTAGATCGTTGTTTGTCCTTTTGAGCCTTGTCTTCTGGCAATTGTATTATGTGTTCCTCTTCGATATACGGATCCTGATTATCCCTTTGGTATCTTCAAACTCTTCTTAATCGCGCTGATATGATAATCTTCATATTTACATTAACGGTTAGATATGATATTCCGCGGTATATGTGTGCAATAAATAATTCTTACTTGTCTCATTCGTTGTAATCATTTGCCACTGCCTCTTTTAAATATGAAATACTCTATTTGTGAAATTTCAGAATATTCAAATTAATCAAGTTATTCACAGTAAATGGAGACATATTGACAACACATTTCTTAAACTTGCTAGCAATTCAGAGGGACTGACGTTGTGAATTGACACTACACGTTGTAATCTGTGAAAGCCCAGGATGATCATTTGAAATTCGAAATTCAGTATCCTAGATTTTCAGAAATGCGATATCTACAAAAAGGAATCAAGAGTAAGCTTTTAAATTAAGAATGATTTACGGCCAATGAAATGTCCTTTAACATAATTCCATGCAGACCAAACTATAATTCATTCATAGACCTAAATAAAAAAAACACACTAACATTAATAATACATAATTGAAAATAACGAGTAGGCTTGGTTAAGAAATAAAGCCAGATTGTGCTGGGCGTTTTTACATAGATTGTCGGAAATTATTATTTTATCCCCAGCCAGAAGCAAGGGATAAAATTTACTAATATCCGCCAATCCATGTTAAAACTCAAAACAACACATTATGGCTTCCATGTTTTATTTCGATTCTGATAGGTCTAAGAGTACAAATGCGTTAGTATACTTTTATTGAAAGACGATAATTTATATTTATGTTTGCGGAATTTATGCTGCCAATGGAAAAGTCAGTCACATTCACCGGTGCATGTGCTAATGATATTATACCGAATGGATAATTCGCTCGTTCATAACAAAGCGAAAGAAGGAGGTTATGTTATAATTGTTTATAAACTGCGCTAGTTCATGAATTGGAACATTTGTGACATTAACTAGGATAGGTGTATTATACCCATCAATTCACAAGTCATGTATAGCCAATAAACCGCATTGAGGTAAATCTTGCACACCATATGATGTGTGCAATGTAGTTGTGCATTATGTCTTTTCAAATGGTCATTTATTGTTGTCGTCCAGAGGAGTTATATGAGAATTTAACGACCTATCAGCATCTACGAATGTATTTAACACAAACTGTTATCATGTCCTCTGTGTGCAAGATAGTTTTCCATTAAATATTATTTACTGCATTGAGGGTCTGTAGCATGGGTATCCCAGTTATCCACATAACATTACAATAGGATTGGTGGATAATACTGCTTGTCAACCTGTGACAAATAATATTTAGAAATAGGTCCGAACTACTATATAATGTGCAATCTTGACAGATAGGGTTATGGTGTTTAAATCCACTTTCAACAATGTTTCATTAGATCGTGGCGGTCAGTTTTATTGGTGGAAAAAGTCGCTGACAAACTTTATCACATAATATTGTATTGGGTACATCCAGCCCTGATCGGGATTGGAACCCACAACGTTAGTGGTGATAGGCACTGGTTGCATAGGTAGTTCTAAATCCAACTGCCATTTGATCACAACAACGAGGGTCACTATTTTATATGGATATATATTATTTCACTCTTATATATTATTGAACAAAGAGGACGGATAGAGAGGAGTCCCAAATGGGGGAGGGACACAACTATGTTTGCTCCCACTTTTTTTGGCTACAATTTAGAAAAAAAACTTAATATTTACAATGAAAGCAAAACATGTTCAGTAAAGATAGGCATAAATAAGAGTATGTTTTGAAGCCAAGAATTACTTTGTTGTTGCTTGTTAGCTTTGTCATTTTTTCTGTTGATTTCTTAAAGCTCCCCATTTACACTTTTTACCCCAATTCTGAAGGTTGCCCGCACACGTTTTAGCCCACTTTTAAAGGTTTCCCCGCACAATTGCAGGTCCATTCCTGTCCCTCTGAATAATTCATTTATTCAATACCATGCAAATTGTCGGCTGACCATGAGAAGCTACTATCAATTTTGTTGTATTATCAATTGTAACTGCCCACATGAAGCAAGTTAGTAGGGTAACACCCAGAGAAAATGATATTGGGTAAGTAAAAGTGTACATGGCAAAATATTATCACTGTACAACATTATAAAAATAAAAAACAAGATGAATTGTACAGTGCATTACATGTTATGAAGCTTGTTCAAAAAAGTCTTTGATTTGATTTGATTTGTAAACTCCAGAACTGTGTTTACTGTCAATGGGCATTTCTCTTTCACTAAATGGAGAGCGAATGTCCATGAAGCGATCCCTAAGTGCGAGTTTATTTATCTAGACTCCGGGTTCCTCTAGTTATATCAGCTCTATGTGCATGTATCTTGTTATTTTAAAAAAGATATCAAACTCGAGTAACTAACAACATGGAGGACATCGACAATGCTATGGAAACGTTTTTATTCGTTTGGAATCAACATGATCAAGGACATTTACAAGTTGCAAGATATATGCAATTGAATTGTTTAGTCACAACGGTTGTGCCATTGACTCGTAGACAGCATGTGCCCAGAATATATTATTTTGTTTAAAGAGTTATTCAGCGTAGCAACTTGAACGACTTCAAGGTTCATTTTTGAATAAGCAGGGATACATTTGACGCAATTTCAGATCTGTTAAAAAGTGTTCTAATGCCTGAAATTGAAAGAGGTAGAGAAGCCATTCAACCTGACAAAAACTGTTAATATACTTGCGTTATGGCAAACATAGAATCTCACCGTAATATAGGCCATCAATTGGATGTCGGTAAAGCCTCCATGTTTCACGTCATTAAGATTGCATCAAATGCAATCATTGGAAATCTTTCAGATGTGAGTTTATGGCCGCAAATTTTAATAAGATAAAGGACCGACCATTAAACTTGCATGGAGGGGGAAGGGGGGCTAGGACTAGGATTTTTGTTTTCCAAAACTGAGTATGATGGTATCATGCATTTTGCAGAAAACAATATGGCAATGAAGGGGACACACATTATCACTGTCCATATTTTGCCCATAAAAAGTAATGATGTTAGTGTAATATTTGGAAAACAAATAATGTGGGTCGATGATGTTTGGCAAAAAAAAAATAATAATAACAAAATACATATAGCCCCTTCCACCTTGCAAGTTAAAATGGCAGTCCATAACAGCGACAACATATTCATCACACATGCGTGAACTCCCAAGTAGTTGTTATTACAGTGTTTTATGCTAGATTCAAAAGCTGTGTGTTTTTATTCCATGTTAGTTTAAAATTGTTTTAACAGTTTACGTTCACACATCAATTTAATGCGATTTGAAAAGGTGTCAACAGTAAAATGATGTGTTACAATGACACATTTTAGCCGAAGCAAGAATTTAATTTGACTAAATAAACACCTACAATATATGCGCTGAACACAAGACCTATATTGAATGTTTTTTTCAATGCACCATTAGATACATGTTTCAATTTTGTTTTAAATTTGTTTAAGTAAATCTGTTGACAAATTTCCTACCTTTGAATGACCAATATAACTTTAATTGATTCTTTTCTTTTTCAGTTGATTAAATGGCCAGATCTCCCAGAACAGGACGAAATAAGTCGTGAATTTCATTTGAAAACTGGATTACCAGGAATTGTAGATGCACTTGACGGAAGTCACATCAGGTTGACACCATGTCCGAGAGGGGGTACATACTACATTAACCGGAAAAGTTTTCCGTCAATGCAACTTTAGGTATTATTGGCTCCGCTTCGCGTCGCTAGTAAAGCTGCATTTGCGACCATCAAATCCACAATTAACACCTCCAACTCTTCAAATGCAGCATTGTTATTCCTTAAATAACATAAATAAAACATAAACACCCTACAAGACAAATGGAAGTCAAATATCGAACATTGTTTATACGTGGAAATTGTAGCAGAACTGTAAACGTTAAGACATGTAATTTGACAAAATGAGAAACACGAACCCCACTATTACAAGTAAAACATGGGAAAAGGGGACAAAAATCGCATACCCCGCAAGGGTAGGCAGTTCCTGCTTAGCATGAGGCACCCGTAATAATAATAAAAACATCACAGAAGAAAACACCTTTTGTTTCAACTGACTCTATTTTTATTTGGATTGGATTTAGTACTATAATTAACTGTTACCGTTTTGATGCAGTGATTGCCACCATCTTGTTCCAGAATTGTTACTGTTTCCTGAAATATATATAATGCATTCTAAATCATATAATTCTTTTTAAAGCTAATATGTTCCTCCTTCCAAGCATAAATGACATTAGACAATATTTACAAGCCATGTTTAAGCACTTTTTTGTTTTTTGATTAAAAACACTTTTATGAAACTTTGCAGTGGAATCATTTTGATTTCAGCTTATACGATGACGATTATTTCATAAACGCATCGTGCCCGCTATGCGATTTGATTTAATTTGATTAATTGTGGTTTTACTGGTGGAAGACACCAGAGTAGCCGGAGAGAAACAATATCGACCATGGGCTAACAACTGGTAATTGTTATCACTTGCGGCTGCTAGTCGAGTGCTCTCTTTTTTGTAAATTACAAAGCCAGCAGCTAACACAGGCCGGATTGGTAATAGGTAGGCTTGTATGAGCTGTTAGGTAATCCTTCTACCTAACTCAATTGACCCACCCATGCCCTCCTGCTATATGACATTAATATGGTTTATTATATATATTTATTATCCAAAGTTACAGTTCCTCAATCATGTAATTATTATTAAATATAATTAAAACTAAGGTTCTCTTTCCTAAGACGGAGATGATCTTAGACGATTGTTTGCTAACCTGGTTTTCTTTTTTTCCCAAAAGTACTAAATTATTCGGCTTTCCGTCCCTTCTATTTTGAACGTTTAACTGATAATGCTGCATTGTGCACACTGAATTGGATATCTACGTTTTCCTCATTTTGTTCTGTATGTGTCCGGATGGAGAAACGTGTCAATCATTCTACTGGTGAGTTCGCAATATAAAGATCCATTTTAATATGCTGGTCTGTTCAAAGCCGACATCATCATTATCTCATCGAATGAAACTTATTCTCGCAATGATGTTGCGCAAAACATAATTTATTTAAGGAATATGTTTAATGTTTAAACATGTTAAACGACAGATCCTAGTTTGGTGCAGCTTATGCTTCATAAATCACGAAGCGTAGGCTATTCCAAACCAGGTTATGCAGGTGTAGCCTGTTAAAAAATTTCAAATATACCTTAAAATTCAATTCTTAAAACAAAATTTAATGGTTTCTCTATTTTAATGACGGTTATTTCATGGGGCCATTTTAATTTATCTTTGGCGAATGAATGTATTGCTCACGTCACAGTACCAACCTAGGTTATATGGACAATCTTGTTTTTATCCGGATGTATTATTTAATCAGATTGTAGTATTCACATGAAATCACAAAATAAATTATTTGGCATTTAACAACAATCTTACTCCATTATGATTATGATTATGATTATATTACGAATTTAGTTTGTTACACAAATTTGCATTTGTCGTTCAACCATGAATGTCAGCATATATTCGGAAAACAGACGGGGTATATATTTCAGTCTCCTAAAACGGTAGAAACATGGACGACAAAAAATTACGCTTCACTGAATCAATAGAATAATCGTAATAATAAATCTATTTTTACCAAATTAAATGCTGTTTTTATAATCAAAACGGATGTATGAACAAAAATAATATTACAACAGATAATTCCGTCCCAAATACCTGATCGATTCAGCAAATTCCTATGTTCCACGGCTGTACCATAACGTGATGAACATCACAATAGACAAAATGTTGAGCCTTGAAAACGTTCGACGTCATGGGGCCACACCAAGGTTTTATTTACATGTTGTTAACATTTAAATTATTGAAACTGTTTCGCAAACCCGTTGTTTTTTATGTGATATATTAATGTTATATTTATAAAGCTTATAAAATATACTATGCATGCAATTGTATTTATTTAGAAATTCAGTACAGTATTTTCCTTCATAAGACACACAATACATGAAATATTACGTGACACATATTTTGACGTCATTGAAGAATGACGTCAAAGGTACGGAAACGGACATCTAGAAGTAGGAAAAATTAAAATAAAAGACGCAAATTTATTTAAAACAGTTGGATTTTGTATTTAAGAAAACGATGGTTAAATCCGTAATATATATGTTATTCAGTTATCAGACAGGGTATATAATGTGACATTCTCGGCTTATGATATATATTCTCTTCGGCTGCGCCTCAGGGAACATAGATCCTAAGTCGGGAATGTCACATTATATACCCTGTCTGATAGCTGAATAACATATAATGTTCAATAAGTTAAATTAACAGATATAAGTAAGTAGAAAATTCCAAACAATCATACAAGTAATTATATGTCTATTGACATATGTATTGCTACCTACCGGATTATATGGCAAGGTGTTGTCATATTAATAGTTGTCAAGGAGACAAATTCGAACTAATAATATTATAATACTAATACAAAAGAACAGTAGGAATGTATTCTACAAACCATGTAATTTCATACCGAAACATAAGATAAATGGATGCTACAGTGTGTTTATACAGTGCGAATTTACATAAAGGCTCGACAGGTTGAAGCCTAGGGACTCAAAATTTAGGAGGGCTCCGTCCTATGCGTGTAATGTTTTTAACACTGTTATTGGTCTTTCACACTTATGCTGTCCTAGCATACTGTGCTATCTAAACAACCATACGGTAAGTTTCCTTACACACAGTTGCACTCCATTTTATCATATTGCAGAGCTTTGAACATCCCTCATCATCGTAGACTTTATTGAAATTGACTAAGCACACTTCAATCGTTTCCCAGTCTTGAAGGTGGGGAATTGAGAGAAGCATCACACGTGGAATAGCCTTGGACCTTTCTTTATCTAAATATAGCAATGTGTTTATATATTTATTGAATTAACATCATTGTGTTGGTAGACCATATTTTCGAATTGTATATCTTTTTAATTAATATAATTTTAAATTGATGAAAGGCAATGCGCCAACGTTGTTTTGTAATATGTCGATATATCATGACACTGCATGTGTTCAGTCCTTTGCACCATTCCTGTATCCCATTAACAAGGATCTATTTTATTTATAATCGTTCGTATTTGACCGACGTGGCATATTCAATTTATTATTTTTATTATTGTTTTTTTCTCATAATTGTTTTGTGATGTTTATCAAATAATGTGTTATGTTCTTATTGTAGAGATGTAAGTATTACATTGGTCAACACTGTACTGATATACATGACATTAAAACCTAACATTAAAACATGACTCTAAAACATGACATTTACACATGACATTAAAAAATACATTAACATATGACATTAAAAACATGATATCACAATCATGACTTTAAAAACGAAGACAGAACATTGTTTTTAATTGATTCGCCAATGAGTTCTACTCTCCGACAACAATGCAGCAAATGAGAGGTTTAATGCTAGTACTGTGTATTTCTTGATTCGCACTACATCATACTTTGTTGTTGGTGTTATTTTACTTTTGTTTTCATATACATGTTCAAGTTGTTTGAATATTATACAATTACAAACTTTTGTAGAGGTGAATATGAGTTTTTATTAACCTGTAAAATAATATTGACCGAATATTGTTTCATCAGTATAGGTTTGAAAATACCAATGGGGTAATTAAAATGTGCATATCGAAGAAGAACAGGAAATTCAATGGCCAAGCGAAAAAGTGCAAAAAGACAAATAACGATCTACAAAGCATACACATAAAACTAAAGATCGAGTAACACGAAGCCAACTAAAAACCGGGGGTGAACTCAGGTGATCAGGGTATTTGTTGGATCCATTACAGGTGATGTCGTAAGTATATATACGCTATCCAAGTGACAATATGTACCTGGGTATGGAAAAATAGATCTTAACAAAATAAGACTGTTTCAACAATATTTAATTAGAATCGCTGGCGATCAGTTTTATTTGTGGAGTAAACCGCAGTACCCGGAGAAAACCACCCATCTGTCGCAAGTCACTGACAAATTTTATCCGATAATGTTGTACACCTCACAACGTTCGAGATTCGAACTCACAATATCAGACTGAGAAACGTTAAAATTTGTAAACTTGAAGGAGACACATTCTGCAGGGTGATCCCGCAACCAAAAAGACATCCACAAAAAATCGGTGTTCTTGTCAGTTGGGGTATAAGATCGTTATTTATGAGCCTACCAGTGATCACTGAGATTGTTCTACTCGTCAGCATTCAGACTATGCTGAAGTGATTCATGGTGGTAAAATTATATCGATGTTCATGGGTAGACAAGTACATAAGTGGTGTCATCCCAGTTACTAACTGCACAGCCTCTTGTTGCTATTGTTGAAGACGCTCTGTTTGAATAATTATACAGGTATTTCACGCTGTGTACACATATCAATATAGTATTCGACGTCAAATAGTATACGTGGTATGAATTTTTTTAAGCAGTGTTAGTGTTTATGACTGGAGTGTGTGTTTGTTTGTTTGATTGTATTTAACGCTACTTTTAAAAACATTTCAGTTTTATCGTGACGGTCACTGTTATTGGTGGAGGAATCCAAAGGACCAGATGAAACCCACTGACCTGTGGCAAGTCACTGACAAACTTTATATCTTTATCACATAATGTACACCTCGCCCTGATTGATATTCTAACTCACAAATTTAGTGGTGATAGGACCTGATTGCAGAGGTAGTAGTAGTAAATCGAGCTAAAATACGATCACTGCAACGACGGTCTCTCAAAACAAGACTGAGAAACGCTGAAATTTGTAAGGTTTATGTAAACCTTCTGCAGGGTGATGCAGATTGGATTTCCCTACTCATTGTCAAAATGCACCCACAAAGACATTATTTTGAGATCGGGTATAAAATCGTTATTTATGAGTCTACCAGTGATCATTGAGATTGTTCTACTCCTCGGCACTCAGGCTATGCCTAAGTGATCCACGATGATACGTTATGTTAGAATACTTATACAAGTATTTCACCCTGTGCATACATATCAATATGGTATTCGACGTCTGACAGTATACGTGGTCTGACTTTTGTAATCAGTGCTAGTGTTTATGACTGTAGAGATGTCATTATCGTCCACTAAGGTATGTAATGGTACATCATTTACGACGTTTATGAAATGTACACTATAAATACTTTCATGTATATAATTTTAGGAAGATTTTACATTCCAAAAAAATTTAAATTTAAGGAATTCTTATGTAAATGTACAAAAATATGCTTAACATATATAGTAGTCTTCTCTACGATGATTTCAACGCTATATCGTGTTCAACACACATATATTAATATTTTTCACCATGATTTCCACGCTATATCGTGGTAAAAATATATGTATCTTCTTCACGAAGATTTCCACGATATATCGTGGTAAAAAACACATATTGAATGCAATGACAATATGTAATCCTTCCCACGATGAAACCACCACGCATGAAAAATATCAGTTTTCCTGTGTGATTGATAACGGTCGTGTTTTCCGCGACGGAACAAACGTGGAAAGGATTAAATTTGTAAATCAAACCACACTGTACCATCTGTACATTCTCCAACTTACAATACATTGACATACACGTACTATTGAAGTATAATATAAATAAGAAATATGTTCTTACATTCTTGATGATCTCTAAAACTGCTTCATACAGCAAATTACATATTGTTTACTAATTCAGCAAAAATAATGTATTTAAAGCACCTTCGAGGGCAACGTGCGATACGAAATAAAATTCGTATGAATTAAACCCAATTAAACCAAAAAATCACTAACCGTGGCAATCGTTAAGCGGACAATCAACACATTTCCTGATCATATATTCATAGCGAGTTCATGACCAATATGCATTCATGCATATCACAAGGATTATTGCTATTCAGAATGAAACTGTAAGCCATAGTGTTATGTTAATAATGACCTTTCACACACTGTCCGGATTATATAATACAACATGATTGGTGATATATGGATGTAATTTTAAAACATACTGTTGCTCATCTCTATGCTAGTATGATTGTTATTAGATGGAGGTAATTTTATAACGTAGCGTTCCACATCTCTATGTTATGAACTCATCAATGCTGATTTAATATGCCTAGCAACTTTAAATGGCTATCTTTCATAAAACGACGACGATATTCATGTTCAACACTTGTTATTGTGTTTTTGTTATACTTCCTCATCATATGTATCCTCCTAAATCTACAAGTAAGACTAGTTTCTGTAGAGCACGACAATACACAGGCTATGCATGAAGGGAAGAAAGAAGCCAATACGGATATCAAATATATATACGAGCCATCTAGCGTCTGTAATGGATTGGTTCAACACCAGCCACATACACTGTTGATTTTAGTCAAATCGGATATAGCTAATATAGCTCAAAGATTGGCGATTCGTGCTACATGGGGCAGCATAAATATCCCTGAAATCAGGGTAATATTCACACTTGGAACATCGAAAGATATTCAAGGATTCATAATAAATGAAATACAAATTTATGATGACATCTTACAAGGTGACTTTCCCGATACGTATGCCAACAACATTTACAAGACAGTAATGACTTATCAGTGGATAGTGGACAACTGTGTTAATACATCATTCTATTTCTTTGTAGACGATGATTTCTTCGTCAATGTTAATTTAATTCATCAATATCTGAAAGACCATTCAAGCCAAGTTAACACATATATGTACACTGGCAAATTAATTACATATAATAGGCCCGTTAGGGAGAGAAACTCTAAATGGTTTATATCTGTTGATGCTTACCCGTATGAGTATTACCCTCCATACTTAGCAGGGGGATCAGTTATAATGTCTGCTAATGTTGCCAAATTGTTTAGAGAAACGTTCCCCTATGTAAGGTATATATCTATAGATGATAGTTATCTAGGCATTGTGGCTAATGCTTGTCGTCTTGTACCATCGAATGATGACCGGATTTCTATTGACTATGCGGCCGTTGAACCGAGACGACTTAAGTTCATGTTTTCATCTCATGGTTATGGTAATCACGTTCATCTACGTAGAGTATGGAACACCTGGTTAAAACATAATATACCTACATTGTGATACAGACAATGTTAATTAGGGTATGGAACACCTGGTTAAAACATAATATACCTAAATTGTGATACAGACAATGTTAATTAGAGTATGGAACACCTGGTTAAAACATAATATACCTAAATTGTGATACAGACAATGTTAATTAGAGTATGGAACACCTAGTTAAAACATAATATACCTAAATTGTGATACAGACAATGTTAATTAGAGTATGGAATACCTGGTTAAGCATAATATACCTAAATTGTGATACAGACAATGTTAATTAGAGTATGGAACACCTGGTTAAAACATAATATACCTAAATTGTGATACATACAATGTTAATTAGAGTATGGAACACCTGGTTAAAACATTATATACCTAAATTGTGATACAGACAATGTTAATTAGAGTATTGAGGTTTTTTTCTTGTGTAGCAGATATTGTGTTCATTAGATTACATTCTGCATTTAAATAGAGTGCATTGTTCTAAGACTAATTTATGCTACTCAGATGTCTTATAATAAAATACCAAATACGTAAACATGATTTAATCAAGGAAGGGCTGCATGACATTGTAAACTTCTAATAGTTATGAGCATGAGTGAGTTCTTCTTCTTCTTCTTCCTCCCAACGCAGTATATTCAAGGCTGAGAGTAATTACTCCATGCATGTACATACTATACATTTAAAATCAAAATTGTATTTACAGCTAAAAACAGGGTGGAACACTATTGGCATCTGGGACTGCAAGCAAAGCGTAATGGACCATATCCCTGCATGAAACTGACCAATTGTACTGGCCTGACGTAATGCTGTTCCATGTGTTGATGGTACGAGCATATAGTGAACAGAAATATATATATGTCCGTGTATATATAGTTCTGAAGGATGCAATCCCTCTAGTTCTGCAATCAAATGGTATATGCAGATGTTCTGCACGGATTTCAACTAAATTATATATGATCTTATACATCTGAGCAGTTGGTGTCTCTTTGCGCCTTCTCCCAAGAGGTTATCACGACTTATCATCGGGTTTATAACTAGATTAACACAAGGGGTCACTAGTGGAGCAGGAACTGTGCATTCTTCCGGAGCACCTGAGTTCACCCCCGGTTTTAAGTGGGGTTCGTCTTGCTCGATCTTTAGTTTTATATGTATGTTTTGTATATCGTTCTTCGTTCTTTTGTGCTTTTCCTTTTGACAATTGTGTTGTCTGTTGTTCTTCGATATACGGATTCCGATCACACATTTGGTATTATCAAACTCTTTTTAAGTTGGAAAGCATAGATGTAACCACTCCAGGTTCTTTGTCCTTGAAGTTATTAGGACAAATTGCGCAGCTCTCCGTTGAGGTTTCGTTGTATGGGTCCAATACAACAATTTCTATCATACAACGAGCTACAATGATATTCATCTGATTTAATTGATGTATATAATATTGAGGGGTGGTTTTGGGAATGATATGATTTACGCAACCAGACTAGTGATTAATTTTTGTAAAGTGGTGACAGGAGTCAGTGTTCATTGACAAGTAGGCGTGGTGGTACCATAAAGCGCATTTAGCACACGCTACGCATTTTTGATTCCGTCGAACTGGTTTATTACAAACCTAAAACGGATGTATCATATTATTCTCTGGGTTTACAACCCATGAGGGTTTTACTGTCGAAGTAGAATTGAGGTGGGTATTGGTTACTGGCACAAATTCACTAATTTTATCCATATTTATGCTGATTTACTTGGTTTGATGATACATATGCACAGTATCTGAACGATGAGTCTTGTAGGTATAAATTTCAACTGCATGGATCACAATAAACTCTTCATGTTTAGCGCCATCAGAAATAAACAATCAAGCCGGAAGTACAAATACCCAAATAAAAAAAAAGTTATTATTACGGAAATAAGATATGTATGCTTTGATCGACTGCTCTTTTAAGGGTAAATACTCAGTAAGAGTTATGACTGATGAGATATATAGACGTAAAATCTTTAAAACTTCGGAAACACGTGTAAACTAACAACCTTATTTGACCACGTGTGACATTCTTAACAATGCGATTCGTGAATTAGTTGTAGTATTTATTATAAATATAGCAATGTTTCGATTCATATTAAATATCAAATGAGGTTTAGTGCACTATATTACGTGCGTAGCTTACTGATATATTATAATGCACATCGCTAAAATAATCGCTACCTACGACGAATCCAGATAGGCATACCGTTTCAAGTGAATGAGTAAGTAATTATTGTCTAATGACAATTCAGCAAATATTCAGCAATATTATGGTGAGAACAAGTTAATTGAAAATGTGATGATAACGAGATCCGTTTTGTACTAGACCAACACGCTGATTTGAATTTTAATAATGCTAGTTCATTGACACAACAGTCAGGGGTAGACATGTCGATCCACTCGGACACATTATTCTGATCCCGAGCCAATCAGTATTTCTTCTTAGCGCTGCGTGCTCAGCGGATTAGCAACAATATCAATGTAATAGTTATTTGTTTGATCCGACTAGTGCTCGAACCCACGATCTACCACATACTAGTCAAGCTGACCATTACGTCACCGTTGCGGTCCATAAAGTGTCGATAGAGATAAATTGTGAAGGGTAAATATAACGGTAAGCATATGTTTATTAAAATTGATAAATACAGATTATGTTTGAGCATTTCTGTTATCCATTTTTATCCTGTACCTATTCAGTTTGAGGAGTAAAAATTAATTTGTTAAATGTTTGTTATTTACGGTCTCTGAAAAAGACATACTTGTGCTGGTACCTGATTCATGTTGAGCTACGATAATAAACGGTAACAGTACAATAACTGACTTCACACCGTATAAACCTCACAACGACGCTAGTTTCTGCTATTTTTTGATAATTTAACAGTTTCTGTTTGCGCTTTGACATTGCTGAATACACTGTCGGGAAATATAAAATTAATTTGCACTCGCTGTGAACCAGGACAGAAAAACTCGCAAAGTGATAGCTTTCCTACCTGCTTTATAGCTCTTGCAAATAAATATATATTTTTCGACGATGTATATTGTCTATATAAAGTTGACATGAGTTACGAGTAGCGTTATAGTTCACCATGTGTTAGGAATAGAGTTATATCTCATCATGCATTATTGTAGCATAGAAGGATTTTTGAAACATCCTATGGAGGGCCGATTGCATAACCACATCCTACTCCTAACTGTACCACCAAGACCTAACCATAAAACCCTAACCCATAACCCTCGCACTAACCCCAACCCTAATCCCAACCCTAACTCTATCCCTAACACTAACCCTAATCCTAGCTCTAACCCTAACCCTCACCCTAACCCTAATATTAACCCTAACCCTAGTTCTAGCCCTAAGCCTATAGGTAACCCTAGGTACAAAAAGTATTTATAATTAGATAATAGGTTTATATGACCTACAATAAAAAATGTATCGAGGGTAATTATGTATACAACACAATACCTACTTCTCATTAATAATAATCATCAAACAATTAAATCGCTTAATATACATAGATACAATACAATGTGATGGACCTATAAAAATATATCGAGGGTAATAATGTATCAACTATTTATTCTTGCAATACAATTACATCTAATGTTGATTAAAATATTGTTATGACTCCCTGAGGGTTATTTTCTGACTAGTTAATAGGATACTTTAATCCATTTAGCTTAAAACTGCAGACTTTCTTAATACCATAGTGAAATTCACCTGTGAAATGATTATTACTTAAAACATCAGATTCAAGATTTTCTATTCTCATAAACCAATGCATTACAATTTTACCGAGATAAATACAAACATTCAATGTCAAAATTTCCACGCACATGACGATAGGATGGATGTAACACAATAAAACATAGCAAAGAAGGAGAGAGAGGTGACTAACCAGGAGGACGTGTTTTTTGAAAAAAAAATATTTTGATAAATTTACAAAGGTGTCTGAACTTAATTGTTTTTTCCAGATTGGAATAAATTAGCAAATTTTAAAATATCAACTCTAGTCAAATATGTAGAATCCAATAGGCGTCGTCTCTCGTCGTGAAGAGATGGGCCCTGTTGTACATAATGGAATTCATCACCAATCTCATTTTTATCACTTACATGTTCTATTTTTTCTCTCAGTGCCTTGCCACCGACCAATTTCAATAGGTAATCTATGATTGCATGTCCTAAATTTACAAAGTAACTGTCTGTATATATATCTAGCTCATTTTCTATTTCATCAGTAATATAATTTAGTCCTAAAGAATTTTTGCTCTGTAAAAAAATATTCCAAGTCGTTTAAATATAAAGAAAACAAAAAGGGGATAAATTTTCACCTTGTCTATCTCCAACATTGCATTCAAAATAGTTTGAAGTCTATTATACTGTTATGCGAGACTTGATATTTAGGTACCTATTAAAAATAACAGTATACATCTTCCCATTTATCTGATTTATTAGTAATTTATTCCATAAACCATTTCTCCACACTGTATCAAAAGCTTTGGCAAAATCAATAAATGCGCAGTATAGCTTTTCTTTTTCTTTTTCATAATATGTATCAATATATGAAGACTAAGCATATTATCATTTGTCGAATACCCTTTTCGGAATCCCCCTTGGTTTTCTAATATAACATGATATTGATCAGATAATTTATTTAACAGATCATTTAGAACAGGAGTGAACAGTTTTCCAACGCAGTTTATGATTGTAATTGGTCTATAATTTTACGGGTCAGACTTGTCACCTTTGTTCTTGTAAATAGGCATAATATCACCATATAACCACTGTTCTGGAATCAATCCTTTATCAAAAATCTGATTAAACAATTTAACATAATGTGATGCATAATTTCAAATAAGTGTTTTAAGTATTCGTTTCCAATTAAGTCTTCACCTGAAGCTTTGTTATTTTTCAAAGTTTTCATAGCAGATTGTATTTCATCTATGGTGATTGGCGCATTAATGATATTATTCAAATCATAAGTATCTTGATTAAGCACTGGTGGATCGCCCTCATGTTCAGGTTCAACAGTATTTAGAGTTTTCAAGAAATCAAATAATACATTAATGGATATATTCGGACTTATTTGTTTTCTATCACTATTGAGAAGTTTCCAATATTCCTTTGGATTAATAGACCTTAAGTTATGTATTGTTTGTCTCATTTTATTCTATGTTTTCGAATACAACGATCCAACACTTTTTATATTTTTTCTCTAAACATTTTGTCTGTTCAAGTTGAGGCACGGTGCGATTAAACTTAAGCTTAGAACATCGACATGTTTGTCTCGCTTCTCTACATTCTGCGTCGAACCATGGTTTATGTTTTATATTTGTTCCCTTCTTGTTATGTCTGCCAGAAACAAAAGTTCCGAATGTCGTCTTCGCGGAATTTGTCAAAAGTGATCTATTTTTGTCCACCATATCGTTTACAGAGGAGTTGTATACTACACCTGACTCTTGTTCAGAAAGGTTATTTAATAATAGTGCTAAGTTATTAATATCCTCAATATTAATGTTACTAATAAATTCATCTTTCCTTTCGGATTCCTAATTCTTTTTTTTTGTCAACCTTAGCATCATAGGTCTGATAGCGCTACTCGTATTTTCTCTAATACAATCAAATGCCATCGACAGAGGATTGTGAATATCGGAAAACAGCTTACTAGTTTCCAATACTGAAAAAAAAATCAATAATCTTAAATAATAATGGAGAACAAATTGCATAATCAACGACGCTTGCATTTTTACTAGTGAATTTACCTATCCCCTTATCATCTCCAATTCTACCAATATATATAAAGCCATTATTACATATACACAATTCTAGTAATCGATTACCAAAATTATTCTTTCTGTTATCCATGTTCTTTCGTACTATCTCAACATTTAATTCTTCTAACATTAGAACATTATCAACATTTAAAAGGTCAGACAATGTATCAAATTTTTTTCAAATATCGTCATGCTCTTCACATGTTCGTGCATTCCAATCTCCTATAATACAAACGCTTTTAAAATTAGTACTGAAATCTATTAACTCGTTTTCAATTTCATTAAACAGATCTCCAATACAATATTTATAATTTTCTGGTTGCACATATACAATTCCAAATGAAACATCTTGAGGCAGATGAAACAGACTTTTGCTACATTTAAACCATAAAATGTATTTACTCTCAGATTCAACAATATTAACGAAACTGCTAAGTTCTGTCTTATAAGCTAGACTAATTCCATCCGATTTCACCCTTTTAAAAGTAAATATATTTTTCATATTCAATATAATACCCGGTAAGTTAATTTCATCTGCGTCGTCTGTTTTCGCTTCAACAAAACAAAGTATGTCATAACCTTCGATCAACTCCAAAAATTCAGGGTATTGAATACGTTTAGCTAACCTGCATACATTAATCGTTAAAAGTTTAACAACATTTTTATTTACATTCACATTCAATGATTCATTGTTTACATTATAATTATATCAATTTTGTCTTACTTTGTTGTCCTATTATCACCTGTGAGTAGAGTTCACTGGACAACGTCTGTGTGGTCGTGAAGTGTAATGGCGAGGGTCCCAAGTGTATCATCTCTTCTCACTTCTACAAGTTCATTGTTGACATATAATCTGTCACGCACTAGCACAACTTTTGATGTTTTCTTCTTTTCTTCTCTCATAATAGGGCATACGAGTCTCCTTCGATCTTCTATCTCCGGCAGAAATTGTTCTCTGACACCGAAATGTATGCCCTTCAGGAGTCTTCCAGAGGTCTTCACATAAACGTAGGTAAAATTTATATATAGCCTGAATACATTGCATGTGATAATGGGCAATACGAATTTCAAGGAACAATGACATTACAACACTAAATTTAGCTATTCACATTACTCCGAATCATTACTTTAGGTGATTTCCAAATATTATTTATGTTTTTTATCTATAAAAATGTTAGCCCCTTTCTAGATATTAAATTCAAATACAGGCAATAAAATTGTAATTATCTCCTCCTATTGCGCGATAACTAATACCATAGTAATTCAGTATTTAATTATAAAATTGATATTGTCTTGTTAGTACATTAAAACGATATATATCACCGGGTTTTCTTTTTAATAACATATATAAACAAAACAATGCTAATGCTCCCAATGTTGAAGATGGAGTATGCAGGTCTTATCACTAAAGGAAAATGACGTTATTCGGTATATATGTTAGATCAGAGTTTATAAACTAAGGGAAATAACTTTATTCAGTGTATATGTTCAATGAGAGTAGGGGAGATAACTCAATGTATATATTCAAAGGAAAGTAGTTATACGCTTTCAGTGTGGTTAAACGTATTCAAAATGAAGCAACTCTGAAAATAGCACAACGACACGATTTCGTTCGTATAATTTATTATGTATATTATATTCAATGAAAAAGACACAGCAATGCTAGACAATATAAAATAGTCGTTTTAACAAGATTATGTTCGTTAATTAAGTACAATACAGTACATAATGGGGCCATTTTCCAAGACAATGCACGACAAAATACAATTCTAACAGTTCGATTGTTTATTAAGTTCAATACATTATATAATAACGAAAATTACAATGCATGACAATATACAACGTTAACAGTGAGATCTAACAATATTGTTATCATTTTATATCTGGAGATTGGTCATTCAAGATCTTGGATATCCAGCTGCGCCGCCGCCACCACCACCACTGCCACCACCTCCGCCACCACCACTTCCGCCGCCATCACCAATACAGACGCATAGGCAATCGTGAATATCCAGCGCCCCATCTCTACTACCGCCACCGCAACTACCACCACCTCAACCACCACCACTACCCCCACCGCCATCACCACCACCATCACTGTCACCACCATCACCAATACAGACATATATGGGACTATTGATATTCACCGCCACCGCCGTCGCCGTCTGCCGGGTCAAGATGTTAAGAGGTCCCCGTGTTCCCCTTATTCCTCCTCCTCCTCCTCCTCCTCCTCCTCCTCCTCATCCTCTGCTTTCTCCCCCTCATCATCCTCCCCTCTTCTGCCTCCTGTGCACCTCCTCCTCCACCCCTCATCATACTTCTCCACATCATCCCCGCCTCCCTCGTCATGCTCCTCCACATCCTCCTCCTTATCTGATTACCCCACCCCCTCCACAGCGTTCTATCCTCCTCCAAGCCGACCTCATTATCCTCATCATGTGCTTCCTCCTTCCCTTCTACTCCTCCTCCTCCCCACATCTTTTTTCATCTTTTCCTCCTCCCCCACATCCTCTTTCACCTTCTCATCCACCCCCCTCCTCCTCCTCCACAGGAGGAAGAACAAGATACACATCCGAACATCTTAACCTGTCGAATCTGCGGGCGGCGGCGGCGGACTTGGATATCCATTATTGCTGATATGTGTGCATTGGCGATGGCAGCGGTGGCGGTGGCGGTGGTGGGGGCGCTGAATATCCAATATTGTCTGGTTGTATGTTCTAGTGATGGTGTATGCGGTTGTGGCGATGGAGATGGTGGCTTCGGCGGCGCTGGATAACCACTATTGATTATGTCTGTGTTTGTGGTGGTGGAAGCGGTTGTGGTGGTAGTGGTGGTGGTGGTGGTGGTGGTAGTGGAGGAGGTGGTAGTGGTGGTGGTGGTGGTTGTGGTGATGGAGGTGATGGTGGTGGTGCTGGTGGTGTTGGTGGCGGTGGTCGCGGCATCGGCGGCGGAGGTGGATATCCACGTTCTTGCATGACCAATCTCCAGACAGAAAACCAGGTCACAATTTTAGATCTAACTATTAACATTGTATTTTGTCAAGCAATGTAATTGTCGTTATGTTATAATGTATTGAACTTTAATAAGCAATTGAACTGTTAAAATTGTATTGTGTCGTGCATTGTCTTAAAAAAACTGTCTCCATTATAGAATGTATTGTACTTAATAAACGAAGAAAATCGTGTTAAGACGACTATTGTATGTTGTCAAGCATTGCCATGACTTTATTATAGAATGTATTATACGTAATAAATTATACAATCGAAATCGTTACTTCCTTTTGAATACGTTTAACCCTACTGGAAACGTATAATTACTTCCCTTTGACCATGCACATTTAGTTTTGTCCCCCACTCTCATCGAACGTGCACATAAAATACAGTTATTTCCCTTAGTTTATAAACTCTGATCGAACATATATACCGAATAACGTTATTACCCTTTAGTGATAAGACCTACACACTCCATCCTCAACATTGGGAAGAATATCAGTGTTTTGTTTATATAGGTTATTAAAAAGAAAACCCGGTGAAATATATCGTTTTAATGCACTCATCAGACAATATAAATTTTATTATTAAAAATCTAATTAATATGAAAAAAGTTATCGTAAAATAAGAGGAGATAACTAGAATGTTATTGCAGGTATTTTAATTTAATATCCAGAAAGGTGCTAACATTTTAATAGATAAAAAAAAACTTAAGTAACAGTTAGTAATCACCTAAATAATGATTCGGACTGATGTGAATAGTTAGATTTAGTGTTGTAATGTTATTGTTCCATGAAATTTGCATTGCCCATTATAACATGTATGTACACAGGCTATATGTAAATTTTACCTACATTTATGTTTTAATTAATAATCATTTCACAGGTGAAATTCACTATGATATTAAAAAATTCTGGATTTCTAAACTAAATGGATTAAAGGATCCCATTAACTAATCAGAAAATAACCCTTAGGGAGTCATACACATATTGTTAATTACATGTAATTTTATTACAAGAATGAATATTTGATAAATTATTACCCTCGATATATTTTTATTGTAGGTCCATCAAATTGTATTGGATCTATGTATATTACACGATGTAATTGTTTGGTGATTATTATTAATCTGAAGTAGGTATTGTGTTTTATTAATTAACCTTGATTTATTAGCCTTAATATTGTGAAATCTGTCAATGCAATATAAAAACTTGCATTGGGACCTTACGCCAAAAAACCGTCCTATACGGACATTTTCCGTATTGGCCCGATTTCGGTCCGTCCAATAACAGCTAGATCGGAATGGGCTAGACGTTTTCACAATCGCAAGGAAAAGTCCCGAGAGATGTCAGTCGTATGCTGAACAGGATGGGAATGCTCCGTAATACCTGTACAGAACAGAACAGGATGCATTTATTGAAGAATTTTTAGATACAACGATCTGTCAAGAATGGAAGCAGACGATATATTAATGAATATATCTTAAATTGAAAGCCCAAATTACGAGTACGTTGAATTGATCTGCTGAACTTACCCAGATATTTGTCAACAAACATGGACGAGGATCTCGACAATCAGAAAGAAAATGTCGTACCAAACAAAAGCTTTCGTATGGTAACATGAATAAACTGATGCTTTTCAGAGGAAATTTAAATAAGAACACTAAGACAAAGACAAAAAGGGACATGAATTGGTGATGAAAGTGATCACATATTTTTTTCACTTCTATTGAGTATTGGTGAGGAAAGATCACCTTGACAGTATTGTGGCTAGATTCTTCCTGACATTTTTGTCATTCAAAATAGTAAACATTCATCATAAATTTGCCTGATATTTATCGGATAATTAATTAGGCATTGTGAATATTGAAAATAATATCATGAGTGCCGAACAACACTGTGTGCTTTAGAACTTTATAATTAGTGTTAGCGGATGCTCACCCTATAGGAATCACTCTGTCCGTCCACACTTTCTGTCGTACAATAACTCATGATCCTATGATATTTCAAAAAATGTTTACATATATATTGTATGTTGATCAGATTAATGTACTTGTAGTTTCCAAATAGAAAAACAATATATTTATGCCCAACATTTCTTTTTGAAGCATAAAAAATACCCAGAATTCAACCACACAAGATGGGTTCTGGAAGCAAAGCCAAAATCGCTGAAATCAATGAGCAAGGGAAATAAACCCAACTGAGCTGTATCCTTCACGTCAGAAGAAGTCGATATACTTAGGGAAAAGGAAATCATTGGAATTCGTAAGTATTACAGATTTGATTTGATTTGATTTTTGGTGTTTAATGCTACTTTCAGCAATGTTTTAGCAATATCATGGCGACCAGTTTTAGTGGTGGAAGAAGCCGAAGTACCCGTAGAGAACCACATACCATGGGCAAGCAACTGGTAAACTTTATCACTTGCGGCTGGGAGTCGAGTGCACCTGTTTGTAATTTACAAAGCCGGGCGTTAACCCACGTCGTATTGGTGATAGGCTTGCATGAGTTGTAAGGTAATCCAACTACCTAACTAATCAAACTACCTAACTCATTGAGCCACCCTGGCCCTTAGTATTAAAGAATAAATCCAAATGATTTGGAACAGTTACAAAATTCTGGTGAGGCCACATCAAGTTGATCTTTAGTTCTTTGGACTTTTTGTTGCCAAAAATTGGGGCGAGAGATTAAAAAAAATCCTAAATTCGAAAATTGTATGTGACAGCCCGAGCCACATGCATATTTTTCTTAAAATGCTGGTTTTTCAACTTATTTTTTGAGCGGACAAACAGTTAAAATTTTGACAATTATTGTTCGAAATTAAGGCATTTTAATAAAATGAAGCGAGCGAATTATATATTTTTTTAAATGTCATTCTTTAAAATTTAAGCCGGCAAAATACAAAGAACTGAAGATCAGTTTGGAGCGGTCTTCTATATTGAAATTCAATAATCAATCATATATCATTTTACTTGTGTTATCTTGAAACAGATTATACTACATTGATAGTACCAGTTGCAACATGTAAAAATTAAAAAGTAATTAACAAATATGAATATTTAGATAGTAGATTTACTTTTTATATTTCATTTTCAAACAACCCAGAAGCTTTAATTAATGCAGTCTTTCAAACAATGGTACATACTTTGGGTTAAGAGGAAGACAAGACCATGCAAATATGACATAGGGTGATATATAGCTGAAAAGTACCTCTGGAGGAAAGAAGTATCTTTAACGTGGACATTTCTAAAAATAATTGACTCTTAATATTTCTAATTCAGATATTCTGCAGTTTGTTTGATTCAGTAAAGATGTTTTATTGTCTTGTCATGAATGTGCTTTTAATGAGTCATGCAATGCCTCAAAAACTTGTCAATTGATGAAAATCACATGTTTTTATATTGGCCTATATAGTCAACATCACATTGGACTGGTTAATTAATAAAGGTATCATTACGTGATGTTTTTCATAATGGCCTAGTTATACGTCCTCGGTCTGCTGAATTGGCTTTCGGCTGCGCCTCAGGCCAATACAGGAGGCCTCGGACCTATAACTAGACCAATATGAAAAGCAACACGTAATAATACTATAGTATAAATAATTACCCTCGATACCTTTTTATTGTAGGTCATATACACCTATTATCTAATTATTTTTTACCTAGGTTTAGTTATAGGCTTAGGACTAGAGCTAGGAATTGGGTTTAATATTAGGGTTAGGGTTAGAGTTAGGGATAGTGCTAGTGTTATGGTTAGAGTTAGGATTAGGACGTGGTTTTGCAATCGGCTCTCCATAGGATCTTTCAAAAACTCCTTCTATGCTACAAATTAGAAATAGAGTAATGGTTCATCGTGAGTTATCAAGAGAGTTATGGGTATTCATGAGTTAGGAGTAGAGAGTTATTGCTCAATATGTGTTAGATATATAATTATGGCTCATCATGAATTATGGGCAGTTAAAGGGCTCATATTGTGTTAGAGATATAATTTTGGCTCACCATGAATTATGAATACACCTTTGGTTGGTCATATGTTAGGAGTAACGCTCTGGAATATCATGAGTATTGAATACACTGTGGTTCCTCAAACTGAACTACAGCTGTGTGCACATTTAATCTCTCTGCTATAACCAGACGTGTTCAGGTTCATCAGTATAAATTATAAAGCTGAATTCGTATCTAGGCTGAAATCATAAGGTGCATAAACAGATTGAAGATATCACAGGAGATATCAGAAGTCGTAAGTATAAAAGGGAGCGACAAGACAATGCCCAAAAGATAATGGACAAACACTGATCTACACGGCACAACACACATAGAAAACCTAAGATTGAGTATTACAAACTCGTTGTGAAAACCAGATTTACTGATATGTTTCCTCTTAATCTGAATATGACCTAGTTCGGGTTTGTTGCTACAAACCAGACCTAATGAAAAAACTTATGGTGTTAGTAATTTTGGTTCGTCTAGACAAAACCTCCATCAAAATAAATCAAATTGTAAGACTGCTTTTGAATCCAGAACAAATGGCTCCTAGAAGGATTTTTCGATAGAGGATTACTGCTAAGAATGGAGCTACTGAACCAAGGGTTCCTCTTGGTTAAGTTGAAATCATCACTTCGAATGTTGTGCGTACGCCACCATGACCTGTTTGACCGCTATGGAATACATGTGTCATAAATTACCACGGATATGTTCCACTTGTCGCAAACACTTATCGGTTCTTTCCTCATTCATGTCTTATTATTGCTTTTGTAACTATGTTAACACGACGGGTGTCACTAGCGGAGCAGGACCTGCTTACCCTTTACGGGTACTTGAGGTCACCCCCGATTTTTAGTGGGGTTCGTGTTGCTCGATCTTCAGCTTTATATGTATGCTTATTGTAGATCGTTGTTTGTCCTTTTGGCAAGTGTGGTGTCTGTTCTTCTTGGATATACGGATTCTGATTACCCCTTTGGTAAACTCAAACTCTTCTTTTGTTAAGTTTTATTGATGGAGGAAACCGGAGTACCTGGAGAAAACAACTGACAAATTGCAAGTTATTAACCAGCTTTATCACGTAGTGTTGTATTGAGTACACCTAGCCATGAGCGGGATTCAAATTCACAAGCTTAGTGTTGATAGTCACAGAAACTCTGATTTTGATTTTCCCTTTGGGAGATTGCTCGGTATTGGGTAATTTTGTATTACCCTTATTTAACTCATACCAATGTACCAGAAAATACAAAGATGAAAATAATTTGGTTAAGTTATGCCAGGTCTGCAAAAACGAAGGGTAATTTGCTAGCCGGACAACTGTTCCCAAGGTAACTGGACAGGCTGGCAGTTTGACTTATTTAAGTCAACTGTTGGATCGGTGAGGTCTGCAACTATCTATAAATAAAAGACTGAACGGATCCACATGATGGTGAATGTGATAGGCATATTATTGGTGGTGCATAGTTTTTTGCATGAGATTTCGACTTCTAAGAAAAGGACCTTCTTAAAAGAGGTTCAATTCATATGAAAGTATATATTGCAAGACAAGAAAAACATGACCTTATATTGCAGGTGACTGCCTAATAGAGGTGACCGCATGGGAAGGTTTGACTGTATATTGAATTACTGCATTGTTAATTGCACGAAAAAAATATTCTGTATTTTAGCTGCCGTGTTAGTTTAGTTTAGTTTGATATTATTTTATTGCAAACAAAACTGCAATGGGTTCGGACAAAAAGTTATCACAACTCATGGACTGTCCTATCTCTACCAATAATACACATATAATAAGTTTCTTCAAAAATAGCACATATACAAAAATAGATAATATTTAACACTATATTGTGAAACAGGGGAAATAAGTTGATATTGATGTAGACCAGATGACAGACCACCGATTAAAATCTTTTCGTTTGTCTAATATATGCTCGAACTTTATTGAAGATCATATAATTACTATATATATTAGTTTCAGCGTTTCCAAAGAGTAATGCTTCTATATTTTACCTGCCTTGTTTATCACATGTGAGCTATTCATATACTGTGTGCTATATTATCTTGATTCATAAATAGACATTGAAGGTGGCGATAAACACAATAAATCAATCAAATCAATCACATATAGACATAGGCATGTTTATTTACAAGAAAAGTCGTCTTGATATTACAGGCTGCAACTTGTATCATGAATCATGTATATTCTCTGCTCGTGTGATTTTCTGTACTGGATACATCACCTATTACTTAATTTTGCGTCTACAGTCTACAAGTAGTTTGTATATGGTTTACAGGATGATAAATGGCATACGTCAAGCATTCAACTATATATCAAGAATTCAACGATGATTCAGCTACAATGGAGTGTATTTAAGCAGTATTTAACACCACGAAAAACATGCACACTTCTCAAATGTATATTCTGTAGAAAGTATAATTTAGTGTATGCAGTGATTATGTGTTTTATCATAATATCACAAGTTCAAAGTAAACACAATAAACAATGTAGAAAAGTTGAAAACAGCACAGAAGAGCAATTTGAATGTGATAAATGCTTTTCTCTTGATTTTGAAGTTCTCATGCAGAATCGTTTAATTTGTAAACAATATTAACAATGGAACGAAGTAAATACATTGATTTTGATATTCACTGTTCATTCAAATTTTTTCGCAAGGAAAGTGATTCGAGAAACATGGCTGACTCCTTCATATAACAATACAAGACACGTTAGACACGCTTTTCTGATTGGTACATCTGATGATGAGATTCTTACAAGTCAAGTGAAACAGGAACATGCTAACTTCGGTGACATTATTCAATTTAGTTTCTACGAATCATACAGGAATTTAAGGCTGAAGACATTGATGGGTTTTAAGTGGGCAACTGAATTTTGTAGTAACGCACATTTTATTATAACAACTGATGATGATGTTTATGTTAATATAAATGGACTACTTAGAACAATGTTGACACATGGAAGTTCATTAAAGTCATCTGTAGCTGGGATATGTAAAATGGGCTCACTGCGAGACACGAACCCTTCCTCAAAATGGTTTATATCTCCCACAGAATACCCTTACCGTCGTTATCATGGGATATGCCATGGCTTTGTGTACATCACTAGTATACATACGTTACACAATATATTAAAGGTGTATGTCAATATACAATACATCCATTTGGAAGATGTATATATAGGATTTTGTATGAAAAAACTAGGCTATAAATTGGTAAATATCGGAGGTTTCTTTCGTGAGGAAGACATATAAAACTCATCATGCAATTTAAAACATCATAAATGTGTACTGGGCCACCATGTCAGTTTGCAGCAAATGGGCGTTGTTTGGAATACACCGTGTGCTAATGGTTTGACAAGGATGCAATTGATATTTAACTTAATAATGAGTGCTATTCCGAAATTGACTGTTGGTCAAGTACTCGGAGTCTTTGCGTAGATGATTAAGACAACACAAAATATATTTAACTTAATAATAATGATTACTATTGAGATATTTACATGTAGGTCAAACAGTTTTTGTGTACATGATTTAAGAGCAAATATCGACCTATATATTTGCATTGTGTAGTTATTCAAGTTTAAGTATACAGCCCGACAAAAGTTAAGCACCACCTGAGTTGTTTCAATAATATCTTTTCTAATAATGAACTTATTTCAAATCGGTTTGCTGTTTTCGTTACCTGTACACAGATACTTACTTAAAGCAGGTTATTGATCCATTTTAATGTATGTGTATATGACAGGGTGGGCAAAGTGCCACGTGTACTCTAACATTTGTGTTTGCGAACGAAAGCTGATTTTTTTTGTAGAGTTTTAAGTTTCATTTTCTATTGGTTTGGTATGGTGCGGCGAAAATTAACCATACCAGAAAGGTGGCAAGCTGCTGGCATGCATAACGGGGGTTTTAGCCATAGAAGAATGGCAGACCACTTCAGGGTTAACCATTCCATCATTGTGCGACTGATGCAGCGTTTTCGTCAAACGGGGAATGTTACTGACCGTCAACGTGCAGGTAGACCTCGCAAATCGACGCGGAGAGAGGACAGGCTCATATCCAGACGGGCTCGGAAACGGTCGTTCAGTACAGCTGGTGCACTTCGTGGTAATTTAGCGTTTGGAGGCCACATTAGCACACGCACTGTAATCGTACGCCTCCACTCTCAGGGAATGCGAGCGCGACGACCCATAAAACGTCCACAGTTGACATTACCTCATCGCCATGCTCGATTTGACTGGTCACATGATCATTTGGGGTGGACTATTCGCACATGGAGACGGGTCCGTTTTTTGCTACGCCAAACCGACGTCGTACTAGGGTTTGGCGCCAACGAAACACTTCATTTCAGGACAACCACATTTTGGGCACAACTGCTTTTGGGGCTGGGGGTGTAACTGTCTGAGGTTGTTTTTCCTTTGACTGTAAGTTGGACTTGTACGTTCTTAATGGTAATCTGACAGGCCAAAAATACCGTGACAATGTTATCGCTCCACGCGTAGTTCCCCATTTCGACAACGCTAGGCCACATAGAGCCCGAATTGTACAACATTTTTTACCGCACGAGGCTGTTCAGACAATTCCATGGCCTGCGATGTCGCCAGACATGAACCCTATATAGCATGCATGGAGCTTGATTGGCCGAAATATTAACCAACGCAATCCAAAATGTCAAAATATTGACGAATTAAGAACTGCTATCATACAGGAGTGGCAATAATTCCCCCAAGAACGGATTAGGCGTCTTGTGCGAAGCATGACGAGGCGTGTCACAGAACTTCACAATAAACGCGGTCGATATACTCGTTATTGATTTTCATGCCATACACATACGCACAATTGATGGATTTAAAAGTTCTTCAAATCTGAAGCATCTGCATTTTAATGCAATGTTAAAAACTTCCATCAATAAAAAACTGGTTTTAAGTTTTTCCAGTGCCTG
Source organism: Gigantidas platifrons (assembly GCA_002080005.1). Lineage (NCBI taxonomy): Eukaryota > Metazoa > Mollusca > Bivalvia > Mytilida > Modiolidae > Gigantidas > Gigantidas platifrons. The sequence continues at coordinate 165,281 of MJUT01045127.1, read as the reverse complement.
TTTTGAACCCAAAGTCTTTCAGGATAATACATACTTCGTAGATTGGTAATTTTAGAGCCCTTGGTGTAGTATTTTAAGAAGTGTAAGAAAAATGGTGATATCTATTTTATTGTTTTAACAATATTGATGTAAAAAATATATCGATAAAAATATAGGGTGGTGCTTAACTTTTGTCGGAGTATATATTAAAGCTGTTTCTGTGTATATTCTCTCACTGGTTATCATAAGTTATAGGAATAGAGCTATGACTCATCATGAAATAGCAAGAGAGCACCCAACGCATAGTGAGTTAGGACTAGAGTTATTATTCATTATGACTCACTGTTTCTTCATATCTTGCAGCAAGGAAAGTGATTCGAGAGACATGGCTGACTCCTTCATATACCAATACACGACAAGTGAAATCTAGTGAAACATGATGCAATGGATCTTTAACATAATACTGAATAGTATCCAGAAATGTACTATGTGTCAATAACTAAGGATGTACAATATCATAAGTGATCTACCTCAGCAGTATTATAATCACACATACGCCAAAAGTTAAGGAACTCCTATATCATTTTGCTGATATTTTTTATTTTAAAATTAAATTTGTTGTTTTTTTTTTGTTACCATATTATTCTTTCATCTATTCTTAATAGACAGGTAATGTTTCACCTAGCGATTTAATTTTCTTTATGTATGAAAAACCGGTTTTTCTATGCAGCCCATAATATTTCGCCTTGCAAGTTTCGTGCAATTAAACGTAACGTGTTTCTCGTGCTGTTGCTGTCGGTGTGTGCCATTCATTTTCACATTTTGATGATGCCCAGACGTAAGATAATACTTGAACAGAAATGACAAGTCATTGGAATGCGAAATACTGGATTGATTCTGCGCAGAATTGCCGATCAGTTTGGGTGTCACACAGCGTTATATCCAGGCTTTTGAAGCGACATAGAGAAGCAAGGACCGTTTAAGAACGTGATCGTTCTGATAGGCCACGAAAACATTACCCAGAGATGACAGAGCACTATCGCAATCTGCTTGTCGTCGTCCATTTTCGACTGCACGTCGATTACGCGACAACTGAGCGATTTATGGCCGTGTGAGTGTACGAACTATTAGCCGCAGACTCAATTGCACACGTCTAAAAGCCCAAAGACCAATCAAAAGAAATGTTTTGACTCGAAGACATAGTCATGCTCGACACCAGTGGTCACGTGACCATCGTAAATTGAATTTGGGGCAATGGCGTAGAGTTCATTGGTCAGACGACAGTAGGGTCCTTGTACACCATGTTGTTGGCCGCATGCGTCTTGGCGACCCAAGAATACAGCATATAGGGAACAACACAACTTGTGGTGGCGTAGGTGTCACTCCGTAGAGATGTTTTTCTTTCAACTGCAAGATGGACCCCTACATTCTAAACGGTACCATGACAGGTAAAAAATATCGCGACAACATCATCCTCGATATCGTTGTGCCTCATTTTGACAATCATCGTCTTCCAACAAGACCGCTATTCATGTACGATAATGCTAGACCACGCAGGGCACGGATCGTTAGTGATTATTTGCGTCAGGAGTCAATTGACAGTATTACATGGCCAGCAATGTCACCGGATATGAACCCTATTGAACATTTATGGGATGATATTGGACGGAAAATCAATGATCGGGTTCCAGCATGTCAGAATTTACAAGAATTTCGTGATGCTTTGGTCCAGGAATGACAAGGTATACCTTGATAACTTTACGCTACCTTGTTCAAAGCATGAGACGACATGTTGACGAAATTTTCCGGAAGCGTGGAATTTACACGCGTTACTGACCACACTTTTATTGAAATGTAGTCTTAAATTGTCGATTTCGAGTTCTAAAAATGATTTGTTGTAAACATGCAAACAATTGTGTTACACATACCAGATTTACACACATTTTCCCCCTGAGTATTTCTATTCTAAACAACCTTTAAAATGTCTAAATTTATAATTCGTACTTATAATGCATTTACCTGTTTAATAAAATCATAAACCCAATTCATTTAATGGATGTTTTGGTTATTGTTTTATTCCTTGAACACATATTATTTAAAAATAATCCTTGTGTTGCTTAGCTTTTGGCGAGGTGTATGTAATCATTATCAACCAGACAACTAGTTCGCATTGCTGTTCCCATATGGATATGGTTCAAACGCCTATTAATGAAGCGCTTGAAGATCCCAAAAAGGTAATCATAATTCGTAAATCGAGGATAGCACAATGGCAAAGCGAAAAAATACAAAATCACAAACTACGATTTCCAAAACACTACACAGACACTTAAAGATCGAGCAACACGAACCAAGCTAAAATCCAAAAGGTGATATTAGGTGTTCCCGAAGCGTAAGCAGTTTCTTATTTTCTAGTTGCTACCGTCATGTTTCATCCGCGGTGATATTTCATGACTGCGTTGAAGACCGGGAAGTGCTTAGGACAAGTGGAACGTATCCGTGGTCATTGGCAACACAGATATTCGCATTTGATTTTTTTATTTTGTGCTTCATTGATTAACTTTGTCGTACAATACAGGTTTAGCGATAATGTTCATCCGATTTATAGGGAACCCTGATGTCTACCACGAACGGGCAGACAAAAAGCTCCATTCAAACCCAATGCGGTACTTTCAATCTTCGCGCCAGTCTATCTAAGCGGATGTGACTTTCGTAGGCATCAATAGTTTTTGCCTTTTTCACCCTCACAACCGATCTTACCTTTGTTAAGTCTTCAATTGTCTGGTCATCGGTGCTGAGCTCAGAATTCCCCTAGAGGGTGGTATGTCATAGCCACCACCAATTTTCCGAGACTCCTAGCGTAGTGCAGAGGTGAGATTATGTAATAAGTTGAAAAGGATCCGGTAATTGATAAGCACTGCGGGTGAGTTGATACGATGGTGCTTGAACTCAACGGTTGTGTCGTCAGTCCAGTTCAATACTAAAACACTGGAACTGAACAAATTAACCGTTAGGGCACTATGTCGTTTTCGTTGACATAATTGCACAGACACCTTCTCCATTCCAAAAATCCTATGTGCTAGGCCATCTGAGCTTAAATGGTGAATCTCCGCCCTTCCATGGGGTATGTCCGCAGTACGAACCATCTTTCGGCATATGATGTCTAAAGGCAAACTGCTTGGTCGATCTTGAATGTTGAAGACGGAGGGCGAAAAGTGGAGACCCTATTCCCTTACCATGCATATTCCCGGCTATGAATTGACCCAAATATATGTGGTGGGCGAACTGTTGGTTCCATCACTGCATGAAAATAAATCTTTTGTTCGCCTTTTAATGTTCACAAAGGTTAAGCAAAAGATCATCACCCCAGTGAATAATTTGTTAGCTTTTGAGGACTCAAAGGTCATCTTTCACCTTTCAATTTACAGAGAAGATGACAAAATGTCATATTTTATCTGGTTATTTTGGAAAGATGAAGAAATACCATCTGTTACCTTTTGCAACAGGTCAAAAGGGTAAGAAACATTGTCTTGCATCTTTTGTTCTTGTGGAAAATATATGAAATGTCATCTTCCGTCTTGTTTGTATATTGAAGGGTTAAGACATATCACCTTTCAACTTTTGTTCTTGTGGAAAGAATATGGAATGTCATCTTGCACCTTTTGCTGTGTGAAGAAAGGTTAAGAAATACTGCCTTTCATCTTTTGTTAGGGGCCCGGGTGGCTCAATTAATTAGGTCGCTGGATCTGACAACTCATGCAAGTCTATCACCAATACGGCGTGGGTTCGCGCCTGGCTTTGTAAATTACAAAAAGGGTGCACTCGACTAGCAACCGCAAGTGATAAAGTTTACCAGTTGCTTTCCCATGGTCGGTGTTTCTCTCCGGGTACTCCGGCTTCCTCCACCACTAAAACTGGTCGCCATGATATAGTTGAAATATTGTTGAAAGTAGCATGAAACACCAACAATCAATCAATCAACTTTTGTTCTTGTGGAAAGAATATGAAATTTTGCCTTGTACGTTTTGTTACTTATGGAAAGACTTTCATGAAAAATCTAAATGCTTTTGCTTATTTTGCCTCAAATGGTCAAATGTACGTTTTCTGGATAAGGGCTGTCCAAAGTATTCTCACTAATAACATTTAAAAAAAAGCACAAAGATTTGTCCATTCAAATATACATAAGAAAGTGGGCGACCGTTTTTTTTAGACCCATAGCAACAGAAAACAATTATTGGAAATGATCACGACATCCCAGAGGTAAACTTATATGAAATATCCTTACGGGTTTCTCATAATAATATTATAACAATAATAAAGAACGACGACACAACATTTTATAATGCTAATTTATTGATTTCTGCATTTCCTTACGGCTAAGATATATACAATGTATATACGCAAAGGTATATTAGAATATTAAATCTGCCTACAGGTAAACATTACACAACTGCAAAATGTAAAAAAAAAGTGAACATGACACCCTTCTCTAAATAAACAAGCACTCGGAGAGTATTGTTGAAGTAATATATGTCCCCTACCTGTGTAACATACTCATTTTCCCCCATACTAATTTTTCCGGGGGGAAATGAGTCTATACTCAGTTTTCCCCCCGTAAAAATGAGTATATACTGAGATTTCCCCCCGGAAAAATGAATATATACTGAATTTTCCCCCCGGAAAACCAAGTATATGTTAATACATACTCATTCCCCCCCATACTAGTTTTCCCCCTCTCCTATTTTAATAGGGGTTTTCTTGTGTACACTTCTATACATGTATATGGTGGAAGACATAATAGCTAAATGTGGACGAAAGAGGGTATCAACAGTGATGATAGTAATAACTAAGGCAAGCATGAACATGGAGTGATAACGGATAAGGAGGAAAGGATGGGAAACACACCTTTGAGTGATAAAGCAATCTTCCTTAGTGCAAGTGAGAAAAACTCAAGTTTGCTAAGTGCTGGAAGGCACAACTGACAGGTATGAGGAAGAGGGCAAGAAGGAAGGAATATAAAGAGAAAGATAGAGGGGACGGAGGGAGAATGGTAAAAAGATGATGAAGAGGAAGGAGAGAAAGAGGTATACAATAAGGAGGATGACGGGGAGGAATTAGGGAGGGAGTCGATATGGAAAAGGATGGAGATAGTGCGGGGTATAATGATGAGGAAGTAGTGAAACAGGTAGTGAAGAGGAAATCTGAAGGAAGAGGATAGAAAGGACGAAGTGACAAATGTAAACGAAGAGGAGAGAAGTAGTGAGGAGGAGGTAATAAGGAGGAGGATGATGAGGACGGAGGACAAATCTATACGGATAAGGTAATTAGGAAGAGGATGGAGAAGAAGGAGGGAGACAGGCAATGAGGAAGAGTTAATAAGGAGGATGGAGATGGAAGAAATACAGATGTAATGAGGTGAATGATAATATTACAGGAAAGAGAAGAGGTAATGAGGTGGCGAATTGAGAGGAATGACGGATGGAGAGGTGGTGAGGAATATTGAGAGGAAGGGGGAGAGAAGTAATGAGGAGGATGACTGAGAGGAAGGAGGGAGAGAGGTAGTGAGGAGGATGGGTATGCATGAGGGAGAGAAGTAGTGAGGAGGAGGATTGAGAGGAAGGAAGGAGAGCGGTAGTGAGGAGGATGACTGAGAGGAAGGAGGGAGAGAGTCAGTGAGGAGAATGATTGAGAAAGAGAGAGAGGGGTACTGAGGAGGAGGAGGGAGAGAGGAAGTGGATGGAGATGAATGAGGGAGAAGTAGTGAGGAGGATTGATAGAAAGGAGGCAGATAGGCAGTGGGGAGGAGGATGGAGAGGAATGGGGGAAAGGTAATTAGGAAGAGGATCGAGGAGGGAGAGAGGCAGTGAGGAAGAGTTAATAAGGAGGATGGAGACGGAAGAAAGACAGAGGTAATGAGGTGGATGATAATATTACAGGAGAGAGAAGAGAGGTAATGAGGTGGCGGATTGAGAAGAATGAAGGATAGAGAGTTGGTGAGGAAGATTGAGAGGAAGGAGGGAGACAGGTAATGAGGAGGATAACTGAGAGGAAGGAGGGAGAGAGGTAGTGATGAGGATGGATAGGAATGAGGTAGAGGAAGCAGGGAGAGAAGTAGTGAGGATGATGACTGAGTGGAAAGAAGGAGAGCGGTAGTGAGGAGGATGACTGAGAGGAAGGAGGGAGAGAGCCAGTGAGGAGGAGGATAGAGAAGAAGGAGAGAGAAAGAGAGGTAGTGAGGAGGACGACTACTTAATAAATTTTCCCCGACAATGCCTTCAGTGGTTCTTGAATATCGATTAATCAGAATGTTCAAAGTCTCCTATCGATCTGCACCAAAGTAACATCACTTGTGTAGTACCTCTTAGTGAACACCCTCAAAGTTAAATTGGTTAAATTATGTTCAGTGGTTCTCAAGGAGATGACGAAAATGTAATTCATAGGTTTTCAAAGCAATTTTGACCTGCGCTGTCGACCATTTTGAATTTCCGATCAGCATATAAAGCATTATCACCTGTAAAGTACTCTGAAATTTCAAGACAATGTTTACAACCATAATATGCAGGTCAAGTTCAATTTCAGCCAGATGCCATATACGGCTTGGAAATTAGGCCCACTTAGCTGAAAGCGGGGAACTCCGTCTCCTCAGACACATTCTTCTTTTATTTATTTTTTACGAATCGGCATGAAAAGTAACAACACATGCGTAGGACATAATAGTGAACACCTCTGCCAAGAGTGGTTGAATTCTGTTCAGTGGTTTTCAAGTAGACCATGAAAATGTTCCTTTACATACGGTAAACGCTGGCAACGATTTTGAATTTCCGATGGGTTCAAAAAGTAACAAGACCTGTCAAGGACCTTAAAATGAACATACAAATCACGTTTCCATACTATCGCTTCAGTAGTTCTTGAAAAAAGATTATTGAAAAACTAACAATGTTTCCAATGTCTCCTGATGACCATTTTTAACGAATCGGCATAAAACGTAGCAAAATTGGTGTAGGATAGGACCTCATAGTGAACACCTCTGCCAAGCATGGTTTAATTCTGCTCAGTGGTTCTCAAGAAGATCCAAATGTGAAATATTAACGGACGACGGGTGACGGACAAGTGATGGCACAAAATCACCCTAACTGTTTAGTCGGGTGAGCTAAAATACAAAAGGAGACCCAATGAACAATTTATTGAATAAAGAACAATGCATTTAACGTTTCTGAAAAAAAGGACAGTAACTAGTAATAATCAATATGCAAATATGTATCATCAAATCGTAGGTATACCTATTAAGTACAACTCCTGCTAAGAATTATGCAATAGGTGATTCATTGGTTGAGAGCGTACATATGTTTTGTGTTTTGTTTAGAATACAATACCATATGCATGTGATTCTTTTTACAAATAAACCCTGATCATGGGATATACGAATTTAATAGAATGCATCTTAAACAAGAAATGTGTGCATTAAAAAATACGCCCGTCTATATAAATTATCAAACGGTATAATGGTAATGACCCCAAAATAAATAGGGTTATTCTCCTTCCACAGGGGAATCCATGATGTGGCCAAGATTGGTAAAGATCCAATATACAGAACTAAAGTTATCGTGCGGAAACGATCCTGTTGTCAAAAATTATATTTATAGTAACGCTGACCTTAATCTTTGACCTAATGACCCCAAAATAAAAAGGGTTTTTACCTTCCACAGGGAAATAAAGTGGCCAAGTTTGGTAAAGATCCAATATACATAACTAAAGTTATTGTGCGGAAACCTGTGTGGACGCCCGCCCGCATACCCAATCACATAATACGACCCGTCTCTAGACGGTCGTATAAAAATAGACAAACGGGGATGCCTCTTAAATTTGTGAAGAAATACAATAGAACTTATTACACATTAAAGTTCGAGTATCTGACCAGTCACTTTGAAAGAATTGTTATCCATTTCGTTTTATACACCCACCAAGCAATAAAATATAAAAAAGTAAAAATACGAAGCTTTAAATGGACCGCTACTTAATTTGTAAAGGGTCTGACGAGTTATAAATAAAAAAAAAAGCTATTAAAACTTGCGAAAAAAGTGTAATATGATGGTATAGATCTAAACACACACGTGTATATGAACCTCTTTATAAAGCTATTATTATGCACTGGGACATTTTCGTTCACCTAACCATTGGAAAGAAAAAATCCTCTGTTTTAGCGATCCCGGGCAGATCACACGGGCTTGAATTCATGAGAATGTTGTGATTTGATTGATTTTTACAATTTTACTGTTTTGTTGTGTGTTTTTGTTTTTGTTTTGTTGTTGTTGCAATTTTACTATTAAAGGCCATATTACCAACACATTTGTATGTATACGGCCTTGGATTGTAAATTGCAAAAATCAATAAAATCAGCAAATTCTCATCAATTCAAGCCCGTGTCTTCTCTTATTACCATTTGGTCCACCGACAAATCTCCATGTAATGAAACATATATACACTGTACAATGCATTTATGGACAAAATTGTTTCAAATTCTTTCAAATTCGACCATGCAAAATGAAAAAAAAAGGTATTGTCCGCATGAATAAATGATAAAATATAATCAAGCACTAGTCACATTTTTATATACCACTGCAAAATGGATGGCAAAATTGATGGTAATTTTTAATTTTAATATAATTGTTTTCCTTTTGTATAAACTTTGTTGGTTTTTTTTTTTTAATTCCCGGAACAGTCATGTCAGTTGAACTACTTCAGAAATACAATTGGTATATGAATGGGTTGTATTTTTGAAAAGGTTAGTGTATGAATGGGTATGGTTCCTCAAACCCGGGAGGTATATGAATGGGTAGGGAACTTGAATGTCCACCGCACATCCGTATAAAAAAGTTGTCAAGTTACACCGCCTCCGGGCTTCCAAGTTGAAGTCCTAGATTAAAATTATGGTTATTTTCCCTTTCCCTACCTACCCAGGTAAAAATGTCCCTACCAAGATTATTGTATTGCAATATCTAAGAAATATTTAATTTTTTTAAATTGTTTGCATGTATCTACTGAAAGAACTTGAAACAATTCAAAATGATATAACATAATTTGCCTACGCGTCACAATAAAAAGGATGGGTCGCAAACGGACAAACATGTTACAAACATGCCTTAGTAAGCGCAGTTTATTTTCGATCCTGGATTGGAGTAAATCTGAGGAATTAAAATATATTTTTTTTCTCCATCTTCGAGATCAAAATATTTATTTTCAACATACCCCATGTCAAAATATTTATTTTAAAAATCTTCCAAGCCCCCCCTCCCCCCCCGCCTCAAAATCAAATGGTCGTCCTCTAAACCAAAATTGTATTTAGTTGTATAGTCTATTAGTGCAAAGGGGGGAAATTTAGTATGAGGGGGAAACTTCAGTATATACTAAGATTTCCCTCCTAAAAATCAGAGGGGGAAAGATGAGTATATACTGATCTTTCCGGGGGTAAAAATGAGTATATACTGATCTTTCCGGGGGAAAAACTAGTATATACTCATTTTTCCGGGGGGAAGATGAGTAGGGGGAAAAATGAGTATGTAACACCGGCCCAGAAAATCAATGAATAAATAATGCTGTCCTGGGCATATTTTTTCTTCATCTAAATCAGATATGCACAATATATGTAGCATAAATAAAATACAAACTATGCCAATTCCATCTATGGATAAATGGAGGGTTTTTCTTTTTGAATTTTAATTGACTTCCACAAAAATCATTCACTCGGAACAAAACTTAATCTGCAACTCATTTATATATATAAAATGAAATATCAAAATTCAAATCATTTAGTTGAAGCGTTTTTAAAGAAGGTGCAAAACTGATATTTTCACATTTAGACCTCTCCCATGAGACCACCCTAGTTGAAATTCGACATAAAGGTAACATTCTTTGTTAATAAACACCTCTTTTGAGAGACCAACTGTCATGAAAGGACACGTTTTTCATGCCAGAATGGATGGTCTCTCAAGACAGGTTTTACTGTATTGTTAAATGTATTTTATAAGGAATTCAATGAAAAAAGTGCAATTTGATGAACAATAAATACTCCATATAAAAATATATATGGACACACCAACTGTACCATTTGTGGATATGGACAGACAAGGTCAAAACCATAAAAAGAAGCAAGCAATGCACCAAATTTCACCCCAACAATCCAAGTGGATAGACTAAAAAGGCGATTACTATAGGCATCTCGATGCCATACTTTCCAACCTCTGAGAGTGACAAAGCAGAACAGGTAGTGGTCGCCCTACCTATAAAACAACAGAAGTGGCAGACATTACAAAGGCACTATCATGATCCGTTTTCAGCATTTCCAGTGACTCCCTTGAACTGTGTAATATACTTTTCGAACCTCATGCTTTCGCTTGATGTTTCGGTTTTCTTTTTTTCTTTAGCGAAATCTGATTATAAATTTCACTTATATTAGGCTTCCAATCTTCAACATGAAATCTTAAAACATGTCATAATCATTATTTTGTCTACCCTTTATTTACTTGAATGCACGAGCAATCACCAAGTGTGTCCAAGATATACAAATTACATAATAATTCATAAGTAACAATTGAATTCAATTATGGAATGTGGAAAGATGTAGTGAAAATGAGAATAACTCCGCAAAGATCAGAACAGTTGGAAAGTATATGATGCAGGGCCCTAACTAGAAATGAAGTCAACACAAAAATAATATATGAAGGAAATACACAAGTAGAGCCTTGGCACGGGACGACATAGGACAACTCCGACAGACCCATATCATTATAACCATCACACATTTTTGCAGTTAGTGTTAGTCTACAAAAAAGACAGCTTTCCACATTTTATATCTGTCACAGATAACCATGATTACAAACTTATCAAATTTTGTATTGACATTACCATCATAAAATGTATCTCTCTCTCGGAGAAATAACCTAAACATCTTTATTATTTACTGTTGTCCTTGTATAAACAAATCTAGATTTAATCTTATTGATAGAGATATAGGTAGCTGGACATTCTTGCACATACAAGATAAAAGACCAGTCTTCTACAGGCTTTCCATAACAATGTCTAATAGAGTCATTTAATCTTTTAAACCATCGTATTTTTGCCAAGTAATGACATTTAACAATATCATAAACTACTATGCAATGCATTAAAAACTTTTCAATTTGTCGAAGTTGTGGACTTAAGTCTGTATTTTCATCAGCTATTTTACCATCATTATCACACCAAAAAGCCATTATATACGATGACCTATTACTTCTGCTATATCTTTGGCAACCTGACATGATGTACAAAGTATATATTCAAAATTGTACAGAGTATCATACAATGTACCTAAAGATCTGACATTGTTTCCATCTTAAACTTTTGAACAAAGATTCCATTTGATAAATCCCAAGAGGATTCTTTTACATTAAAACTAATGGATGATCTTTCTACAGTGCTTGGGTGCTGCACAAGACTGAGTTCACCTAATATTCCTCTATCTCGAACAGTACCTGAGAGTTCAGTAAATAGTAATGAAAATAGCACATCAATATACTAATTTTTATCTCTAACTGAAGACTTTTTTTAAGAAATTGCTTCATAATCTGAATTTCAACATTCTTTCTATTTGTTTTATAAGTACCTAAAATACCATTCTGCAAAACTGAAAACCCAGAATGAATAAACTGGACCAAAATCTAAAATGCAATCCAATAAATGACCATGTAGATGCATATTTGATGATACAGAATCTTTTCCATAGAGATTTCCAAACGTTTGACAAAAATATATGAATAACCTATCAGCAACCTTAGCATTGCCAATTGAAATATATCTGGAGCAAAGTCTCCTACAAGCCAACACAAACTTTCTCCAACATTCCATTTGCTCCTCAAGCAGTATTCCATTTAGGGCATTAACTGAAAATATTAATGTCCAGTTTTTTAACGGATCTGCGTTGAAAGATCCCATAGAAGCAGCAATCTTTTTAGACAGTTTTCCCACATCAGAGGGACAACTGGAAGGTTCTGAATCAATTTACACTGTTCATCTGTCAGCAGTCCACGTTTTTTTCCATACAGATATCATACGCTTTGATGTTCCAAGAAAAAGGTTATGCATAGGATCTATTCATGTCATCCGCACTGGATCAAAATAGGGTAATTCTAATAAACATGAATAACTGGTACCAAACTTCCTTTAAAGTTGTTGTGTATCTCCTTTATTAGTACATTCTTGTATCATTTGACATTCTTCTCAATGATTTGCATTGTTTCTGTTTGACCAATCTTATCTGTCTTATCCACCATACATTTTTCCCCTAACATGACAGGAAATTCCTTCCTACATTTGTTGCAACCCATTGTAGCTACATGTCACAGGAATCCACAGAGTTCCCTACTAGCAGGAATATCACATCCAACACAAAGAAGTGCTAACCTGAAGCGCTTTGGAGTTTGTGTTGACTTATAAAAGAATAATAACAAAGCATCTGACCAAGCAGTTTTAAGTACTTGTACAAGAGGATATAACAATGTATTTGTAGGCGGTTCTCATTTCACGTCGGGTATAATTCATATTAAGATCATATTTTCCTTTTTAAATCTCTTGGTAAGTTTAGAAAAAAACATATACACTGCACCAATTGAGTAATTTATGTGTTTGCATGGTTGAAACCAGTCAACATTCAACATAAGACCGTAATTTCCTTCGCCATTGAAAACATTAAATTTAGTGCCACAAAACTCATGCCATATTCTACCATCATACACATCTTGCATATGCTTGGTTTAGTTTCGCGCAGCTTCAAACTTTCACAAAGTTCTTCAAAATCTCATCCCTTAACAAATTGTTGGAGACTTGATTTTATAGATTTGCAACAAAATGTTGTATATGGAATAAGCTTCTTTGAAAATGCATTATCAACCTCCATTAAGAGAGGATGGCTATTCTATGTGGCATTCTATGATTTGGAAATGATATGTATGAACAATGTTTTGTAACAGCTAAACCTTCTACAACATGAACAACATGACAACAGTCGATATAATCATGTAATGAACAATACTTAGTGCAAACAACAAACTCTTTGAAATCTTCTGCGTCATTTTTTAGCATTTCTGACATCATATATAAATGTTGTGGAAAAATATTATACACTCTTGATAACTTATCACTTGTGACAGAGAATATTTTGAGAAAGATCATTATAATTTAAAAAAAAAATCCTAATGCAGAATCAGATATATAATATACATACTGCCACAACATAAGCATTCGACAAAACCAACCTTGATCTACATGTAAAGTCTCATTTCCATTTGAGTGTTCAATCTGTTGTAGATTAGTACATTCCAAATTATTTCTTATATTAAAGTTACCCCGTTTTGGACATTCCAATACATATCTACGAAACTGTATATCCGAAAATTCTTTATTGCAGTCAATACAAACTCTACGTGATCTCTTTGGATGGAATTCCGTACTCTTTTAAACATATATAATACTGAAAAAATGTTATCTTTGCTGTGCTCTTTATTTTCTTGCTTTAATAATTATAATTACATCCTGTGAATCTTGCAGAGCAAGCTTTTAGAAAAGGTGGCTACTTCACTGGAGAATACCAATGTACATACCGTCCTTCTGACAAGTGAAAGTTGATGAATCACAACTGTGTGTTCATCTTTCACTCAATCAACAAGAACATTTCACCAAAATATAACTAAAATAAAACCGGTTTCGAAATTTCCTCCCTACTTTTTACTACTTAGCAAGTAAAAATGAATATCCGGATTCATAGTATTGATGTTATTATACCAGTGGATTTTTACCCCCAACAAAATGTTATGTAAAAATATACATGTGTGGGAAGAATACTTTCAGACAGACAAAAAACACTCTGTTGTGCCCTCCTTTGTAACAAAGCAGAGCATCTTTTATTTGTGTGGTATTTCACAATCATTGAAAACAATTTATCATTGTTCATTTCTTTGTAAAAATCGTCTGTTTCAGTTAAGACTTTTTGCATCTGTTTCTTTTCATTTCTTGTATTACTATTATCTGCCTGATAATCATCACTGGTGTTAGAACTAGTATTACTGAAGACTGAGTTTGTATCACTGTCTGTCACTGACGCATTTGAAAAAGGACATACATGTACATGCATTACATTTTTTTCGTTCTTTTTCTTTTTTGTATTCAAATACCTGCAAATTAAAAACATATTTAGACATCTACATTTTGGAAGATTTGAATCTTTCATGGGAGACATGCGTCGCCCGCAAAGGCATTTCGAGGTAAATGGGAAAATAAGATATACTTTGAGCTACTGCTCAGTAATGTATCCCCCCACTTTCCATGTGGTCAGAAAAAGGCATAAATTGTGTATGTATGTGCATTATATTGCAAAGAACCTGTATAAAGCTTATAAAAAGCAAACATCAAGAAGGTTTGCTGTGTAGCTGTCGAAAAAAAAACTGTGACAACAATTTTCTATATGTGCATTACATTAAAAAGAACAAAAATGTTCGGCAACAGGATGTAGATAATCATCATATCCAAATATCAAAACACAAAGGCTAAGTAAGTTATTGAACAGAAACCATAACATTGACTATTTCATATCTTATAAAGGGGCTTAATTTGACAGGAATCTCAAAAACAAAATCTATCAAAATGAAAATTGACTTGCCTTAAGTGATCGCTAACAGCATATCCAAATATCAAAACATTTAACGAAGACTTAGTAAAGTTATTGAACAGAAACCATAAAACTGAATATTTTGTACTTTATAAAGGGGCATAGCCCAGGAACCTCCACAATAAATTCGGTTAAAATCAAACTCATTCTCCTTTTAGTTGTCGCAAGCAAAATATCTAAATATCAATACATTTGACCCAGTCCAGAGTAGCTAAAGTCATTGAACAAAAACCAAAACATTGACTAGTTCATACATTATAAAGGGCTTAACTCGGGAACCTCAAAAATGAACTCCATCAAAATCAAACTTGACCTTTAGTAATTACAGTGTGGGCATAAGCAATAGAAAGTTTTCCAACTAGTTCAAAGATCTGATAATTAACTATATATACAGTAAAGAAATTGGATTTTCCTCAGAATACAGAGGTACAATTTGTTCTCTAATAATGATGAGATTCATGCAAACTTAGATTAAGTTTTCTTGTGATCAGTGGATATTCATACTTTTTACATGACATAATCAGATTCGAAATTCTTTTCCTATGTCTTCACAATTAGCAAAAACTGGGAACAGTGATACAATATGATAGATCAATTTCTACTATTTTGCTTGACATTTAGCAGGTTAAAATAAAAAAAACAAAATACAATTTTAAGTCTAAAAACACTTCTAGAGCTTCATCAAAATATGTTGGCATTCTTCAAATCCTTGTAAAATATCAAGATTATTATATTCTTTCCACCCATTATCATTTCAAGAGGACCTTGCACTTTGAAAGCTTTGGCCAAAAGAGAAATATTTTAACATATTAATAACAAATGTAAATTTTACCTCAGACGTTTAGCTTTACGACGTCTTTTGCTTCTTGCCTTCACAGAAGCTTTACTTTTCTTGTTCTTTTTACCCTTCAACACCTGCAAATAATTGTAAGTTTTATTAATGGCTTTACATGCATTCAGGGGTGTGGAATTGTCATGTCCAACTCCCCGACTCGTACATAGAACATGTCGGACAAGCAAATTTTCCTGGCTAACTTGTCCGGGGACAAGTAAAGATCAACAAATAAAAATAATGTCTAATTAAAGTACTCTGGAAAGACAATTCCTCAAATGATATTATATCGTAAATATTGACGGTTATATAAGATAAATGTTCTTTTTTTCATTGGAAACGATCACGTCAGTGGTGTTCCGAATTGTAAAAGTTCTAAGTTTAGTATTACGACCCGATTGCAATGATAATTGTACTGTATTTACTTAACAATAACCGGGACGGTGTAACATATTTTTATTGGAGTTCCGAATGTGACGTTTCCTTGCTTGTCCATAGCTTTTCATAAACAAACAGGGCCTTACATTTGTGAACGTATAATACATATCGGGTTGCAGTTGTTACAATGGACAAATATTTGACAATAAAAAACACCTTGGGAACGATTCTCGCCACAATGAACACCACGAGAAAATTAAGCACAAAACTCTATCGGAAAAGGACACAAAATGTGAGGAAAATCACCCAAGTGGCTAGCCGATTTCTAATGTTGCATCCTATCACTTTGTTTATCATGAAAATGGTAAGCACATAGATCTAGCCAGCTGACATTTTAGTGCAATCATCAAAACCATATTTATAAGGAATTTTGTTAATCTATTTTAGCAAGTGACCTTGACATCAATAGGGTTCTTTCCCTTCTCTATTGCTTCTATTTTGTTCAAATTGGGTCAGGAACTTGATGTCCAGAAACAAAATGTGAAATGACAGATATGTGAACTCTATAATTCACTGCTTGTGCAAAAGCCAAAGGATGTTTCCGACAAAAGCTACTATATTTTGGCCTCTATGACCTTGTTGTTTATATAGAAAACAGTACAAGCCAGACAAACATTTTTGATATACTTGTATACACTCTCATCAAGATCAGTCCAATGTGCATATGGCTTACAAACATCATTATACTGTTGCAATACAACAGTAATTCTTACTCCTCAATGGAACTTCATTATATGCAGGTTCATGATCTGTTGTAGTGTACAACTTGCATTTCCAGCCACTCTAAGAAAAAATAAAATAAAATAAAAAATAAAAATAAAAGTAGGAGTGGTCTTCCAAATTCAAAACCTGTTCTTGTCAAATCAATTAATATTACTCAATTATAAGAAAGAATCACTTGATTACGACACCTAAATGATCATCGAGCCCCTCTTCCCCAAACATTCAATTGATAAGAAATATTATATTCAATTAATATCTCATCAGAAGAAAATTTAAATCAAAGAACAGCAATTTCTGAGTGCAAAATATATTATTAGTGACCTTGACCTATAAAAATGTTGATTTAAGATGTGACTGGTCACTTACCAAACATATAATAAGTGTGTATTTTTTCAAGTGACCAACAAACTTTTATGCACAATGAAAAATAACTCTAGCAACATCTCAGTGACACTTACTGTAAAAATCAAGTACAGTTTTTCCCCTTCTTTCTTCAGTTAAAACATAATTAAAATGTGTGGTGAATTTCTTAGGAACAAAATATCCATTATTATTAAGAGGCTAGATTTTCAAAACATAACTCTTAGGATGAGACATATTTATATTTCAATTGGAAGATTCCCATGAAAAATAATTTGATTAATAGATGAATTCAATTTTCAACAATAATAATAAATGACTTTCAACCTGAATACAGTTAAAATAAGAAATCTTACCCAATTTACAGAGTTCCACCTTTCACATCACTTGAAAACTTGGTCAGTTCTACAACATAGTCCTCAAAACTACTTTCTGCTTCCCAAATATTTTATCTGTAAAATATACCGTAATGTTTGAGTTAAGAAAGGATACTAAGGCTAGTCAGAATTTCCTCTTACCCTTCACTCTCCAATTTTTTTTGGAATTTGCTTTGCTAGGTAGGGGTGTGAACAAACTCAATTTCAAAAGCTGGTATTTTAGCAAACTCATGTGGTATCGGACGTCAGACACCTCACATGCTTTTATTTCTCATTACATATGTAGTTTATACCCATCTTATAGGAGTAAAAAGGGGAATCATTATTTTCTTTTTATTGATGCCAATTCTTAACATGTGAGGCACCATCATGCAGAAGTTCGCCAACATTCCAGCTTTTGAACTAGGATATATTGTTTTAACCCCAACCTGGAAAACAAAATCCTTAAAAAAAGAAAATTGGAGGCTCCCAGGAGCCTGTAATCGCTCAACTGGTTTTCAATTTGACATCTAAAGTTCATAGAAATGGGGGGTGTTACACATAATTTTGAAAGTGGGTCACCCAAAGATCATTTCAGCTCAAATTTCTGAGCAAAATATTTTGCTGTGATTTTTCTGTCATTTTATTCCTAAACGGAATAAACTGGCTGAACAAAATTCACAAAAAACCCAGAATATATGTTAAGCTACTCATTGCCATGTAGCTGTAGTTACAATTTGAGTTAATTTTGATTTGTAATAACGCAGAAATTGACAACTAAAGATATTTCAATTTTTAGTAACATCAACCATTTTGAATGGAGGGCGCGGCTGTCGGAAACATATTGAAAGGAGACCACCCAAGGACCATCCCAGCCAAATTTGCTTTAATTTAGTTCGGCGCTTCGAGAGGAGAAGATTTAAATGTGATCTTTTATTATAATATGCCGAATTTGCATAATCGGTATAAATAGGCTGAAAGAAAAATTGCACAGAAAAACTCGGAATATATGTTAAGCTACCCCTTGCCATGTAGCTGCAGTTAACATTTGTGCTCATTTTGGTTTATGCTAAAGCAGCAATGAAGAATTGAGAAAAAATATATTTTTAATAACAGTAGCTGCGCTGGTGGCCATCTTGGATTTTCAATCGGTCCAAAAGTAACAACATTTGGTTAGCAGCTTGCAATGATCATTCATGACAATTTTCAATTCCATCACCCATGTAGTGTCGGAGAAGACGATCTTTGAAATTTCAGCCAAACAGAGGCTATTATAGCCCCAGGCAGCCATATTGGATAACCAATCGGAACAAAAAGTAACAACAATTGATCAGAACCTTGTCAGGAACATTTTTGCCAAGTATGGTTCCGATCCGTCCAGTGGTTCTTGAGAAGAAGTTTGTTTTACATATTTCCCATAGGGTCAGTATGCTAAATTATGTCCCCCGCTGGCGGCTATCTTGGATTTTCGATCAGTCCAAAAAGGAACAACACTTGGTTAGCTGTTTGCAATGATCATTCATGACAATTTTAAATTCCATACTCCGTGTAGTATCGGAGAAGAAGATCATTAAAAATTTCAGCCAATCAGAGGATTTTACACCCAATGGCAGCCATGTTGGATAACCGATCGTAACGAAAGTAACAACTCTTGGTTAGACCATGCAAATGAACATTCCTTACACGTTTGGTCCCATTTGTTTCAGTAATTCTCTAGAAGAAGATTGAAATGTTTACGGACGGACGGACGGACGACGGACGGACACCAAGTGATGGCAATAGCTCACCTATTTGTTTTAGTTCGGGTCAGGTGAGCTAAAGAAAATGGAGGGTGGAGGGTTTAAAGAAATTTGGAATGGCCTTCGGCTAGTAGATTTCTGCTTGGATCAGATGATTTTAGCCAGTGCAAAATTAAGAAGTATGAGATTTGCAGTGTTTTCTCCAGTTTTAAAATATGGGGGTCAAAACTTACCATTTTTCAAAATTTAATGGGGTAATTTCCTTATTGCTATAAAACACCAAACAATTTGAATGCGCAAAGATTGACTTGAAAGGGCACTTCTCGTCAGTAAATAGAAGTCATTAAGAAATGTTTTTTTTATTATTTATGTATGTTCTACCTCTCCTTCTTATATTACAATTGCATATTTCCACAACTGTAATATAGGTATACTTCAAACTTTTTTTTATATTAGTATAACTATAGGTAACTTTATTCAAAGCCATTCATATTAAGAAAGAAAGAGGACAACAGGACAGGACGGCTTCAAAATTAGGACAGGGCGTCCTTATTAGTGTTAAAAAGGGCAAGGGCGCGTTCAGACAAAGGGCGGGCGCTGTGCCCTGGAAAAAAGGCCTACCTAGAACACTGCATAATTTAGACTAACTTTGTGCATGCGTTTCGTATAAGTCAAGAATGCTAGAGACACCCTGGTCGCACGCTGTGACTTGCTTGTAGAAATTATGCTTACGCTAGGGATAAGTTTTGAATAAGCTACTCATACGTTAAACATAGGTTATATATGTGTTAGCATGTATGCATCCAAAAAGAGGCTTCCTCTTGAATTTTTAATTCAACTTCAGTGTATGCCAGCGTGTTGGATACATTTTTTATACGTCAGCAAAGGTTGTCTAAAACATTGCGACAGGCCCATAAGTTAGCAAATAAGTTGAACAACGTTCATTTGAACACACCTAACTTGACAGAACAAGCATGAAATTTATAGGAAGTGGGTTCAAAAGAAAGACTAAAAAGTGTCTTAAATTTGTAAATAACTGTGTTTATTCATTTGTTGTATTCAATAGATTACATTTTTGTATGTTTTAAACACCATTATATCGGGTTATTTTTGTGTCGGTTTTTGTTCGCGATATTGTTGTAAAGTAGTGCAGTGACACATTCGCTGGGTTTATAATTGGTGTTTGATGATCATGCCCAATGCATTTTAAGTGGGCAGTAAAATTTACGCGGGGCTAAATTTTGCGTCAGATATACGCGAATATGGCAAAAATTAAACACACTCGCAAAAATCCCAATATACGGTATTTAGATTCATGAGTATGTACCTTAATTAAGTATACTTACTCAATCCTCATCTTATGTTCGTACATATAGGTTGAATAAATATGAAGGACTTCTGGCCTGCAAAATTTGTATCTGCTAAAATATAAATGAGCTCCATAAGTACATATACACGTGCGTTAATTGGAAATGAACACATACATATGTACAGTGTGTATGCAACAACAATACCAATAAACTCCTTCACATCAATCTATTCAATAAAAGAGGCAACTGAGATTTCAATAACAATCATACCCATTTAATAATGTACAAACAATATGCACATTGACGAAGGGATGTTGTCTCCTTGACATTTACCCCATTTTCCGTTCTTTTTCATATGCAAACATTTTTTTTTTTATTTATACATTGCGCAGAATTCTCACTTATGAAATATCCCACTGTGTTTGGACATGTTACAGTGCAAAAACACACTTAGTAGGTAATGTTTTTCTTTATTGATTAAAAACCTACAACATGTCTTGAAAAAGTAGCTCTGTCAAGTTCTGAGATGTAAAATGCTTGAGATTCAAAGATGTTCCTCATTTATTTTAGTACCCAGCGATAATTGGTCACTGACCAGTAAAACTGTATAACATTGTGTGCTTAACAGTGATACTTTTATCTAATATTTTCCTAATAAGAGGCCCCCTTACAGTGATATAGCTTGGCTTTGCAAAGCCCCCTCTTTTTCATTAAAAAAATCACACTCCTATGTATTTCTGAAGCAAAGATATATCATAAGAGACAGGTGGGATGTTTTTCTTTACTTTAATTATATGTTTCAGGTCGTATTATTGTGATTGTTTTATAATTGTTTAAGCTATGTTTGTATCAACAAACAAACAAATACTTTATTGTCAAGCAAGTTTGGAATTTCTCTCTTTATATGTATTCTTGTTTGTATTCTCGTATATACTTTTACGATTAAGTATTAAATTTATTAGTACCGACATTATTATTTGAATGAATGGACGCTATGTGGGTGCGGGTGTACATATAATCTGTATATATATATAAATGCGATATATCCACTATAAGTGCTCCGAAATATAGCGGAGGTCAATACCTGTAGAAGAAATTTGACCCTTGTGGGCCCAAAAATGGAAATACAAATATTCTTATTCTTATGGACAGATCATTATTTATCTCCAGGGTCGGAAATATGGTAGGGAGTCATGACAAAATTGGAAATTGATAGAAGGAGGGGTCACTGCTTTTCTGTTGACCAAGCAGGGGGTCATGATTGTTTTTAAACATATACACTACAGATAAAATATATTTGCATATAAAATGAAAATAAATATATTCAGCCGAAAAAATGTCTCCTTATCATACATTTTACCAAATATCAAACTGTCACTATATATATGCATAGAGTAGATACATGTAGGAACAAGAACTGATTGACTACATTAGAGGTCCAGAGTTAACCCAGAGAGAGATAGATCAATGCATGCACATATGATATGCATTGTTCTCTCAAGGCCCATATAGCACCATGGTTCCATGGTGCTATAATTTCTACCATGGTACTCTCTTGTGAAATTTTATAATAGAATATATTAGGGCAATGCTACTTTAATTTTCAGAAAGCCAGTGCTACCTTAGTTTCCATGGTACTATCAGAACTAGGTGTACATTGTATTTATGGCAAAAATTCTTGATGCAGCTTCTTTAAATAGTGGGCTCATGGCTTTAAGACAAAAATTACAACAAAGTGACTTAAGGGTATCATGTTCATTAAATGTGGTTGTGGTTGCCTTCATGAACACAAAAGGACCTGTATTGTAGTATTTGAGAAAAAGCCTTTTATTCATAATCCTATATTGTTCTAAATAAAACTACATGTCGTGTGGTGATAGCCATCTTGGGCTTTTGATCGGCACAAGTTTTTTTTTCGTAAAAGACCATCCAGTCCGCGTCCAGTGATTATATGTATACATTTTCAGTCATGTTTAGTTTCTGAGAAAAATAAAATTCATTGATAGGATACTATATTATACAGCCTCCAAGCAATCTGGACTATAGAAGTAAGACATAGTTTCCTCGTTGTGAGTGTAACCCCTAAGAAAGTGGGGTCCGCTAGATTTGCAGGGTGAATCAGATATACAACTGCGTGACCTGATACGACAGCTGCAAGTCGACAAGTCAGCTTCCCCTTGCACCATTTTTTTTAAAATCAAGATTAACTCGAACACCATAACTAAACTGATATAGGAAATCCATTGGAATACAACATGAAACCGTTTTCACAAACAATTCAAAGAAAAAATACTCGTCAAATAAGTCAAATTAGATTCTGAATATAAATTGTATATATAATTTCTTCAAAATATGTGTAATTTCGGAATTAAACCCTTAATTCTAGTCCTTTTACAAAAATAAAATATATAGACCATTTTCTTTATTGACTCATGATTACGTCATTAAGATGAGCTTTTTGCTCAGCAATTTTACCTCTGCCAAGACCTCCAAGATAAATTGTGCAAGGCGGAACAAGACTGTTTCGGGCCCCGGGGATATGACTGACACTTCTCTCAAAATTGAGGATTTGAGGTCCAATAAAACCACTGGTAAACTTTCATAAATGCTTTATTTCCTGTGCAGCAGAATGTCCAGATAACATATACTTTATACAAAGCAGTGATAAACATAATTCAGAAGTCTAAGTGAATTTTTCATAATCATTTTTCTAAATAAACTGAAAACAGTAGAAAATACAACAACAACAAAATGAAAAAAATCAAGAATAGATAGTCACAGGCCATTTCTTGGATCTCCGGGACCCGGACAGATATATCGGCTGAATCCCCTCTCATAGGGATTGATCTCAGCAAAGGTAAATGATGGAAGAAATCTGTCAACATACCACAGAAAGTTCTCAGCAAAACCAACTCAAAGAATAAAAAACCACGGCAAAATTGGCTTAACAATAAAATTTCTATATGCTAGAACTATCGATTTTGTCTTTTTCTACGAACGGCATATTTGAGCTTGCAATTGTTCCGACAGTGTGGTATATTCTGTTGATCATTTGATGAATGAAGGAGACGTGCTTTGGTTATAATTACAATTACGAACACAATCAATATTTCACGTGTTCAAGCAGTTGTATAATTTATGTATGTGTCAAATTATATTTCCTTCTTTTACGGATATTTGTGTTGATAAAATAAATTGAAAACAAAAACAAAAAAGTAAACAGAGCATACCATGCATCCTTAATTAATCTTTGTAGTTTTAATTGAAGTGCCTGGTCCAAGCCAAGAAAAAGTGATAGGTCATGTATTTGTGTATTAGGTGTAACGATTTTGTCTCTTTTTACGATATTTTCGATTGAATTTTTGGAACTATTCCAACATTATGATATTTTTGTTGAGGCTGGATAAGATTTAATCACGAGCGTCTGTTTTCACTTAGGGGGCAGGCGTGAGTCTATGATTCTATACATTTTTTGAAATACCTTTTCCAGGCCAACACAAAATTTAGCAGTCATGTGTATATGTATAAGGGGCTGCCACGTTACCTGTTTCTGCGATTGTTCTATTCAATTGTGAGACTGTTTTTATCAATGCATCTACAATGAATTATTATCAACGCATGGCGAACATGGGTGCCGGAGATCATGGGTTGTGCTCATTTGTGTTCAGTGAGTTGAGATGAGAAACTATTGCTCGTTTTGTTGATTTTTTTTAATAGATGACCTTCACTGTTTAAACTTGTTTTATAGCAATGACCCAATCTTGGTTTCGAGAACGTAACACATTACCAGTACATGTATCGTTGATATATGTTGATTGTTAGGTTATTTTTGTTTTTAATCATAGTTTTGTCGGTCCTGTGTTTGCCTGGTCGATTTCTGACAAAATGTCCATAATTTGTTCCTCGTGTTGCAAATTGTTATGGTAATTTGGATTAGTGGCTCCGATTACTGATGGTGTTTTAGTCGACAAGATAGATAATACGTTATTACTGTTGTCATGTCAATTTAGACTTAGGGTTTAGGATATCGTGTTGACTGCCACATTCAACAATATTTCATATATATCGTTGAGGTCAGTTTATTGTTGAGAAGAACTGGAGTATCCAGAAAAAAACAACCACCATGTCCCAAGTGACTGAAAAACTTTATCAAATTATGTTGCACCGAGAACACCTCGCCATGCGAGCAGTTCGATTTCAAAACTGTAGTGGTAATAAGCACTGATTGCACAGGTAGTTGCGTATCAAAGTACCTTACGATCACACGCTATTTTGGACAGTAACATTATATATAACATAACAAACAAAAACATTATTATGATCTTACCGATCTATCAGTTAGTATTCGTATCACACTCGTTGCTATGGTTACCCGTTAGCTTTTATTGTCTTCATATTGTAAACACAGCTAATATTTGCACAAACACGGTTACTCATTATCTGTTATCACACATCGTCTTTCTACTGTACTAACAGTTAATATCTACATAAAATCAGTCATGCGCAAAAGGTAGGAGATATCGTAAAACATTTATCTTTAACCTACCAAGTTATTTCTTTTTATAATTCAACTCATATCATATATATTTGAAAGTGAGCATGCTTATTAAAAAAAAATGCAAATGAGTTTATTTAAATTAAAACGACGAAACCCGTCTTTTTGTTCTTGTGGGCAATTTATGTTATTATTTGGAATACTCCCCGACATTTTAAGAACAGACACAACGAAATAATAGAAAAATAAATTGTATACAACGAATGTGGTGCACTCTGTGATAGTAGTCCAGGCTTTAATAAGGTGGTTATATATTCTATGCTAGAATCGTGTGGAGAACATTGCGACACAACACGACCGGGGTAACCTGGCATTTATTTTCACCATATAAGAGCGTCAATTAATTGCAAAGCTCTTTTTAATAATTCTTTAATAGATTCGAGCCATATTCTTGTACACGTTCCAAGACATATTCCAAATCAGCTATGGAATTATTATACAATGGACAATCGCTTAAAGGTATATAGATATTATTTTGATGATATATATTCTAGGAAAATTGATAGTGTGCCTGTATGGTCTGTAGAACTTATAGATCATTTGATTTCGGAGGCGACACGATGCAATCTTTCTGGAAATTATAGAATATCAGAGAGACAAATGCACTTCGTCGAGCTTTACAGTGCGCACCTGGTATACAACGTGGACGATTAGTAATAATCGGTTCAGAAACACCATGGTTTGAAGCATGTGTTCTGGAAGCTGCAGCTAGGAAAATTGTAACCTTAGAATATCAAGAAATAATCTCAGAGGATCCAATAATAGAAATAATTAATCCTGCGGATTTTAGAGAACGAGTACTAGACAATACATTAGGATTAGTTGATGATGTTGTAGGCTATTGTTATGTGGAACATTCAGGACTGGGAAGATATGTGATGCTTTAAATCCTTGGGGAGATAGCATTGCTATTGCTAAGGCTTGGTGTGTTACAAAAGTAAATGGGACATTAACACTGGCAGTGATGTTTAATGAAAATAAAAGACTACATCAGATTTAATGCTGACAGATTGTATGGTAAAATTAGATATCCATATCTGACGAGTAATTGGAAGCTGATTTATAGAGGTGATGGGTCACAGAAAGTGCATATATTCACAAAAACAGAATAAAAAATTGAACAAACACTATGTATTTAGTTTATTCTAGATCATACATAAACCTTAGAGAAAAAGAACGATGGTTACATTTGAAGCAAGACAGAGGACGAAGACAAAAACAAGCAGAGAAAAAAAAATAAAAAGACAAAAATAAAAACAAACAAATATAAAAAACCGCAACATATAACACAGAAAACTAAATAGATATACAACGGATCCCACTAAAAACAAAACAGAGATGAACCGAAGTGCTAGCAAAATGTTAGGAATCATTGTTTCTCATAAGAACAATTTGAAAATACCAACGAGGAAATCAATATTCGTAAATCGAAGAACAGACAACGTAATGGCCAAAGGAAACAGTACAAAAGAACAAACAACGATCTACAAAATATACACATACAACTAAAGATTGAGTAACACGAACCGGACTATCAGACATTTACCGTTTTCCTCATATAGTTTAGCCATATAAAGGTATTGTCGGTGACGGAGGGAGGAATCATGTACATGAAATTAGACATCTGGGGAATGAATATTTCGTAACAGTCAACCAGTTCTAGGAGATTATTTCAACATAAGAGCAACGTAGCATTGCTTCAGTAGCTTTAACGGTTTTACATTGCAACATACTATATATCATTTTAAGCTTCATTACAGAAGAAAGTGTTTACTGCGTTTTTTAACTGTACCTAAGATTTGTTCCACGTGTCTCTCCTATGTCATGTGTAATCACGGCCCATGTTGTATATTCTGATCATGTATGTTAGTTGTCTTGCATACAGAACGTCAAGAAGTATATTTTTTTGCTTTGACCAAGATCGTACCTAACGCCTGTGTTCCAAAGAAACACAAGAGTAACAAAAAAAAAAACAAAAGCAAAAAAAAAAAACAAAAAAAAACAAACAAACAGACAAACAAAAAAGCATAGTCTGATTCAGTCTATGCACTTCAACATGTTAAGCACCATTTGATTGATTTCATTAATATATTTCAATATTATATATTGTTTTTAAATGTGGTTGCTGTAAAGAATATCTGTCCACATCGGCATTTATCAACACGCCATCGATCGATGCAGTCGTGTTCGATTAAAACTTGCTTTCAATTGGCGTCATACCTAATTGCACACAGTGTATTTGCAAGTTGCATAGTTTTTCGTTTGGCTAAGTTATGGTTAGGCGAATATTGACATTATCAGAGATATGGCAAGCTGTTGACCTGTCACAGGCAGGTTGTAGCAATAGAAGTTAATAGGGGGTAAACCATTTTGTCATTGACCATTTTCTGCAGTGTTTGCAAGAAACTGGAATAGTTGATGAACATCCGCGATCTGACAGTCCCCGCACAACTACACGTGGAGAGGGTATGCTAATATTTATATGTGCCTGTACAATTGTTTTGCTGTATTAGCTCGTATTCGAAATGGATTGCATATAGGTAATGTGTATCTGTAAGGATTATTAACCTACAGCTCAGTGAGCAGCATCTGCGGACCATACCACCGATAAAACGGCCACTACTGTCATTAAATCATAGGCGAGCTTCATGGAATTAATCACATAGGGATCTCAGTTGGAATATTCGTGATTGAGAACGAGTCCATTGGTCAGACAAAAGTAGATTGTATTGTCCCCGATGGCAGCGTTCGTGTTTGGCGGCAGAGCAACAATGCACTTCACGACGTAAGCGTTATTAGTACAACAGCTTTCAATAACGGCGGTGTAACTGTCTCGGTTGCTTTTATTGTAAATGTAAGTTATACTTACATGTCTTACAGGGTAACTCAATGGCGTTGCATACCACAACAACGTGCCGAACGCACGCGTTGTACCCCATTTGAACAACCATCCATTGGTTTACAGGACGATCTTAATTGACAGTAACACCAGACTTGACAGAGCTCGCATTGATCAGGAGTTCAGGTAGCAAGAGGAGATTGAAACAATTCAGTGCCTACCACGCTCCCTGAAATTAACCCAATAGAGCAAATATGGGATTTTATTGACCGTAATATGAATCAGTGTAATCCACAAAGTTAACATATTGCTACATCACATCATGCAATTCTGATTGACACTCTAGTATCGTCAAATTGCTCTTATAGAATTAAGTACAACAAGTATACTTATTGTTATTATATTTTTAATCTGTATACATCATTGTAATCTATGATACAGGGAAATATACAGAAATTCATTTCAACAACGCGTCAAAATACGTTGCTCAGCTGGAACTATAATTAAACCATGTTCATTTTTTTACTTACAATCAGTTGGTTAATTATATTCTGTGCGTGCACTATCTATATCCATGTAGGACGGAACATGCCATACATACATCGTGATTCCCAAATAGATCGCATTTCTTCTATAGTGACATGATGACACAACAGAAAATGTTAATTCTTAAAATTACAAGATGTGTGACATATAGCCTCTCTATGGAAAAATCCAAACAAGTTTAAAAACGTATAACCAAGTTCCTTCACACAACATTATATGTAAACATCTTCAAGGTGGAAAAAGGGTATGTTGCTGTATACCTGTACAATGCGCTTTAGAGTCTGCACACTGGTGATATAGCCGATGTCATTACATAACCCAGGTTAGATATCAAATGGATATTAGTGTGGTGTTACATAAGATTTAGACGAAGGGTTAGTATCACGTCTTGATTCTAAGCTACATATTCCAGCCACTGACTTTAATAATGCTGCTTGGTTTATATTCGCTGTTCTCAGTAGTCCCTTTATATTTACATAAGCGTCGTCATCTGTGTTTACGATAAAGGTGACATTGCCACAATATATTGTTACCCGATTATATTCCATTATTGGTTTGAATGTTAAGTATCGTAAAATTAAACTGAATCATATCACCTTATTCTGAATGTTCACGATGTAGTTGTTTGTCCACTAAAGTGTTCGTACTTTGTCCAAAGAGGAAAACATGTTGGACCCACAATGATTTGTCATACGTAGGAGTCAACCATGATTCACGAATAGTACGTCTAGCCAAGGAATTGTAATTGACGAAAATATTAAAATTTACATTTTGATACCTGTTACATGTGTATTTTTATTACATATATAAACGTTATTGAGAATGATATCTGATTCTATAGATAAACACTGACCACATTTTAAAGATCGATTCCTCTGATAATACGTGGATCACCAGTCATCCATTATATCTGTCTTAACGCCACGGAAAGCAACAGATAAAGATAGAGTGCATAATTATGACAACACACAGTAGAAGACATATGAGTGATATTGTAACGACGTGCTTTGTCAGTACATATGATATTGTACCTTGCCACCGATGTGGACAAAAACGAATATGTATTTGTTACATCTGTCAGATATTGTAAATACAAAGTGTTATTACCCATGTAATGCTAGCCAAAGTACTTCGTTTGTATTACTGACTATGGACCCTTCATGCGATGTTTGAATAACATGATTTCCAATTAACTCTGCGTCATTTAAAATGACTTCACACCAAACAAAAACCAAAGGTATATAAGGTATCAAGTTCGATCCTTTGGTAAGGTTGTCAATCAGTTTCGTTAATGAAATCTGTAATAAGAACACATATATATGTTATTTAATACACAGGACGCGTTTGTAGAATAACCGTCATCGATTACGCTCACCGTTCTTGGAACTCAGAACACCAACGTGTCTAAACAGAATAGATAATGTCATCTATGTATACGACATGTTCTTAGTCACAATATTGCATAATATAATAAGTGTAATGTTCACGATTAGAAAAATCTTTATTCTAACGCAATTCACCCAGATATATGTTGGCATTTTACTCACATGTTGAAGGGACTTGCATGGAAACATCATTTCAGTAAGAATGACGGTTTGGGCCAATAAAGCGAGTTAAATTCCCGCGTATTTCATTGAAGTGATTGTTGCAAACCAGGTAAACGAGGGGTCACGCATTTGTTTATCACATCTATCGATTTTGACTCTTTCTCCGATCGTGATATTTGGCTCTGCACTTTTGTCGACAGTGTGGTATATTATATAGTTATATCATGTTTGTGAGGGATATTTGCGAAAAATACCAGTCGAGAGACCAACAATTTCCGGAGCAGAATGGCGAGGGAAATTTAGTCTCAAAAATGGTATTTTTCGCAAATGCCGCTCCCAAACATGATATATATTTTTAATTACACCTATTATTATTTAAAAGACTGGCTGAATAAATAATACTGTTTGTTTGTCGTTGTCAGGACCTAACATGATGTATCTGTTTAATTCTACCGAATGATGTTGGATAAAACGTACAACTGATAACGTTCAAAATTGCGCTACAAGCGTCTCGGTGAAGGGTAAAAACGTTAAAAGCGAATTTGCAATCAAACACACAACTGATAACTTTTTGACAAATTTTGTTACAAGCGTCTCGGTGAAGGGTATTTATAAGGCAACTATCCCAGGAATGGCGTAAAAGCTAAAAAACTAAGAATTGGTAAAGCATACCCCTTTCGTCAACCAATCAGAAAACAGCATTCTGATACAAGGTGTAATTATATGTTTATCATATAATGACTGAAGTAGGATAAGTTTGGATTTTATTTTGATCACAAGCAAAATCAACATTATACATGTTCCAGTAGTTGAATGAATATATGTTTGAATAGTAAGCTTCGTATTAAAAAGGGGCCGTCGTGGTCGTGATCGTATAGTAATTGGATTACCTATGCAATCAGTGCCTATCACCACTGATGTTGTGATTTCGAATCTCGATCGGGGCGAGATGTACAACATTAGGTGATACAGTTTGTCAGTGCCTTGCAACAGTTCGGTGGTATTCTCCGGGTACTCGGGTTTCTTCCAGCAATAAAACTGATCGCCACGATATAGCTGAAATACTGTTGATAATAGCGTTAAACACCATCAAGCAAACAAGCGTAATGAAAAGATGTGGTCATGAAAGTATTTTTCCCGTTTTTGTAAAATATCAGTGTGACGACAGGATCGCCAAGAGTCAAACGGACATCCTTGCTGGTTGATATAATAATGAAGTTAAATCTTTTTTTTTTTATTTTAAACATTTAATTTTAAACATAAAATACAAAAGATTATTAACATATAAGCACAAAGAAATTAACAAAAAAAATATTTTGAAAAAGAAACAGTTAATGTCAAATACACAACTCCATCCACGTCGGACAACAGACAGCCGGTCTGCAACATCAATGACTCGGAAAGGAATGTCAACTATAGGCATCTTGCCTAACGGAGACCGGATATGCCTACCCTTCGGCACAGTTCTTCTGGAATATATCACAAGACCTACAAAACCTTTTTACGTCTGACGTAATCCCCGGCCAAAATAATTCTGTCATAACTCTACTAACCGTACGTTTAGTTGCTAAATGTCCTGCCATTAATTACTCATGAGCAACTCTCATAACATCCCTCCTATATTTTTCCGGAACAACTAACTGCCGAAAAAATTTACCCTTTTCTATCTTCGGGGATTGGAACTCTCTAAATATTAATCTCTTCTTTTCGAAAAACTTGACTGTACCTCTATCAGCCTTTTCATACACTGTCCCTGCACTCACTTTCTCCCGTATTTTAATTAAAGTAGTATCCGACTGTTGCTCCCTTTTAATATCATCGATATTAATATCGGCGATACTTTTTGGCACAATTAATTTTGGATACGGTTTACTTAACTGTCTAGCTTGTTGCCTAGTTACAACATTAATTATGTAATCAGGGTCTGGGTTATTGGGGTCTCTAGCTCCATCAATATTCCCCACTATAACATCATATACATGGTTATCCATACACCAAGCCTTTACTCTACCACTATAATAAGGGGTATCAATAGCCACACTTGCTACAGACACTCTTACTTTAGACCCGTCAGCCATCACACAACCCTGATATTCGTCAGAAATATGTTCACTATCAACTAAACTCTTTCTAACTACAACACCACTACAACCAGTATCCCTTAACACAGACACTTCCCCATCACCCAACATTCCCTTAACTACAGGCATAACAGCATGTGCCAATGGAATAGGGTTATGTACCTTACTATATACTCTACTGGGAGTTGAGATAGATATAGATGCACAAGTAGAGTTATTGCCCTTTGAAAATTTATTTTGAAATGGCTTATTGTATCCGGATCTACTTTTTGATGTACAATTTATGCTAATATGTCCCACCTTTCCACACGTGAAACACTTCCTACTATCAGAAGTTCTATTATCCTTATTTTGAAAACCCTTAACATCATTTGGTTTGCCCTTTTTTGGAGACCCCTAAAATTTGGATTTGTTAAAGAAACTACATTAGCCCTATGTGCTTCTTTATATTGATCAGCTAACCTTGACATTTCTAACATATCTTTTGGAACCCTTTCCTTGAAAAACAAAACTACATCCCGATTACAATTGTGTAAAAACTGATCCCTTAACATTAAATCAACTATACCATTAAAATTCCGTGTAATATCCGACATGTCAACCCACCTATAAAAAAAATCGCTAATCTCACAGCAAACTGTTGAAATGGTTCTCCTGATTCAGGCCTACATGATCTAAAGCGCTGTTTAAAACCATCTTCCGTTTTATCAAAACCTTTCAGCAAACACTCCTTTAACATGTCATAGTTCAATGCACTTTCTGTTGGGAGTAAAACATAAACATCCAATGCATTCCCCTTTAACAAAGCACTTAAACGATAGCCCAAATATTCTTATGCCATTTACGGGCTTCTGCATACCTTTCGAAACGTCTTAAATACGAATCTATATCGTCGGTTTTTTCCTCAAAGGGCGGTAATTTGGGACCCTGGACCTTTTCTTGAAAATCCCCATTGCTATCTCCGCGTTGTTTTTTAGCATCCAATATTTCGAATTAATGTTTGTGGTCAATTTGCTTTAAATGTAACTCATGTTCCATTCTCAATCTTTCTTTCTCTATCTGATCTTTCTCTACATCACGCTGTAATAATCGCTCCTCTCGTAACCTATCTTGTTCATTCTTTACAAAATCCTGCAGTTCTTTACCTTCATAGCCTAAACGTTCCCCATACTCAGTAAAATCCTTAAGAACTTCAATAGCTTAAAAAGAATAAACAAACGACTCCAAACTTTAAAAGAACTAAATCCGAAAAAAAACCAATGCAAAGTGAAGTAGTGTTCGGGACAATACTAAGCGAGATAACTCTTACTTATGAAACTTATAACGATTTATCTCCCCTACTTACACCGAACTCAATGAACAAAGGACTAACGACAGATCCAACTATTTAATTTGAACTTAAATATCTACAACAGCTGTGGCTGCAGCTACAAACATGATCCTGACTGACACATGTTTATAACCTTTAAATAAAAAAAAATACTGACTTTCTAGGTTTTCAATTTCCCTACTTTGTCTTGTCTGTTCAAGGTCCTCCAAAATCTCAACTTTCCGTCCACATCTGCTTACAATGCTGTAACAATAAAAAATACTTGAGAAAAATATCTAAAGTGTGTAGCAAGAATGCACGTTTTAAACTCGTAAATTTCACTTCTGACACCAAATGTGACGACATGATCGTCAAGTGTGATAAGAGTCAAACGGACATCCTTGCAGGTTGATATAATAATGCAATTACATTAATTTTTGTCTTTTAAATTTTAAACATTTAATTTTAAACATAAAATACAAAAGATGATTAACATATAAACACAAACAAATTAACCAAAAAAATATTTTGAAAAAGAAACAGTTAATGTCAAATCCACAATTCCATCCACGTCGGACAACAGACAGCCGGTCGGCAACATCAATGACTCCACCAGTAATATGCACACATCACAGGTCAAACATCAAACTATAATACAGGACCTTGAACAAGACAGGACAACGATCATACACACTACACAGTAACTTTACAACGTGTGGTGAATAAATCCCAAAAAACGACAACTTAAATACCGCTAACCTACCCAAGAGGTCCGTGCAACATGATATGTACTTTTAGGAGTTATGAAACCAATAAAAGTACAACTAGCCTTTTTGATCTATTGTATTAATGTTTACTACGATTCCGAATAGAGTATGAGAAAAATCAATACTTAAGTCCTCTAAACTTCAAAAGACTTATTCAAAACGGAAATAAACTAATTACAAGTGGATAAAAATAGTAAAAGCTAACCACCAAAACACAACAGGAATACCTTCATAATCTTAAGATCGTAACAATCAGCACTAATATACAAATTACATAGCATCAAATGAATCACATGTGATGTGTCATTTACTTTAACACAATATAAATTGAGTGATTGTCGATAAAACCATCTTTAGCAATGTCTCTACTAAATCGTGTCATGAAGTATAAACTAGAGATTTAAAGAAAAAATAACAAGACAAATAAGTCTTAAAATATTATATTTGTAAGCTAGAGTTTCCATAATTTAAAATTTCCTACAAAAATATACAATTGAAAGGACCCAAAACCTTAGAAGCATTCTATTTGTAAAATACTTACTCTTGTATTACCCTAACACTTTGTATAAAAAATAAGTCACTAGTAGTCAAACGATGTAGTATTCAGTTAATAGCAATCTTTGTTAGATTACGGAGGGTGATTAATGCAAATAAAATATTAAATTTGGTGTACATGACACGTTTCAGGAATAACCTTAATCAGGTAGGCTCAAAGTCAAAAGCTTGGGAAAAAAAACAATTGGGAAAAAAAACCGAATACCGTTTTTTTTCGCATGTAATAAGTCCGAGCTTCATGTACAAGCCAAATTCGCTTATAATAAACATATCATGTTTTCAGTATTATATGCATTAAAAACACATTGTTGTAGAACATTTCAAAGCGTCTTAATGACATTACTTCTATGCAAAGTTTGGCTGTCAATAAACGACAACGCAGTAAATTCCACCGAGATGGCGTTTCACAGAAACCAGTGCCCTCTATTGACAAACAGAAAAAAGAACCACAATCCCCACACTGCTGTTAATCTTTCTAGCCAGCAACTCACGGACAATGAAACATCTTTACTGTCAAGGGGCATTAATTTCTGCCAGTTCCTGGTCCAATCAACGAGACCAAATTGTCTGAGGAACTGGATAATTTCGCTAGAAGCCTTCGCATCAAGGAACACTTTGGCTCCAAGGATGTAGAGGGAGGTGACAAGGTCAGCTCTGATTGTGACACAGAAGACGCATGTGACTATAGATTTGCCAAAAAAAGTGAATGGGTCCCGCAATCTAGTAAGAAAGTCACTTTGGAATCATGTATAGATAATGTAGAATCAGATATATTCCAAACTGCCAAAGTGAACATTGTTACGTTTGACAATGTCAAGCCTAGGGAACGCACTGCTCTTCAAAACTTAAGGTCTACTGAATACATTATCATCAAACCAGCAGATAAAAACAGTGCCGTTATTGTTATGGACACATCTGCCTACATTTGAGAGGCCGAGCGCCAACTTAGTGTTGACCGTTTTCATAATAAATTAGATAAGGACCCCACTAAACAATTCAGTGATACAATAACAAATCAGTTAAATAATATATATGATAATGGATACATTGGTGAAAAACAATCAAATACTAAAGAGCAATTATATGTAAACACCAAAGAACTATGAAAGTACAGTCAAGCCTGCTTTAAAGGGCAGCTCTATATAACAAACCACTTTCTATAAAGGACAGCCTGATTTTTCCTATTAATGAATAGCGCATATAATTTAAACCTGTATATAAAGGGCATCTGCTCATAAAGGGCACATTTCCAGGCTCCCTTGAGTGCCATTTATAGACAGGTTTGACTGTACTGAGAAATGGTATGTCACAGAATATGCTCATATTTGCTTCATATGTGTCCAATGGAATAATAAACAGTAATATTAATATGAAAATTGAAAAAAAAAAACGTATTGCCATGGCAACAAGTCGTTTTTCACCATATTTGTCCATTCATTCCTATAGAAAAATCCATTTTCTGCATAATTTCAACATTTTATTACATTTAACATACAAGATATATCAATAATGTAAATAATTTATTGTAATCACCTTTGTTTTGACATTCAAAACAACAAAGAGCATAATGATGGTCAGTACAGAAAGGGTTGTGCCTGACAATCTAAAATAGGTGGTTTCTTCAATTTTCCAATTGGAAGAATTTTACGATTTTTGCGATTTTTCAAGTCTAACCTCTAAAAACTGCAGCATAGGAATTTTATGATACTTTGACCAAAAGTTTGAATATGTCTTATAAAACAATATACTATAAAAGCAGAGCGGGTATTTTTTTTTCCTTTTATAGTAACGATTTCTCAAAGTTAGGCTATTTTTAGAATTTGCCGAACATACAGTTCTACTATATTTCACCAATCATTTCAAATTTTAAGCATATTTTTAGATCTAACTTTTAACTGTAGTAAGTATCAACTGTTTAGTTCAAATAATGTTCATTAAAAGCAATTTCATTATAAATTGAAAACAAATTGTATTAGCAATATACATGTTGTACGTCAAGGTAGTCCGAAGGTCTATCACTATTTCCTTACATAGTCGATGACCCCCGCGAATTTGATTGCAGTTTTTAAATAAGCATCTATCAATTGATAAATTCTACAAAGTATAAGAAAAAGTTATTTATTTTGACTTACTTCCTCCCACTA
>MJUT01045127.1:87035-120988 GCA_002080005.1 Gigantidas platifrons | reverse complement strand
TATGTTTTAATATGTTTAAATTGTTATAAGCGGTGTTGTATTGGTTGATTGAACCGCTTGATTGTCGTAAGCGGTCATACTTGGTATTTAATCGAGTGCACCGGATTGAACGTCCTCAGATTCGATATTGACCTTACTGTAGTGGACATTTAAATTTGGATTGCTTCTCACATTGAACAAGATAAGTAGTTTTTATAAATATTTGTAACTTTTGCTAACATTACTGGCAATGCAAACATGAGAAATATACAAATATTTAGTGTGCATATGTTTATCTTAAACGTTACAATTATCCTTGCGAATATATTCAAGATAAATATAAGGTGACAATGAATGTGTCGGTGTCCTTTAAATGAAATACATGTACATATATATACGGTTTTAAGTTAAGTCTCAATGTTGAATTATCTCATTTTTGTTTTAATTGATTGTTTACACATCTATACATTGTTGACAATGCACACACGATCAATATACAGTCGTTTGTGTGTATACATGCTTTTGTTAAACTGTTACACGTGCTTTAAATTCAAGGTCATTTAGTGACAAATGCTTGAGGAATATTTTTATAGCTGGCAATGAAAGTTTTTGCTTCGGTAATGTTTTATCATGTTTATTGAATTAATTAAGTGGACGGTTTGTGCAGTTCCAGTTGAGCATATAAATTGTACATATTTAAACATTATTTAACATGCATGTTTAAAATTTGCCTTCTAGTTTTTACGTTTAATCTCACTAATCTATAACAATTTAGATACTAAATACCATTGTATGCAAATGATTAACAAATTTAATTTTGTTTTCAGACTTTAGTTTCATTAACATGCCAAGGGGTCGTGGTAGAAGGGTTCAACCTCAAGGACGAGGGCGTGAACCGTATGGTTTAATGAACAGAGCTATGCCGATGAATCAACAGCAGCCAGTTCCGAACAGACGACAGCGACAAATTCAACGACAGGGACCATTTCAACACAGGCAACATCATGCAGTTCTTAACAGGCGCCACGTACCAGTACAACACATGCAACATAATGTGCCGGATGTTAATCCTGAACAGGTCGAAGCACCGGACCATGACCAGCAACAGGCCTGTATACAGCCCCCCGTACCTCATCCAGTTGCAGCACAGACTGTGAACGAAGTTCAAACTGCTCAAGCTGGTAATATTATTTCAAATATAGTTCAAACCCCCTCTCGTGATGACCCATTATTAATACCAGGTTTTTCCAATGACCTAGATTTTCTAAACAAACAAAAGAAAAGGTTTGGAATTTCGAATACGTTGATTTATCACAATTTTTAATTCAAAATTGTATCAGTAATGTTGATGATCAGCCATGTAATTTAGAGGTGGCTAACGGGAAGCTTGTTTTACAACAAAGGCAAACGAAAATCAATGCTATAGACACACTTGATCTATGGACGATGCATTCACAAATTATGCTCAGATCATTATTCAAAATCATCCTTACAAGGCCTCTGAGCTATTGAAATACATGTCAATAATAAGAAATGTTGCCCATGAACAACCTTATTCAAAATGGCTTCTCTATGATCAACAGTTTAGATTACGGATTTCTAGAAATCCATCGAGGTCCCGGTCAACAATTGATGGTGACATATGGCTTAGATTTATTTTGTCTGGGAATTCAGCTGCGGTAAAGCTTGATATTCAGAAATCAAAATTACACTGTTTTGATTATAATTACAAAGGTCGTTGTATAAAACCAGTTTGTACTTACAAGCACACGTGTATGAAATGTCAAATGAAACATCCAAGTATTCATTGCTTTAGCATAAATGGAAACCAAGTTAATGCACAAATTCGTCAAAATAATGGGTATGGTCAACCCACCCAAGAAGTTTCTCAGTTTAATACAAGGCGGGGCTTACTTCAAAGGCCAAATCAAAGTCGTTATACTGAAAACATTCCAAATAGTATGCGTTGATCGTTAGATTACAAAACATTACACAATTATGTATTTGTTTTCAGCATCCACAAAAGAATATATCTGGTCGTTAGGAAAATCACCCATTGATGTCGAAAAATTAAGTCAGTTGTTGATAGAATATCCCAACAATTCTGCTTCAAAAATTATTTATGAAGGTTTTAATGCTTTTAGATTGCTCCCAATATATCCAGGGTGTTTCGATTTGTTAGGTTTCAAGTTGAATGGATACTTTTATATTGATACAATATTGACAATGAGATGTTCTCAGTCATGTTCTTATTTTGAAACTTTTTCAACATTTATTGAATGGGTTGTTAAATCAAAATGAAATTCAGATAACGTTGATCATTACTTAGATGATTGTTTTTGTTGGGAAAGCTGAAACTGGTGAATGTCAAAAATTAATGTATTGCTTTGTTGTTGTTTGCAATTTTATAAATGTACCAGTGGCACATGAGAAAACTGAAGGTCCCTCAACCATTATTGAATATCTTGGACTAACAATTGACACTGTCAATATGTTAATAAACATTCCGAATGACAAAATTATTGAATTGCAGGAGAAAATCGGGTTTGTTATGAACAGAAAGAGAGTAAATTTACGAATCATACAATCTTTGGCTGGTTCGTTCGCACTTTGTACCAGAGCCATACCTGCAGGTAGAACTTTCATTAGAAGCTTGTATGCATTAATGAGTAACGCCACACAGCCACATCATTATGTTAAGGTTACAAACACGGTTAAATGTGTTCCTTTAGTTTGGCTTGAATTTCTTGGTACTTTTAATGGAATATCATTTATTTTGGATAAGAATTGGTGTTCAAGTGAAGACCTCCAGCTTTATACTGACAGTGCTGGTGGTGAAACACAAGGTTGTGGAGTTTATTACTATGGGAAATGGGCAATGCTGAAATGGCCAGTAGATTGGGCCAATACTGATATTTTGAAAGATATTACTTATCTATAGTTGGTTCCTATTGCTTTAGCAATATTTTTGTGGGGCTGTGAGTTTAAAAACAAAAATATATTAATATTTTCTGACAACAGTGCAGTAGTCAGTATTATTAAAAACAAATCATCAAAATCGGATAGAGTTATGACATTATTACGTCATATTGTTTATTGGACTCTTTCCTTTAATTTCCATTTAAAATGTATACATATACCATCGTTTAGAAATATAATTGCTGATTCTATTTATCGTGGACAGGTGGAATACTTCAGACAATTAGCACCTGCTGCACAGACGTACCCCACACTAATTCCTGTGCAATATTAGAACCTTTTGTGCAAGAAGCCAACATGTTAATTGAAGCATCAAATTCAAAGAACACATGGAATACATATGAAAATGCTGTCAGTACATTTAAGAAATTTAGGAGACAGTATTGCTTAGATTGAATATGGCCTCCACCGCCTTATCATTTGATTATTTTTTTTAGCTTTTTTGTCATCAGAGTTGTATTCTCCTTCAACTGCAAAGGCATATATGTCTGCAATTGGTTTGTTTTAAAGTTAAATAACCAATATGACACTACAAGATCATTTCTTATTAAAAAAATGCTGAAAGGTATGTCAAAGGTTCATTACATGCCCGATTTAAGACTTCCTATAACTGCTGATATGATGTTTAAATTTCCTCATGCTCTTGCTCGGGTTTGCAATTCTGCATATGAAACCAGTTTATGTGTTGCCGCATTTTCTCTTTCATTTGGCGCTCTATTACGTATAAGTAAAATAACTGCTTCAAATGAACACAGTGTGTCACAGATTATTCAAAAAAGTGATATTTCATTTCAAAAGAACCTGATGTCTATTTGCATCAGATTTTCAAAAAACTTACCAGTTAGGTAGAAGTACAACGTGTCAACTTAACTCGAACACTTTGCCGGTATGTCCTGTCAAGGCAGTAACAGAATATTTAACTGTTAGGCGTAAGTCGAATGGTCCATTGTTTTGTCATTTGAATGGTAAATATATAACAATAAACCAAGTTTTATCTGTTCTACGATCAGCTCTTAAATTCTCAGGCTATGACACTTCCAATTTTAATACACATTCATTCAGAATCGGTGGTGCAACATTTTTAGCATCACAAGGGAAAAGTGAGGAATTAATTAAAATAAAAGGACGTTGGAAATCGAATGCGTATCAAAGATATATTAGATGTTAACTCGATGTTAGTATTTTCAGAGTTAAGACCTTTATGGTTATTGGGTAGTTCACTGATAAAAAGAGCATGTGACCATACACAACGAAGACCAACTGGTTACAATCTACGTTTGGAAAATTATGATTGCAGAGTTGTTTGGATCCACATGAATGGAATGAAAAGGCATGATATTTTAAATATAGTCAAAGGCATGCTGTTAGTACACGGATATCCCAGTGCTATTATCATTCATTGTGGTGGAAATGACATTGGCGATGTGCCTTTAGGGCTTTTACTTTATAACATTAAACAAACTTTGTCAGCTTTAATTTATGAAATTTTACCTGGAATTCCTTTAATCTGGTCAGGCATTTTGCCAAGACTATCTTGGCGTCATTCTCCCAAATAAAATAAAATGGAACATACCAGAAAAAGAATAAATCGTACCATTAGATCTTTTTTATTGAAAAGAAACTGTTACATCATTAAATATCCTGATTTTGATGACAAACTTCGAAGTTTATTTGATAACGATGGGGTGCATCTTTCCTTCATCGGCAATGATATGTTTATTAATGCTATACAGGGTTCCATGGAAACATGTATTAATAACCCATGGTATCACGTTTATCCTTTGGCTGTGTAATTTGTCATGTGTATTTTTGTTTTTGTGTCAAATGTTTGGAAGTTGAAAATACTTGTATTTAACAGTATTTTCATTGGCGGATTTGACATATTTACCGCTATGGATCACCCAGCGGTTTACCTCTATTGGACCACCCAATAGTTTACTGTCATCAATTTTGTTGACGATCAATTGATTGCACATTGCACATTGAACTGAAATGATTTATTTATTGAATTTGATTGAATGTATTATATTGTTATATTTATAAAACCAAGACAACTAACAGCCAATACAACAACTACTTGTGTTTTATCTTATTAAGTGATAAAGTGATAACTTGATGGGCATTATCTACAGGAAACTTTTCACAATTTTAGTAATTGGTAGTTTTGTTCAATTCTTGTCAAGGAAGTTCCAGTGTTTACAAGGTCTCAATTTCTTGCTTTGGGGATATATAATTTAATAAAAAAGCAAATTGAATCAGGCGGTGCAGGTGCTAATATTCAAAGCAGTTTCATTATTATTGATGACGTTGTTAATTATATTTCAAAACCGGATAGTGACACTGTTATTCGACTGTATGTACCTCAACATCTTAGGGAAAGCATTGTTTCCAATATCATGACAGTAATGGGCATTTAGGAATTTATAATACCCTATGATAGCATTAGGCAAGCATATCATTGGCCCAATCTATACAAACAGTTGCATTCATGCATTACAACTTGCGTAACATGTCAGGCTTGTACTATGACAAAGACTAATCCGTTCGTCCAAGAAACGGATATTCCACCTTATCCATTTCGTAAGATAGCAATAGACTTGGCTGGGCCTTATAATGAAACCTTTCTGGGAATAAGTATATAATCGGATTTATCGATCATTTTTCAGGATACCTCGGGGCGTTCTGACAAAGACAAAAAGGTCGCAATTATTGCGCATTTGTTAATTGTAGAAACCATTCCGAGACATTCGGTGTCACTACAGATTATGAGCGATAATGAGAGCGAATATGTTAATCGCGTCATCAAGGAAACATATGGAGCATTGACTAAAATGCATGTAACGAGATCTTTGTATCACCTTCAAAGTAATGGCAGAGCGATTCCATAAAACCCTACGTGATATTCTCTCTAAACTAATGAAAGATGATACAAAAACATAAGATTTATATTTAAGCAAAGCCCTTGCGTAAGTTCTATCAAGTTTAATATAAGTGAATCCTCAAAATGTTCACCATTTTATTTGTTATATAATAGAGACGATGTGTTACCTGTTGATAATCTATTTAAACCTCACAGAAAATATATAGGTGAAGATATGCATACACATATGTTAAATCAACAGCATAAGGCATTTTTGTTGGTTCTTTGACCATTTAAACAGGTAAAGAAAAGGCAAATGAAATATCATAATCAAAATAGTACTGAGGAAAGGTTACAAGTAGGTCATCCTGTTTATTATAAAAAAAACACTTAAGAAAAAATAAATTAGAAAATCGATGGACACATTAGTATAGAGTTGTCGATCAAACATCTCCGTGTCTTTCAGTATTACAAATCAAATGACAGGAGCAACCACAAAGGCACATGCAGAACATTTGCGTTTCGCAAAAACTGATACATGGAATATCTCCAAAGATTAAAACAATAAAGGTCTCAGAAAAACTACTCATTTTGCTCCTCCAGACAGTAGTACTGAAATGGAAATGGATTCCGATTCCGGTCCGGAGTATAATATTCCTTTAGCTTAACTAGTTGAAAAAAAATGGATAACGGGTCAGAAGAAGAACCAATTCCTTTTATGGAGTTGCATAAACTCTTAAAAAAAAACAAAGAAAAGACAATGCAATGAGTTACAATAGTGATAGTAGTAGTTCAGAGGAACCAATGTCTGCAATTGAATTAGTGAAAACAAAAATTTAAACTAACATATCGAACATATTATAAGGCTTCGCAATATGTTCTCAAAGTAATAATGCATTGTAGAATATTAGTTAAATGGTGACATTATAAGCTCTGGGCTTTGCTTGATGACACTGGTTGTATAGATAAAGTAAAATCAATAATAATTGTATAGATGAAATGAAATCAATAATAATAGTAGGTTATTGCGGTTTGTAGGAAAATAAAATACAGACACCAACAACGATGATTTTTCTGGTGCTCATAGCCCTGTTAGGCTTGGCCAGTGTGATTAATTGTCAGCTTTATGCAATCTTTGAGAACATACGTGAAGTAACAACTATTAGATCAAGGTGGCTCGTAACTTTTGTAATTGATTTAAACCCTTATCAGGATTTTATAAATTCTTTGAAATATGATTTGAAAGGCGCAACAATTATGGCTCAAACCATGAAATTTCCAATAACAGACGACAATTTCATTTCAATGCATAATCGTTGGCTTAAATCCTTAAGAGACTTTAGAACAAGATATGCGAAAAATAAACTTAACTCAAAGCGCAATATCTGATATGTTCGAAGAGTACAATCGCTAATGAAAAGGTCAATGAGAGCAGTGTTGCTAATAGTGGGAAAAGTTCTTTCATTTCTCTTCGAAACACTTTCGAGTGAGGATTTGGATTCCATACGTAGGAATGTTAATGCTTTGGCACAAAACCAACAGAAAATCACACACGTTGTGGAAGAGAGTTTAAACATTTTAAACTTGTCACGCATAGAAATCGCAGATAATAGAAAATCAGTGAACGAGTTGCTTAATGCATTTGCTGAACTGCATGAAGGAATACTACTAGTGTCTTTAACGAATTAAGCTTTAAGTTGGATAGACATGTTGCAATGAATTCACTCATTGAAGGATTGCCTCGTTTGGTTACGGAAGCTAGATTTGATATTGAACATTTACAAATGCTAGCATTAGGTCATTTGTCGCCCAATGTAACACCTCCGAAGAATTTAAGGTCATTATTAATTGACATTGCATCTAAGTTACCTCCTGGAATCCTTCTACATAGTGATCGAACTACCGAACTATGGAATTACTATAAAATTTTGAGCTGTCACACGCTGTTAGATATGAATCGTATCTTTGTTATTATGTCGATTCCATTACTAGATTATGCTAGCAATTTTCAGATTTTTAAACCATTCAATCGTCCTATACCTGTTAATTCAAATTCGAGTGGCGACTGTTCATTTTCAATGTTGGCTTTCTCGAAGCTAGAAGCGAACGCACTTGGTGTGAATGTACAGAAGATAAACTATATTGTATTACATGTCGAAGGAATTTTTTGACATACAAAGTCCCATATATCGGATCAATTATAAGGCCTCTTTGGTTTATTC
The DNA here is from genome assembly GCA_002080005.1 of Gigantidas platifrons. Taxonomy (NCBI): domain Eukaryota; kingdom Metazoa; phylum Mollusca; class Bivalvia; order Mytilida; family Modiolidae; genus Gigantidas; species Gigantidas platifrons. Next base: position 112,948 of record MJUT01045127.1, on the reverse strand, counting down.
TCATACTTGTTTATGGTTGATATATGCAAATTTTCATCTAATAACTCATTTACATCAATTAAATCACTATTAATATAATTACTAAACAGCAGAGTATTGTACAAAACTTAATATATCGTGTATTATTATTTACTGCTCTGTAACTATATGTATTTGGTTGATGAGAATAAAATGCATTGATTCATCCAGAAACAGGTAGACACAACAGGCATTAGTTAATTTTTCTGTCCTGTTTGTCAGCCTCTACAAATGCAGACACAAAAGGCATTAGTTAATTTTTCTGTCCTGTTTGTCAGCCTCTGCAAATGCATTTTGTATTTTCTGACAAAGCATGTATATAGCAATGATTCTGCAGTGTCAAAAAACCCAAAGCAACTACCAAAATGATCATATGAGCTTCATCGTTATTGCATTGTACAGTGGAACCTGTGCAATCCGACACCTGAGTTTTCCGACATCCTGTGACATCCGACAAAAATTATGGTCCCAAAGTAGTTCTGTTAACATAAATACAACTTGAGTATTCCGACATCCTGTACAATGCGACACATTTCCCTTGTCCCTTTGTGTGTCGGATTAGACATGTTCCACTGTATCATCTATGAAGTCAACATGAATCAGTTCCCAAAAAAACTACATCTGAGTCAGTAACTGTGCATAGGACAATATTTTCCAGACAAGGACATTTGACTGATCAAATAGACTAGACTTGATCGATTTGACTTTTTGTGATTAACGCCATTTTCAGTAATATTTCAGCGATATTATGGCGAACAGTTATAGCAATAGAATAACTCGCAGTACATGGAAAGAACCACAGGCCATCGGCAAGCAACTGCTAAACTTTATCACTTGCAACTGCGAGCCGCTTGTACCCTTGCTGTTATCTACAAAGCTGGGCGCAAACTAACGGCGTATTGGTGATTGACATTGATGAGTTGTTTGGTAATCCAACTACCTAACACATTGAGCCACTCGGGCCCTTCAAAAGGACTACGTGCAGCCTCAGGTCAAATATTTAAAGAATGATTTTAGTTATCTGCTCTCTGTAATTGTACACAATATTATAAACATGACAATGTTGGTGTAAAATGAAAAACCAAAAATACCATACTGTCAGACAATCGTAGAGGAATGCATTATGATGTCTCAAATTCAAGATTACAACATGCAGTAGTTAACTCAGTTATATTTGAGAGCTGGTATTTCATTATGCATGGTCATGTCGATCATGTACCTGATCAGTATGCTCCTGGACAGTGACTAGAGCAGATGTGGTTGTAGAATTAGATTTATTTATTTAGAGGAAATTTGAAGGAATTATTCCTAGAGTGGTATTTACACCTGGTATGCATCAGTACAGGATGCATGCAGTAAATTACAGCTCATCCGGATGATATGAACTCCCAGGTAAAACTTTAACACATTGTGACCAAACCCCACCCAGTTATATATTTTACTATTTCGCGTGGAATACTGACGGTTTTCTGTGTCAATTTTATAAATATGTCATGCACGGTTGTCAAATTTGTATTATTGGCGGTTATTATTGCATAAATAGTTTCGGTTCTTAAAAAGTCCTTCTTGTTCCTTTCACAGGGGACATTGGTTAGAGTTGGCCTTTTGTACTGAAGTAGTGCAACAGTTACACATCATATATAGAAATTCATGTATCAAAGATAGAAACAGTATCAAAAGTAGCTGTTGGTAGAGTTGAAGTCATAATATATTGTTCATATCATCTTGAAAGTATAAATGGATTTTGTAGAAGACCTTTGAACTGTGATAACTTCATTTGAAATGGTTGACTTGACTTAATATATTTATTTATCTAAATTTTTAAGTTTTATTTTTGTGTATTTATTTAATTTGTGATTTGTACACTCATGTTCGTGACACTGTCTTGTGTGATAGTGAGTGGCAAGATAAGTGAGGAGTTCGATGTGATTTTTCTTTTGTTTATATATTTCTGTCTTGTGGTTGTGGTGTAAATAAATGCATAGTTTTATTAACTTCAGTTTTGAAGCCCTATTAACAGATCTTAACTTTCGTCAGTTAGATTAGTTTTGATATATGTAAAAAGAATCCAGAAGTGATATTCACTTCATTACAATCATCATTATGAATTATCATGGCGATCATTTCAGCATATTTGATCTTGTCATTTTGAATGGTCATGGCGTTTTTTTTCAGGATATTATATCTCGTCATTATGAATGGTCATGGCGATCATTTCAGTTTATTATATTTCGTCATTATGAATGGTCACGGCGATCATTTTATTATATTATATCTCGTCACCATGAATGATCATGGCTATTATTTCAGTATATCGTATCTCATCATTATGAATGGTCATGGCGATTATTCAGTATATTATATCTCGTCATTATGAATGATCATGACCATCATTCAGTTTATTATATCTCGTCATTATAAATGGTCATGGCGATCATTCAGTATATTATATCTCGTCACTATGAATGGTAATGGCGATCATTCAGTATAGTATATCTCGTTATTATGAATTGTCATGACGATAATTGCAGTCTACCATATATCGTCCTTGTTACAGAAAACAATGAAAACCTCATTTGTCGAGTGGTGTAAACATGTTTTAATTCAAAACACTTTTGAGTGAAACATGTTTACATTCTAAGCACTGTTTGAGCTAATCATGTTTTAATTCTAAACACTTTCTAATAATACACGTTCACATTCTCAACACTTCCTAGTAAACACATTCAGATTCTAAACACTTTGTGAGATAAAGATGTTTGCTTTCTAAGCACTTTTGAGTAATATTTGTTTCAAATCTAATCGCTTTTCATATCTTAAACATGTTTAGATAGTAAATGCGTCTTAAAATCCGAACAACATCAGGATTTGATGACTTTTTGCAATATTTCAATTTTTAAAGGTCACCTTTTTGGTGATCTTTGGTTGATCTTTTGGTTCAATCAGATGACATTTGGTTTATGTTTTGGTGAAAAAGGTGAACTTTGATTGATTTTTTGGTTCAATCAGATGTCATTTGGTTTATATTTTGGTGAAAAAAAGGTGAACTTTGATTGATATTTTGATACTAAAGGTTAATTGGGAAGTCCATCTTTTGATTACATTTTAACCATATGAAAGTTGGCATTTCATACACCTTTTGATGTTAACAAAAGTGGGCCATTACGACTACATTTTAAGAAACAAAAGGTGAACAAAAAGAAGATTTTTTTCAAAATGTATCCAAAATACAACAAAAGGTAAAGAAAATATGACATTTTTAATACATTTTGGTTGCCTCAAAAGGAGATATTTCATGCAGTGTAAGAAGTAAAACAGTATACCCATAAAACGACTACACATTGGAACCTGCAACCTGACTGATGTGGACCAGTGCTGACCCTAGCTATAAGTAGCTTAGATCACCCCATTTTACACACACATCCTGTACCTGACTCAGTGGAAGGCAGACTAATTAATCTGTTCATGTCTTATCGACTTGAAATGAAGCTTTCCTTTATTTAAAGTTGGTGGCAAAGACGTGGTAGCAAATCGTGGTTTTCATAAATAATTAATTAAATACACATGTATGATAGATAAACTGTTGTCAGTGTTGATGTATCAAGTAAATGTAATGTATTACTACCACGTGTTCCCAATCTGGTCACAGGGATTTGTTCCCAGACACTAAATTTGCACCATTGATGAATATGTTCTTACTGTCGATCTGTTATCCACTGAACAAACTGGGTAACACATGTATGCATTGATACATGTCAGCATGATCATGAACTGTTCAAGTAGAGTGACCTTGATTATGGCGTAAGGGTTATTTCATTTAAAACGTACTTGTAACATTGCTGCATTTAAGTAAGGTCTTGGAATAAAAAAAGGTCAATTTCTAATAAAAAAATAAAATACTTTCCACATTATTAATGAAATACTCCTGTCTACTCGAGTCTTGACGTAACTTTTATCATGCATCGCCATATTTTTGTACAGGAATATTGTCAAATGGAAGCGCAAAATGATCACTATTTCTGGAAAAGTAACATAAGCGCGTCTCTTGCAAACAGATTGACAGTTTAAGAAAAATCAAGATGCTTGAAAATTGTTACGTTTGTTTCTATAAATTTATGAATGATATTAATTCGTATTTACTATTCTTTCAAAACGAACATATAATTATTTAATATTCAGTACAACAGAGTATATATTTATCAAAGTCGTAAAACAATGCTATCCAAAAAACAGACGTCTGCCTCATGAAAATATTACATTGCCATAAATTGTCATAAATTTATGTTGCAAGCAAAAAGGATTGGCTTAACATGACTGCGTGATGCGAAATGATCTTAAAATAGTTATATTCAAACAATTTAAAATTTTGTATGAAAACAAAAGTAAAATAACACCAAACGGAAAGCATTATATAGCGCTAATCAAGACATTGTTGTGGTTCCAAAGTCGTATTTGAAGAGGTGCTGCGAGGAGCTGCTACCGAAAATGACGTCACCGAAAACGGCCATGACAGGAAATAGCGTCACCTGCAGTCACGTGACCGGAACCGGAAGTGATAATGTGCGCATGCGCAACCGGAAGTTACACATTATTCGTTCTATTGTGGCATTTTATCCGGAAGTGACGTCACCAAACGTCACGTGACTTCGAATGTTCTCTCTTGCAAGAGTGGTTTGTGTGCATGTCCATTCTGAAGTTGATACGTGATCCCTATCAGAGAGTATTTTGACCGAGAATTACGCTATGACACGTCATATTACCCGGAAGGCCTTCCCCTGGAAAATATGGGAACGCAAATGTGCGACAAGAAGTGCGCTTAGGGTGCTCTCTAGAACGTATTTTCTACGAACTATCCCTTTCACTTAATATCTGCCCCTTTCCCGCCATTTAACTTTCATAGGGAACACCTTCAATACTTACACAACCATGAATTACCTGAAAACTCATACAAGCCTATCACCAATATGGCGTGGGTTCGCGCCTGGCTTTGTACATTGCAAAAAGGTGCACTCGACTCGCAGCCGCAAGTGATACAGTCTACTAGTTGCTTGCCCATGGTCGATGTTTCTCTCCGGGTACTCCGGCTTCTTTGCATTCATGTTTATTTGGCAAATGTAAGGCAGGTTTATAACGTTAACATTCTGTATATATTTTATTTTACTTTAAATAAGCTGACAGCGAATACAGTTACATATCAGTAACAGAAACACACTGGTTAGTATACCAATCATTAATATCGAGCGGCGTCTGGCGAGTGTAATTATTGTTTAATTGCTTACACAAAGAACACATTCCATAATTATATAACGTTATATTCCGTACACCAAATTTGTCTTTTTCTTTAAGAAATGATAAATACAACGTTTCATTTGATGCTACCTTGCTTAGATATAGAGCTAATGATTTAGGAGTGTTGAAGTCTGAAGTAGATATGTATGTATTACTAGGTGCAATGCTAACTGTATCTGGAGCTCCCCTTACCACGGGTATTATATTAAAATCTTCCTGAAACAGATAGAAGAGTTTTTCGGTAGTGTATTCCTTGCATAAAGCATTTTCAAATGCTAAATAAAATTTATATGAACCACTTAGTATTTTTTTACAGTCTTTGTTATTATCACATGTATATTTACCACACTTGCCGTATATATCTATATCTATGTATTTACTCATATGTTTAACATATGCCATTCGTTTAGAGTTAACCTTGCAATGACTGACAATCCAGACGACACTTTTAGATTTTCTTGCAAAGATCGACGAATAGTTTTTTGGCCCTGAAATCTTTCTTGAAATTATTTCGCCATAAGGACCATATCCCTCGGAGTCTCTACGATAGCTCGTTGTCCAATCGAATTTATTGATCCATGTTGATTGTTGATACCGTTTACTGGTTAAAAACACAGATTCCCAGGAAGCAAAAACCCATATCTGTGATGATGTTTTATGGGACGGTGCTTGTATTGGTAATTCGCTATGATGAAAGATGACAAGATCACTATTTACAATATGTGTTGTGTTAAATATAACCTTACAGTTTTGACATTCACAAAAATTGTTTAGTGAGGAAAATGGGTCCATTTCTGGTACCCAAACAGGCCTTGTATACCAAAGCATGACGAACTGGCGTTGTTTGGATTTAAGACATACCGGTGGACGTTGTGCTGTATCGTTGTGATCCACAGTTAGATCTATGTATCGATGAAATGGAAATGCGTGGTTAAGACGTTCATATACAATCTCATACCGTGCAGCTAGATAAACAAAATAAAAAATACAGACACTGCCGACTACACATATTAAAATATATATGCTGGTTTTCATGGTTACAGCCGATCTTTTATGCAGAAATAGTATCCCTTGAGAGAACATTGTATATTATGTCCACATGAGAATGTGCACTCGTCTCGTTTATCAATATTGTAAAGTTTTGATTGTCGACGATTCGCGTCATTAAATGTTCACACATTAGAGTTTGCAATCATCTCCTTATGCATATTATACAGTTTTGCTTGTCTACGATTCGCGTCGTTAAATTTCTGTTCCACTACCATATGTCACCATATTTAATATACAAATTATGTACATTATCGAGTGCATTAGATGTAGGTTTGACTGTTTACATGCATTTGTACTCTTCTTTTAACTACAAAATAACAATAATTTGAAAACATTACATTAAACTACAACCGAATTCACTTCTATGTTTTAGTGGGAAACGTGTTGCTCGAACTTTAATTTTCTCTGTCGTGTTTTGCAGATCTTCTGTGTCCCTTTCTTTCCGTTCCTGTATTGTCTCTCTAAGACTTACGGCTTCTAATTACACCTTTGGTGTCTTTAACGTTGCTTTACTTCAAACTCTAAGCGTCTGTTTACATTGCATTTCCTTGTTTGTGCGCACATTTTTATATGTATGAATCTATTCAGTGATCCAGCATAGTTAAACAAATTGATTTTTGGTCAATGGTCTGTGTGAGTTTGCCTTCAATATACGACAAGGTGTGATTCTTAATAAAACCAGAACAGTATTACTTCGAAATAGACGTACCAATCTATCTTTTTGTAGTATTCATTGATTATAAACTATACGTATATATTATAACAACTCAAACTTTGTATAATGAAGATATATCTTTGACTCTTTTATTCCGTTCTTATTTATGAATAGGTATGACTTGACGCAATGGTCCAGAACGGCTGAGCATGCTGATGTTTGGTAGATCATAAGTGCGAATTTACCATTAATATCATGTAAATAGCATTCGGGGTGTGTTGTTTGTTATATAAAATGATATGTAAAATCTTATAACATGTATTGATAGATATACCAATATAATTAAACATTCTTCCATTTTTGCTTTGTTTTTTTAAACAAAGGTTATAATACACCAGTATAATGGGGTCCCTCTAAAACAAGAAACAAAACAGAAACGAAACGCAACGAAACGAAACGGAACTTGGCGAAACGAAACGAAACGAAATTGAAACGAAACGAAACGAAACGAAACGAAATGGAAATCGAATCGAAATAAAATTGAAACGAAACACCACGAGAGGAAAAAAATCAACCAAATTCATTCCTATTTATATATACTTCATGTGCATATATTAAACACGTTTGAAAATAAACCGAATGAAACGAGCAGAACTAGAAGTACGTTACTTATCACGAACAGATAGTTCTAAATTATGTTATGAGAGATGAAAAGGTTCGAAATATGTAATAAACATCGTTGCTACACTTCTAAAAAACTTGTGTCAAGACAAATCCTGAAATAAATGAAATCAAATAAAAAAAAAAATTCAAAGTACTCCGTAAAGTGTGATTTTAGGGGGAGTTACACAAATTCCATTGGCATGTTCTCAAAAGTTCTTGTCAAGCGGAATTTAGGGATCAAAGATTAATTCTAACCAGGATGCTTTCAGGATCCTGCTAGCCAGCTGCAAGCCTTTTTCTAAGGCCTGATGCCATAAAATATGTCATTTTAATGATAAAAGAAACAGTAGCAATGATTAATGAATCAGTATAAAGCAGGTTTTCAAAGCATTTTAGATTCTATATTGGGTGTTATCAGTTGCTATCAGTCATAAACTTGCATTACTATATTTTACTATAGTATAGATATTTGCTGACAAGTTAATTGATCCAGACACCTGCAACACCTAATGTATAGTTTTTACATGGATTTATTGTGTTTAAGAAGCTTTATATCTATTATGCACATTGTTATTTTAAAAGATAAGTTATTCAATGTTCAAGGAAATTCTAAAGGATTTATCAAAACAAACAAAAAACAAAAAATGAAAAAAAATAGTAATAAACTACACTGAGCAAAAACAGAAACGCATATTAAATTTCTCATGGCTTTATCTTCAAGGTAAATAAGAAAACATATTATGTAAAAAGTATAAAAATAAAGAATATATACCAACAATCAATATCACACAAGTTTTGAAACTGAACACATGTCTGGGAGTCAGAAGTCCTTCGGTATGTTAGAGTGGTATCACAAAATGACAAATCCATGATTCGTTCAAATGTTAATATCGAGTGTGTCCACCGTTGGCATCAAGCGCGGACTGCACACGACGTGTCATAGAGTTAATAAGGTTATTTATGTCATCTGAAGTAATGCCTGCTCAAGTTCCGGTACTGAAGATGGCGGATTATCACGTCGTCTCACCCTTCTCTCTAATTCATCCCAGATGTGCTCAATAGGGTTAAGATCGGGAGAGAATGCTGGCCACGGTAAGACATCAATGTTGTGTGCCTGAAGGTAAGCTGTGCAAATCCTGGCGACGTGTGGGCGAGGGTTGTCTTGCTGTAATGTCAGATTGTGCTGCTGTAGAAATGGAACAAGATGAGGAGAAAGGATTTCGTCCCGATATCTGATAGCGTTTAAGTTTCCCCTTATAATGTGAAGTTGCGTTCTTCTCCCATGTGCTATACCACCCCAGACCATGACGCTACCACCGCCAAATCGGCCTCTCTCGATAACACAACAGTCAGCATATCGTTCATTTCTCCTACGGTAAACACGATGACGATCATCTGCTCTAAAGAGATTAAACCTTGATTCGTATGTGAAGAGAACCGCTTGCCAACGCTGTCGCTTCCAAATTCGGGGATCGTGGCGCCTCAACCATTGCATGCGCGAAAGTCGTCGGCGAGGAGTAAGTGGATTTACAACATGTGGACGATATGCTCTGATACCAAATTATCTGAGTCTATTGCGCATGGTTTGAGCATTTATACGGTGGTTATGTGTTCCTGGCGTCGTTATGGCAGTTTCTACAGCTGTTCGTGTCCGATTGGGGAGATGCGTAAGTCTCATAAGGCGGTCTTGTCTGGCAGTTGTGACACGTGGACGGCCGCTCCGTGGTCGATCGTTAGTGTTTCCAAACTGTACAAGACGGCCCTGTATACGATGGAAAGTAGTTTGATGAACACCTAGAGCAGTTGCTACTTCCTGTTGAGTTGCACCTTGGAGAAGCATAGTGACAGCACGGTTGCGCTCATCATTACTAAAACATGGCATTCTACACCAAAGCTTTTCGTGCAAAATGACAACTGGGTTTGTTAAATGGGTACTTTGACTACCTGTAACTTTCAATTTTATTGATTTCAGATACGCGGTCTTTGCGTAGCATGAAAAACGTGCAATTTAAAAACAGAATCAACGGTGCGTAGCGCACTCACCATATGATTTAAATGTACTGAATAATTACTGATTTTAACCATAGGTAAATGTATTAGAATGTAGATACATGTGTGTTTATATTTTATCCTAAAAAGTGATATATAAAAATTATGCGTTTCTTTTTTTGTTCAGTATATATTCAATAAAAAAATAAATAAAATGAAAGCAGATAGGACTTTTGATACAGGAAATACTGTGTTACATACTATATATCATTGAGTCTCCAAAATGCAGTGAGAGACTGTGTTATTAGTCCTCACATGAAGTTTGGAGACATTGTTTTTGCTAAATTCTTTCTTTTTCCCCATGGAGGTTTGGCAAGGGGCTTGAGAGGGGTTTAAAGAAGGACAGGGTTTATTCTCATGGAAAATTCAAACTTTCTCAATAAACCAGCAAAGATTGGCTACTAGTAAATATGTCACAAATTAGTGATGAATATTTATATATCGGTCACATGACTGCCTCATACAAAAAAATCGCTTACGCAAAGGCATCAACGTAAGAATTTCAACACATAACACTAATGGTACAAGATGTTCACTGATACAGTTCAACTGTTATTTTTCCTTCTTTCTGATCATGAACTTGTCAGACTTTTGGCATGACATCATTTGCAGGTTATCTTATTCATAATGCAACATAACAAAGGACTGCAAAAATATGCTAAGTGGGGTTTTCTAGGAAATAATCTGTGCTTGATTGCTTGAAATGTATATTATTTTCCATTCACTATTTAAAGAAGAGTATAATCTATGTTTACAAAGTGAAATTATAAGGCCCTTTAATAACTGTAACCTGCTCTAACTGTTTTGTAGCTGATAAATTGTTAAATGGTGGACCTTTCCACTTACAACTGTTTATAACTAGAGGTACTGCTGGATGCAAGTGTCCCACATTGATACATACATGGAATAATTTAACTGTTCGCCACGCGGGACTAATAACACCCGCGTCCCCATCATCTTAATTGAGCCAAAACATATTTGGAACACAACTTTTAGACTCATAATTCTGGGTAAACTTGATGGACCAGGATATACTACTAATGTGCACATCTTCATAATATTAGGATCTTGCAATGTACAAAGTTTCATGAACTTCTGATTAATCATGTAGGAGAATTTGCGATGACAAAGTGCATACTGATTTTTCTCAAAATTTCTAAATCCAAAGACTTGGGTATAACAATGAATAGCTCTACAGGTACCACATATACAGCATGATATGTCCACCTTTGTGAAGCTATGATAAATGATAAACAATCTTATGGTTTATTTTTGTTTAATATGTTCATTATAGGTATAGTTTTGTGCTGTCCTTGGATTTCCTTTGACTTGATTATCATCAGGCCTAAATTAAAATATTGTTTGTTTCCCCTTTGCGACCGACTCGCCGAAATCGCTGCGACTGAACAAATTTTACAGCCCGTTCCGTGATTTTTTTTTTCTTTTTTTTTCCGATTTTCCGTTTCCGGAATTTTTTCGTGTCTGATTCCGGCATTGGATTCGTATTAGGTAATACTCTTCCGGAACGTACCGTGAGTCATCGTTACTAAAAAACCTAGAGTCCTGACTGTTCCGAATATTCGTAGAAGCATGGTTTCTGAGTTTCTACTTTATGTGCAATTGTATTACCTGTTTGTAACACATGTAAACCGAGTGGGAAGCAAATTCCTAAAAGAAACCCCTTAAAATAATAAAGAAGAAATATGTTCTGTCTTGAAGTCAAATAAAAACTGTTCAGTCTTCAATCTTTTCATTGATATATATGCTCAACATGCAACGACATCAGCTTTTGACAATGGATAATTTTTCCAACAAGATCCCACAAGGGACAGCATCAATTACATTCTATGATTACCGTACAATTGCACAGTTAATATGACAATACACAAAGATATTGGGTGTATAGAAATCAGTTTGTCTGTCTGCCTGCAGAATCATGCTTGATAAAAAAAAATCACCTATCTACCGACCCAGACCTTTCAGGCTAGGGTCGGAAAGGGGAAACAAACATATTTTTAAGACTGGCCTAACATATCTCTTTTTTTATTCAAACTTCTGTCCTTATAGCCTAAATAGTGATTTCTTATTTAATCGACCCAATCTTTTTTTCATTAGTACTGAACTCTTTTGTAGTCGACATCTAAAATCTAAATACATTTGTTTAATAATTCTTGTAAAGGTGTCAAATGGTTTTTAACCTATCTTACCTGTCAAAATTAAGCTATGATAATAAAAACAAATGACTTTCGTTCCATGATTATACTTATTTATTATGCTCGTTGATAAATTAGAATAAATAAAATAACATCACTCATATTGAAATGAAACTTTTAAACAAAACAGTTTCTTTATCTAGAGACTGAAAATGTAATGGTTTGTTTTTCAATCTTTGACATTCATAACAGTGGTACAGAAAATAACTTAATCTTAATATATTCCTATCATGTTGGTTTTTAATTCTTTTATATCTATCACAGATAAGCAGGTTCCTGCAAAATCCTGAGAGCATCTTATTGTACGTTGCAAAATCCTGTCACTTCCTCCTGAATGTCATTTTATAATAGAGAAGTTGAGATAAAAGTCATCTATTTGAAAGACACACCACTATCAGATATAAGACAAAACAGGATTAATATTTCAAACATGAAATTTGAAACACAAGATGCAATAAAAATAATGTAAAACTATTTCATTATAAAACATAATGCAAATGAATATATGAAAATCCATGTTTTGATGTGGGACACCCTAAGAAAGAAGAAGAAAAAAAAGGGGGGGGGTTGAACAACTTTAGTATCTGATAAATATTATGTGCAAGTTTGGTTGGATTCTGTTGAGTAGTCTAGGAGGAGTTGTCAATAAGAGATGGGTAACCCCTTCTGACCCCGAAAATTCTTAATTTGATGTGGGAAACCACAAAAAATAAAAAAATAAATATGATAACAAGTGCACAACTTCATTTCTGGGAAAAGATTGTGTAAAAATGTGGATGATTTCTAGCACGTGTTTTAGCAGATGTGGGCCAAAGAAAGTGTGACGCTAATGATGACAACTGAAAGTAAACCCTATTCCCTGAGTTAATTCTGTTACGCAGGTCACACAAAAAGTATATTAGCACTTGCTCCATTATTTGTTGTCAGTTGCTTTGCCCCCCCCCCCCAGATTTTGAGGGGGAAAATTCACATTTCAAATTGAAATATTATTACCTTGATTATACTTGAAAAACATTTCCCCCTGAATACTGCTCAAGAATAAGTGAAACTTCTAAGAAAGGGATCTGTTCATCATACAAATTATCTTTAATTGTTAAAAATTTTTATTTGAAAATATTAAATCAGAAAGTTACAGATATCTATAATGTGAGCAAATGTAAAATATGAAAAGGTTATTGACCTATATAACCAATGTTGATATAAATGAAAATGAATTTGTTTCGCAGAAATTGTTGTGTATTAAGCCAGTTTAAACATAATTTTGATGTTGTGGATCATTGAACACCTTATTCATTTTGTCAGTGACTTTTCTGCATTTCCCATTTATTGCTGTATATACAGACAGTGGACAAAAGTATTCGGACACTTCCAGATTTCCCTATATTTAAACAGTTTTTCAAAGAATTATCAAAACATGTCCAATTTCGATAATCATTTGATCAACTAAAGCAGATAGATATGGAATTTATAGTAGTAATTTTTAAATAACTTGTTGAAGCATATTTATCAAATCGACATGATTTAAACACAGACTTAAATAATTTGTCTACAAAAGTACTATCATTCCATTGTGTTTGGAAAGAAATTAATTTAGTTGTGTGTTTAACTTGTGTATTCTCAAAATGTTTCTCATAGAAAATTATTTGGAATTATAGAGTAAAACTACATTAAAGGCATATTGTCTACCAAAATCGTAATTTTGTCATACCCAAAATAATTGTCGTTTTCCGTACTGACCTTCATAAAATGAAGATTAACACCCAGTTATGCTGCAAAAGATAAATTTTTTTTTACAAAAAAGACCCAGAACTATTGTTATCGGAATTATTGTCCAGGATGACAAGAATTCAAATCTATTCATATGACCTTCTATGTGAACCCGTCTTGAGCATGCACACTGTTTAGAAACAATAAACGACATGGCATATTTTCAATGGTTATCGTGGAAATATCGGCTGAATCTATTAAGGCATGTAGTTTTCATCAAAGAAAATCTATTCCCGATACAGAAATTATTTATTCTACGTCTTTTAGATACAATCGATTCGCAAATAGCTTTTTCCTCAACTTTTATAGAAACTTACCTCAATATCCATGCTGCAGCATCCGGGCTACTGCCATAAAAATAGATTTAGCCTTGCTCAGGTCAGTGCATAATTAATTAGCTTCCGGTAACGATGGTCAGCTTTTTTAAATCGAAAAAACAACGTTTCGTAGCGTATTCGCGAATAATACGGTGTTTAATCTTTATTTTATGAAGGTCAGTACAGAAAACAACGATAATTTTGGGTATGAAAAAATTACGATTTTTGTAGACAATATGCCGTTAAATTCTGAATTTATTGATATAAAGGTTATCAAAATCGGACATGAATTAACTTCAAGACATATTTTTCAAAAATTTTTGTTTTTTATGAAATATGTAGGGAATATTGGAAGCGTCTGAATACTTTTGTCCACTTTCTACCTTGTCTGAGTTCACTTTTTTTGTCATAAAATATGGAAACTGCATGTTAATTTGATTAATTATTGCACTTATTCTTTCCGGATCTAATTTTCCTTTGATTAAGTTTTTCCCCGAAACTACCTTTCCTGAAATGTTCCTGTTGTATAATTCACTCTGCAGTAAATGTAATGACAGGAGTTTTACAGCATTAGAGAATGTTGTATATTATAGGGTGTGTCTGGTGTACTTCCAGATGGAGTAAGAATCCATGATTCTCTATCTAGTGTTTGATTTACTGTGTTGTTCTCATATATTAAAGAAGTATTTTCATTCAATGAATTGCCAATTATAAGTGGTCTATTTGGACCTTTATTTGATTGCGAGAACATCCATTAAGTTTCTGTCGGAAAGTCGATTTTAAACCTGTGGGAGAATATAAATGTTCATACCTGGAATTTGATTTTGTACTATAGATTTCCGCTTAAACTGACATGACAATTGATTACAATCAATGTTTTCAGCTTCTTCAAGTATAAAATACAACTTACAAGATCATAGTCTGAAACCTCAGATCCAGATATATTGAGAAATGCAAGGCTTGTTCCAGATTTGATTAGGTTTTGAAACTGTTGTCCATCAAGAATAATTCCATTCGAAATATCAAGATTGTTCAGTGCGTTACAATGAATAACTATTTTGAGAAGTCCATCAACACTTATTCCATGTATGGTTGATCCAATTTTCAGTGTTGTGAGAAACTTTAAATCACGTATGCAATTTACTAAATTTATATCAGTTATAAAAAAAAACAGTGGTTAATCTACAGCTCTGACAAAACAGATGCAACATTCAGAACAGTACAAAAATGTTCATCTGTAAATTGGGTATGCGCCACATTTAATACCTTTAGTGGTCTCAACTTCAGTAAATCTATAAATTTTTTAAAATCTCCCATGTATGTTTATACAATGAAATAAATCCAAAAATCCAACATTACTAAAATGCTTTGAAATATTACTAATTATCAAATCTGTCAATCTGCTGTTGCTGTAGATGGTAAAATGCTTCAACAAATATGAATCAAAAACTAAACTGTAAAGTTTTTTCACACACAACTGTCAACTTTTAAGTCTTCCAGAGACAAATATTTTAGAATTGCTAATAGTAACTCTGAAGGATTTAAAGGATTACACATTTTTGCAGCATTAACCGGGTTTTTGCGGCATTAACCAGCTTTTTGCAGCATTAACCAGTTCTTAGCAGCATTTACCTGCTCTTACATGATAATATTTATCTATTTATTCTACGTGTTTATAATAAGATACTTGCATATGGTTTGACTATTCTTTAACAAAATAGCAAGTCATTAAATCAAAATGGACAAATGAAGCATTGTGTTGACATGTGAACTAGATTTTTTTGTTCAATATTCCCCAAAAAAGTAAGACAGCTTAAACGAGAGTGAAACTGTCAAATTTTCAATAGGTATAAACAATTCTTCTGATGTTCACCACTCTAATATCCTGACTAACTACATTATTTTTTAGATTATGACACATTGATACATTCAAATAAAAAACTTAAAAATAGTAAAAGCTTATCTCATTTTATTCTTGTTTCATATTGATGATAATAAGAAATCGGATAAAGCATTTAAATATAAAAACATTATCTTAATCTGTTAAAACTTATATTATTAAGATGAAGAGACTGAACTGCCATTCTAATGACTAATAGTTTTAGTCTCCTACCTCAGACAATATACACTCAAGATTGTAATTAAGACTTCATTTCTAACATTAAACAGATAGTGATTCATAATGCTTGTAAGTGCTGATACATCCTGAATATTAAATCATTGCTACTGTTTGTGATTAATTGGTAGACATGACATTTAATGTCTGATAAGAGGGCTTCTAAACTCTGGCAGCCGGCTGCCAGGATCCTGCAAGCATCCTGGTCAGAATAAATATATGATCCCTTAACGAAATAAAACTCGCTGAAATCAGACAAAAATGAAGTAAATAATCGGCTGCGCCAAGTGCCTAATACGCCCATTTATACAATAGCTCTGCAAAGTTTAAAGCGAATTGCTCAAGAACCCGCAACGTTTGAAGTGAATTGGCCAAGGGGTTCTGAAGTTAGAGAGCGACATGTCAAACGAACGGATGGACGGACGGAAAGACGGATATGGTTTACCATAATACATCCGTCTTAAGACGGGTGTATACAAATAAGTACTTGGTAACATTCCAGTCGTGGTTTTGCTTTGGTACCTAATTGCCCAGAAACTGTAAGAAAATTTTCGGAGAATCTTGATTATATTGCCATTTTGCACCTTTTATTCCATTTTCTATCAGATTGTTTTTTGGGGGGGAGGTTATAATTTCTACTTTTATGGATGCTCGTCATACCCTTCACGGGCAATGTGATCATGTTATGTTTTGACATGTCCGTTGGTTTTTCATCACACAGTTGTTTCTTTACATTCCTATTTTTATGCAATATTTATAATACCAACAAGCGGGAATCAACTGAACCACAAAACGGCAATAAAATCGTAATTAAAATGACTTTTTTTTCGCTTTGAGGCAGTTTTGTTTTCACTTAGGCCTAACAAAAAATATCTAAAATAATTCTCAAATTATGTGTTATAAAAAAGACTGTTTAATATGACAGCCGAGAGAATGTCCTTTCACGCGTACATTTCATGTCAATTGCATGAAAAAACGTGCAACATATCAATATATTTATACGATAAGTTAATCACGTACCTCGCGCAGAGTAGATCATGCAAACCCTTCCGATGCACCTAGTGATACTCCCGGTGTTTGTTTGAGGGTTCAGATTGCTAGTGCTTTTAATTTTTTATGGCGTTCGTTTTCAAATATGTTTAATTGTTTTGTCCTTGTTGTTTCAGCAGTGTAATATGGGTGAGGTGGAAGAAGAAAGTAATTTTCTATCATTTTGTAATCAACGCACGGAAGGAGGACAGACAAAATCTAAATAAACTCATAATTCAAAGTTGTCCTAACCTTTTAAACGTGAATTCACAAGAACAATTTATTTGGTTAATGACTTGTAAAAAACACAACTGTATAGAAAATAAGAAGTCAGTTTATCCAGAGAAATTATAAATTATGCATGTCAGTATTTGATTTT
The DNA here is from genome assembly GCA_002080005.1 of Gigantidas platifrons. NCBI lineage: Eukaryota > Metazoa > Mollusca > Bivalvia > Mytilida > Modiolidae > Gigantidas > Gigantidas platifrons. The sequence goes on along the minus strand of MJUT01045127.1, from coordinate 95,403 downwards.
ATTGTTAACTTTACATTGCATGCAGTTCTGGATCTGACACAGGGAAACACCATCCCCTGGTGTCTCTCCAAGTATTTCAACCAGTGGCAATACACCCACACTAATCATGATCGTTATACTATGTCTTCGCCTTTTGTGGGCCCTTGATTGGAACAATAAAGTTATGTTATGTTATCGTCTCTATTTGTGTAATCTCTGTATCACCATTTTGTTTTGGACCTAGGATTTTCTGGATTATTCCTTTGGCTTGTTGCTTTGATATCAAGAACTCCCCTGTCCACAGTTCGCCGAACCGTTAATACTAGTGACAGGCATCAACGGAGCTTGGCCAAATTTTTAATTATGGGAATGTATTAGATATGTTTCGGTTTTGTTTTGTTTCGTTTCGATTTCCATTTCGTTTCGTTTCGATTCGTTTCGTTTAGTTTCGCCTGGTTCCGTTTCGTTTCGTTTCGTTACGCCCGGTTTCGTTTCGTTGCGTTTCGTTTCTGTTTCGTTTCCTGTTTTAGACGGAGCCAGTATAATGACATCATAAACATGTTTTAGTACAATCAATCGAAAACTTTAACCTCAAGGTCAGAGATACACTACACCAATATTGAGTTCATATTAAACCGCAGTTAAGATAACACAAACAAGATAACACAGACATAACTGTTCCAATTAATGTCTTCAACCATTAGCGGCTGTCATGAACAAGTGCAGTTTATAAACAATTATAACATGACCTTCTTTCACATTGCTAACACACGAGCGAAATATCCATTCGGTATAATCTCTTTAGCACATGCGCTGGTGAATGTGACTGACCTTTCCATTGGCAGCATACATTGTGTGCGACATTTTCCGCAAAAGTAAATATAATTGACCGTCTTCCAATTAAAGTATACTAACGTTTTTGTAGTCTTAGACATATCAGAATCGAAATAAATCATGGAAGCCATAATGTGCTTTGAGTTTTAACATGGATTGGCGCATATTAGTAAATGTTTTCCCTAGCTTCAGGCTACGGATATAATACTAATATCCTTCAATCTATGTTAAAACTCCCAACACATTCTCGCTTTGTTTCATAAGCAAACCTACTGGTTGTTTTCAATTATTTATTATTAATTTTTGTGTGGTCTGTTATTTTGGTTTATGAATGAATTTAGCTCATATAATGAAAAAGGTTTTGTTTGTTTCTAGTTTGGTCTATATGGAATTATAGTAAAGGACATTTTATTGGCCATAGACAATTCTTAATTTAAAAGCCTTCTCTTGATTAGTTGTTTTAGATATTAAATTTCTGAATATTTAGGATACTCAATTTCGAATCTCGAATGATCCTTCTGGACTTTCACAGATTACAACGTATAGTGTCAATTCACAACGTCGGTACCTCTGAATTCCTAGCAAGATTAAGAATGCGTTGTCAATATGTCTCCATTTACTGTGAATAACTTGATCAATTTGAATATTCTGACATTTCACAAATAAAGTATGTCATATTTAAAAGTGACAGTGGGAAATGATTACCACGAATCTGACGTGTAAGAGTTATTTATTGCACACACACACACACGGCGGGATGTCATGTCTAACAGTAAATATAAATATGAAGGTCTTCACATCAACACGGTTAAGAATAGTTTGAAGATAACAAAGGGATAATCAGGATCCGTTTATTGAAGAAGAACACATACTACAATTGCGAAAAGATAAGGTACAAAAGGACAAACAACGATCTACAAAACATAAATATAAAACTAAAGATCGAGTAACACGAACTCCACTAAGCATCGGGGGGATGAACTAGGGTGCTCTGGAAGGGTAAGCAGTTCCTGCTCCACTAGTGACACCCGTCGCGTTCATCTTTTTACAAATTCGGTGATAAGTCATGAATGAGTACAGGATAATATGTATGCATCATTATCTTATTCATGACATCAGAATAAGATGTATTGTGACAACAAATGTCTAGAATGCTTACTGTAAGTAAAAAACTCACAAACCCGTAACTGAATGCATATAGTACAAAGGTAAAACTATAAACACACATATTGTACTATTGAATGGCCATAGATGATAAACAAGCTGGCAGTAATGCTAACATTATTCAGAAATAAATATATACTGTTGGTTTGTGTATATAACTCAGTCAGCAGTTCTTCTACGTGACGCAATAAGACATTTAACAAAACTGATATTTACTACATACTCAACTCAGAGAGATATCAAATCACGATCATTTAGATGTTCTTTCGTATCGTTATTTTGCGGCAGGAATAAGATCCATCGAAGTAAGTAAAAAATCAAAAATCAGTTAATGTCACGTGATATTTCCATCTCACAGGACAGGCTATTTTTATTTGTGGGATTGTTCATTAGTTTTAACAATGATTACAGACATTAAATATGAAAAAGTGTTTGCATTACATGACATTGCGTAGTAATATCCGGTTATCTGCGGAACTGTTCTCTCATTTTGGTCTTGCATTAAATATGAAAGTGTGTTTATATTTAGTTACTTTGTGGTCCCCATCTAGATATCAAAGTCGCGTAAAACACCATGTATTGGTATATTAACGTAATATGCCGTATTTATTCTTCAATAATTATTTCAGAACATTTTGCTCAAATAAGGTATTACAATTTAATTCAATCATTTGATATTTATTGCAACCATTTTTTTTTTTTTTAAACTGATGGAAAATGAAACTAAAATGCAGAAATGGTCTTGTAACGTCAGTAAATATAGGTTCCAATCATGCTAATTATGTACAGGAAAGTTCAATTTATTGGTTTAAAATCATAAATTGCGGTTGTGGTAATACAAGAAAAACATAGCAAATAGTACACTGTTGGAAAAGTTCCAAATGTTATTCGGACAATCGTATCAAAGGGCACAATGGATACCTTTAACACACGTTCCAAGCCAGCTCATGTTTCTTCAATTAAATGGAAAGTTGACAATGGGACAATTGAAATCATCTCTTTTGTCCAAAGGTTCAGTTCTTTACTGGCCATCACTGTCAATTTCAATGTGTAGGTCAATGTCTGCAGCAGAGTTACAAGTATATGATGTATCCTTTATTGCAAGTTCAATGGGATAGATGCGATTAACACAATCGACAAATATAGAATTATATAGTAAAATGACATCATCTGTATAGTGGAAGGTGAAATCAAAGGATGTGAATAGCATCTTTTCGTTTTTCAAGATTAGCCCTGTAAGAAGAGGAGAAACGCGTGTTGCACGCCGACTGTCTGTTGAAAAACAAGTGCACCAACCATAGCAATTATGTGGTCAATTAAAAAACATGGCCATTGTGATGATATCATATATGTTTTGGTAGAATCGGAGTGATGTTCTAGAAAATAGCATGTGTCCCTTCCTAACACAAGATATTTCTTTCTAAGTTGGCCATTCTTTTCTTATGAAATAAACGTGAGATAATACCGAAGGAGCAACCAAAAATGAACAGTCCAGCGAAACTGACGACTCATGGCACACAAGATGAAAAAAGTCCCCCCCCCCAAAAAAAAACACAATACAACACAATGCTGGAAACCATGATATGCAAAACTATGCAAATACCATAAATAAGATATGGAACACAGTTGCGCGTATGCTTTTAATATCTCTTTTAGCTGTGCATGGGCGATATATTTGTAGAATGTTACTCTAAGAGGAATATGAAGATAACAGAATGGTAATCAAAATCCGTACATCGAAGAAGAACATACAACAGAAAGGCCGCAAAATAAAAGTACAAAAGGTCAAACGATGATCGACAAAACATGCACATAAAACAAGGTGCGAGTAAAGGAACCCCACTGAAATATGAGGTAAGATCAAGTGCTCCGGAAGGGTAAGCAGATCCTCCACCACTAGTGGCATCCACGTATTAATTTAGTTACAAACCCTGTGATAAGTCACGAATGAGGAAATGACCGGGATGTTCTTACTACACATATGGAACATATCCGTGGCCATTTGTGGCACATATATTTCATAACGATCAACCATGTCTTGATGGCGACCGTAAACCTGTAGAAGTTAAAACTTCAACTTAACCAAGATGAACTCTCTATCAAGGAAAATCTGATATGAACAACAAGATGTGGAATGTCGTATCAACTGAGAGATATATACTCCCTATGAAAATGCTGCTGTAATGTTGCTACATACGAATGGAAAATCCACAATGGGGAAATTTAAATCGTCTCTTTTTTCGTAAAGTTTAGTTCATACCCTCCCCTCACTGTCAATTGTGAGGTGTATGTCAAGGTATAAGGCAAACCTATGGGTACCTGTGGTATCCTATATCTCAAGCTCTTTCTAACATATCTTTTAGAGTTCTTTAGAATCCACATCTGATTCACACCTGAGTAACTACCCCAGTTTTTGCCTTTTATGGAATAAATGGCAGTACATTGAACCATGTTTCGTGAAACTTTTTGTGAGGAAAACATGTAAAATATAGGAATCCTGTAGAGTGCCGGCAGATTCAAGACAGACGGAGGGTAATCACATCATAGGATATTTCTATATAGTCTACATCTCTAATGTGAAATCTGACTAAGCGATATACTACAAAAAGAAGTACAGTCAAACCTGTATTAAGTGGTCTTATAAGACAGGTGACCTCTAATAGAGGTTCAATTCAAATGAATTGTCTATGTCATGACAATAAGAATGTGACCTCTTAATTCAGGTGACTGCTTAATAGAGGTGACCGCATGGGCCGATTTACCTGTACTAAAAATGTATGGAGATGTATTTTCGGTTAATTTACTTTTTAAATTGCATTTGAATAATGTCTACATATGTAATAAATTCTACTATTTGTAGATTACATTATAGTGATAATACTGTGCAGCAATTACTACGTTAATTATAAACAGATAAGAAAAACAATACAGTTTGAACCAAAGAGATAGTTCTATTATTAGAGCTATTTTAAGGTTAAGTGACATGGCTTAATATATTTGAAGTAAATACAGTGCTAGGTAATGATACTGTGACAATGCATCATTGGGGACAATCACTGGTACATGCATTAAAGTAGGAAACATACACTGTTTCCCATGACTGCTTAAACAGTTTTTACAAGTAGATCTAAGGAATTGACTTTCGGTCCATTTGATACATAAGTCTATTTCCCTGACCAATCAATTTAGTCATCATATCCCCCAATAATAATGTTTTCTCACCCAATGTTAAATCTCTGTGCACATGTTAACAAGACATACAATAGCAAGGTGTACATCAATGTAATATGACATTTGCCAATGACCTCTGCAAGGTCGCTTTCCTCGACATCTTGATTTCATCCATCGATTCCTCTGACCTTCGCAATATTGCACACCTTTTTACTACTATGCATACATGTCTTTGTCATAACAAATGTTTGCATGACTGTTTAAATTACAGAAATGCATTGTTTTTTTATCAACTTATATATGTTTAATATTTTTTTATTTACTATTGCAGATGTGGTGAATCCTTTGTCAATGATGTTATCAACAGTTATATTATACTGTGGCCACCTTTCCTTGGTGGTCTTGGCAATACGTTGTTTCAGCTTGCGTCAGTATCGGACATTGCAATCTCAAAAAATATGAATATCATTGTAAATTGTATATCAGAAATAAACTTTGTTTTTAAGCTAAATGTTGATTTTAGATTAAACACAGACATTTGCAATAACATGTTGTTGCTCAATGAAAATATATCTTCGATAGAAATATGGTTCAACTGACAAAAGATAACAACTTCAGGGTTGGCCAATATCTTCAATCTTGGAAATATTTTCACACGATGAGAAGTTAATTAAGGAAACAATTGATCTCCAGGGCTCATATCGACAGGAATGCCAGGAGAATAGTTAATCATATATTACTGAAAATATATTTTACCAGACATACAATAACATTAGTAGGAGTTCATATCCGCAGAGAATTATCTGTAAATGTGACGACAATCACATTTTGACGTCTCCGATAAAAACGATAAATGTATATTATACAAAAACGTTGTATATTGAAGACATGTCTTTAACTGTTAAAATGTCGTTCTTATTTGGGGCTATGATTATGCATGCCAGTATGTAATGATCCAGAACGGTTAAGAATGTTGATTTTCGGAAGATCGTGTGTGTTAATTTGTCTTTAAATTTGTAGAATAGAATAGTATCAAACAGAATGCGCTAACTTTAATCATATATTATGATTATACAACTTGACTTTTCTTTGTTATCCTATATACTGTATACACTATGATTATGTGTGCATGCATTCAATCATCCAGAACGGATAAGCATGTTGATGCTTGGACAATCGTCTGTGCGAGTTTGGCTTAAATATCATAAAGGATGTGTTATTTGATAAAGATTGAACATCATCCTATGTTGTAAATTGTACGGAGAGGACGTTTATGATGTTTTTATAATTGTAAGCAATCCCATTGCTTATATTGGAGCAATACAATATATTTAATTCAAATAAATTAGTTCAAACGCTTGAACAAATGTTACTTCGAAATCTAACTTTTTTGGTATACATGGTTTAGTTTATAAAATAGAAATATATATCATAACAACATAAGCTTTGTATTTTTAAGATGTTTAAATGTCTTTCTTATTTATGAATATGACTATTGATGCATTTATGCAATGATCCCGAACGGTTACGCAAGTTGAGATTCGATCCATATTCAGTAAGAGCTTGACCTATATTGCTATATGGAGTTAAGCACCACCCTATATTTGTATCGATATATTTTTTACATCAATACTGTTAAAACAATAAAATAGATATCACCATTTTTCTTACAATTTTCAAAAACTACACCAAGGGCTCTAAAATTACCAATCTACGAAGTATTTATCATCCTGAAAGACGTGACTATGACGTGGCAAAAATGGGGTTCAAAACAGGCGCTGGAAAAACGTAAAACTAGTGTGTCTTTGATGGAAGATTTTAACATTACATTAAAATGCAGTCTTCAGATTTTAAGAACTTTTAAATGCATCTGTTGTGCGAATGTATCAGGCATAAAAATCAATAACGAGTATATCCACAGCGTTTATTGTGAAGTTCTGTAACACGCCTCGTCATGCTTCGCACAAGACGCCTAAACCGTTCTTCGGGGAACTGTTGCCACTCCTGTAAGATAGCAGTTCTTAATTCGTCAATATTTTGACATTTTGGTTTGCTTTGGTTAATTTTTCGGCCAATAAAGTCACAAACATGCTCTATAGAGTGCATGTCTGGCGACATCGCAGGCCATGGAATTGTCTGAACAGCCTCTTGCTGCAAAACATGTTGTACATTTCGGGCTCTATGTGGCCTAGCGTTGTCGTCCATGAACATAGGCCTGTAAGCCAACGCATGATTGTCAAAATGGGGGACTACGCGTGGAGCGAGCACATTGTCACGGTATTTTTAGCTTGTCAGATTACCATCACGAACGTACAAGTCCAACTTACAGTCAAAGGAAAAACAATACCAGACAGTTACACCCCCACCCCCATAAGCAGTTGTGCCCAAAATGCGGTTGTCCTGAAATGAAGTGTTTCGTTGGCCCCAAACCCTTGCACGACCGTCGGTAGGCCGTAACAAAAAACGAATTTCATCAGACCAGTGGACCAGTCTCCATGTGCGAATAGTCCACTCCAAATGATCATGTGACCAGTCAAATCGAACTTGGCGATGACGTAATGTCAACTGTGGACGTTTATGGGTCGTCGCGCTTGCATTCCCTGATGGTGGAGGTGTCTGATTACAGTGCGTGTGCTAATGTGGCCTCCAAACCCTAAGTTACCACGAAGTGCACCAGCTGTACTGAACGCCTGTTGCCGCGTCCGTCTGGATATGAGCCGGTCCCCTATCGGCGTCGTTTTGCGAGGTCTACCTGCACGATGACGGTCAGTAACATTCAACGTTTGACGAAAACGCTGCATCAGTCGCACAATGATGGAATGGTTAACCCTGAAGTGGTCTGCCACCCTTCTATGGCTAAAACCAACGTCTTGTATGCCAACAGCTTGCCACCTTTCGCATATGGTTAATATTCGCCGGACCATACCAAACCAATAGAAAATGAAACTTAAACCTCTACAAAAAAAAACAGTTTTCGTTCGCAAACACAAACGGTGAAAAGTACACGTAGCACTTTACACACCCTGTCATATATACATATATCAAAATCGATCGATAATTTGTTTCACAGGTAAGTAAGTATGTGTGTACAGGTAACGAAAACAGCAAACCGATTTGAAATACATTCATTATTAGAAAATATATTATTGAAACAAAATCAGGTGGTGCTTAACTTTTGTCGGACTGTATATAACGGTAGTGTTGTTACATAAACATTTAA
>MJUT01045127.1:44677-87005 GCA_002080005.1 Gigantidas platifrons | reverse complement strand
CACATAAAAACATACCAACATAACATTGTACTCTAATTTTTGCTATCTACCAGTTTGTATTGGAAATTTAATATTACAAGTTCGCAACGTGCACGATGACTGCACTTTAACCTCAGTAAGTACGATTCTTCTGTAAATTGAATTCGTTTTAAATTTGGAGAAAAGACGAATTATTCATATTCGCAAATCACTTTTGGATGAAGACGGTGTTTGACACTATCATGTATTTTAAAACGTTTGAATTAACATTCAAGTTCCAATGCAGCCACATATTTTACAGGTTTTTTTTTTATTATGTTTGGTTTTTTCTGTGTGTGGAAGGTAACATGATCTCATTTTGTGGTTTATATTTTCATAATTTTACTCTTTGCCATTTTTACGCACTTGTTATATTATTTATTGGTATGTATTGTATAACTTTTGGAAATATTTATTTGTCAAAATAGCCGCACGTGTGTTAGCCCATACCACATAGTGACGTCACTTGAATACCTCGGGTCCGTGCCAGGTGTTCAAGTTTGAACCACCTCAGGACTGTGCCAGGCGTTCAAGTGACGTCACTATTTGTCCTGGGCGTAAGACACGTGCAAATTCTTTTGACAAATAGGTACATATTGTTGTAAATTAATGCATACTATTTGTTTTAATTTTACAATAAATGCAGGTGGTATGCAGTCTTATAAAATATGTATTGTGTTCTTTTTCGGTGAAGTAGAGCAGGTTGTCTTATTAAATATACTTTCTTTTTTTTTAATTCAAAGAAGATTTCGACGCCCTGGATCCTGCAGAAAAATACTGGATCATTATAGACGACCAGATGGACGACTTGGATCAGATAGTGGCCAATCTTTTCACCAATTATTCGCACCACAGGAACTTGAGTGTCATGCTCATCGTTCAGAACCTTTTCAACAAAAATAAGTATCACAGGAAAATCAGTCTATATACCCACTACATGATACTGTTCAAGAATACCAGAGACATGTCACAGATCATGGCGCTAGCACACCAAATGTATCCCAGGAGAACGCAATTTGTCCTGGAAGCCTTTGCCCGAGCTACGACCAAACCACACGGATATGTATTGACCGACATGAAAAAATATATCCCCTACATTCTGCGACTGAGGAGCACTAAGACAGTTTTCCTCAGTCGCAGAATGTCGGGGGTATATTTGTTCTGGGAGAACAGCAGATTGCTCATGCGGATTTATAAGACGTGTACGTAGATTCGTGTCAGTCTAACGACAGATGCCGAAAGAAGTAACATGGTTTCTCCCCAACTGCGAAAGCACGCCAGTGTATTCGTAAACACATCATCACCATAGCCGATCGCAGTCTCGTCGACTGTGTGAGTTTGCCGATAACATTTTAATAGGAAACGTCCCTTGAGCTAAACTGCAGACCACACTGTTTAAGGGCTTACGTGAACTTTATGACCAAACATTGTACGAATTGGACTTACAACATCGTCAGAGTTCAAGAAGGGTCCACTGTATGCGAACACCACTGTATAGTTTATCTGATACACAGCTGCGCCGGAAAATCCATGGGCTATGTTACGAGAACATTGAAAAGCCAAACACAGTCAAGAATTTTGTGCATCGTTTTATAAATACAGCTTAGAAAATGTACTTGGCGTTTTGTTATAATGTAAAGCCTCTATGATGAATAACCTTTTATTTACGAAAACAAGCAAACATTAAAACAATACACTTACCACTGAGTTAATTAGTCACGGCTCACTGCACAATTCAGGGGAAAATGGTTTAACATAGGGGTTAATATTGCTATTGTGACCCGATACAGGTTGGATTCATAATTCCATTGTGCGTACATAGAATCTAGAGAAGTTCCGGAAAAAAAGCGGGAAAACCCGGTGAGAAAAATGCGCGCGAAATACGGAAATAAGCGCATGCAGCTATATCCCTATCATTTCCGGTTCCAGTGTCGTAACTTCCGATGACGTCACAATCCCCATCAATCCCCGCAAATCATAAATGGACGATGCATATATACTATTACTAAGCTAACACGGCACGTAAAATACAGAATATTTTTGTTCATGCAATTAACAATGCAATAATACAACATCAAGTCAAATCTGCCCATGCGTTCACCTCTGTTAGGCAGTCACCTGCCTTATAAGGTCATATTTGTCTTGTCCTGCAATAAAACATTTCATATGAATTGAACCTCATTTAAGAAGGTCCTTGTCTTTATGTCCACTTTATCGAAATTGCATACAAAAAACTATACAACACCAAAAATATGTTTATCACCTTGACCATCATGTGGATCCATTCAGTCGTTTATTCATAGATGGCTGCAGACTTCGCCGATCCAAAAGTTAGCATAAAAATGTCAAAATGCCAGTCTTTCCAGTTACATTGGGAACAGTTGTCCGGCCAACAGATTACCTTTCGTTTTGTAGACCTGACATAACTTAACCAAATTATTGTCATCTTTGTATGTTCTGGTACACTGGTATGAGTTAAAAAGGGTACTAACACAATTACCGAACACCGAGCAATCTTCCAAAGGGAAAGTCAAAACTAATAAATCAACAAACCGACAAAATCAGAGTTTCAGTGGCAATCACCACTAAACTTGTTAATTTGAATCCCGCTCATGGCTAGCTGTACTCAATACAACACTACGTGAAAAAGCATGTCAAAGACTTGCAACAGGTCAGCGGTTTTCTCCAGGTACTCCGGTTTCCTCTATCAATAAAACTGAACAAAAGAAGAGTTTGAGTATACCAAAGGGGTAATCATAATTCGAATATCGATGAAGAACAGATAACAAACTGCCCAAAAGGACAAACACCGATCTACAATAAACATAGAGTAACACGAACCCCACTAAAAATCGGGGGTGAACTCAGGTGCTCCGGAAGGGTAAGCAATTACTGCTCCGCTAGTGACACCCGTCGTGTTAACCTAGTCACAAAAGCGGTAATAAGACATGAATGAGGAAAGGACCGAGAAGTGTTTGCAACAAGTGGAACATATCCGTGGTAGTTTGTGACACAGATATTCCATAGCGGTAAAACCAGTCATGATGGCGACCTTACAACATTCCAAGTGATGATTTCAACTTAACCAAGAGGAACCCTTGGTTCAGTAACTTCCTTGTGAGCAGCAACCCTCTCTCAAGGAAATACAAATAGAAACTAGATGCTCTGGATTCAAAAGCAGTCTTACATGTCAATTTACTTTGTTGGAGGTTTTTCTAGACGAAGAAAATTTACTAACACACACAACTTTCATTAGGTCTGGTTTGTAGCAATTTCAGATTAAGAGGAAACATATCATTAAATCTGGTTTTCTCGACGAGATTTTGATATCCAATCTTAGGTTTTATGTGTGTGTTGTGCTTTGTAGATCAGTGTTTGTCCTTTATCTTTTGGTCATTGTCTTGTCCCTCCTTTTTATATTTACGACTTCTGATTTCTCCTGTGATATCTTAAATCTTATCATGCACCACATGATTTCAGTCTAGATTCGAGTTCAGCTTAATAGTTTACACTGAAGAACCTGACCACGCCTGGTTATAGCAGACAGGTTAAATGTGCACACAGCTATAGTTCATTTTGAGGAACCACAGTGTATGCAATACTCATGATAATCCAGAGCTTTACTCCAACTTATGACGAACCCAAATTATATTTCTAACACAATATGAGACCTTAAGCTGCCTATAAATCATGATGAGCTTTTCTTATATCTCTAGCTCATATTGAGCAATGACTATCTACTCCTAGCTCATGAATACCCGTACCTCTCTTGATAATTCATGATAAACCATTACTCTATTGCTAATTCATGATGAGATATAACTCTATTCCTAACGCATGGTGAACTATAACGTTACTCCTAACTCATGTCAACTAATTTTTTTTTCAATTTGCTCATTTCTTTATATAGACAATATACATCGTCGAAAAATATATAGTGATTTGCAAGGGCTTTAAAGCAGGTAGAACAGCTGTCATTTGGCGAGTTTTTCTGTCCTGGTTTACAACGAGTGCAAATTAATTATATTTCCCGACAGTGTATTCAGCAATGTCAAAGCGCAAACAAAAACCGTTAAATTGTCTAAAAATAGCAGAAACAAGCGTCGTTCTAAGGTGATACGGTGTCCTCTGTGAAGTCAGCTCTTATAATGTTACCGTTTTTCATCGTAGCCCAACATGAATCAGGTAACAGAGCAATTATGTCTGGCTCCGTCACCGTAGATAACAAACATTTAACCAATGCATTCTTACTGCTCAAACTGAATAAGTGCAGGATAAACATCGATAACAGAAATGCTCAAACATAATCAGTATTTATCGATTTTAATAAACATATGCTTACTGTTATATTTACCCTTCACAATTTATCTCTATCGAAACTTTATGAACCGCAGCGTTGGCGTAATGGTTATCGCGCTTCACTCGTATGCGGTAGCTCGTGGGGTCGAGCACTAGTTGGGTCAAACCAAAGACTATTAAATTGATATTGTTGCTTCTTCGCTAAGCACGCAGTGCTAAGGAGAAATATTGATTGGCTCGGGATCAGAATAATGTGTCCGAGAGGAGCGACATGTCTACCCCCGAACTGTTGTTTCAACGAACTAGCACTATAACAATCCAAACTAGCGTGTTGGTCTAGTATCATCTCATTTTCAATTAACTTTTTCTTGCCATAATATAGATGAATATTTGCTGAAATGTTGCTAAACAACAATCACTCACTCACTCGAAACTGTATGCCTACTTGGAGGTAGCGATTTTTCATTATATGCTCGTATCATCAACACCTGGAACAGAATACCACCAGCAGTGCGTCAGGCCAGTACCATCAGCCAGTCCCATGCATGATAGGGCCCATTACCATTCGATTGCAGTCTCAGATGTCAATAGTGTTCCACCCTGTATTTAGCTGTAAATACAATTTTGATTTTAGCTGTATAGTATGGACATGCATGAAGTAATTAATCTCACCTTGAGTATACTGAGTTGGGAGGAGGCAGAAGAAGAACAACTCACTCATGCTCATAACATTTAGAAGTTTGCAATGGCATGCAGTCCTTCCTTGATTAAATAATGTTTACTTCTTTGGTATTTTAATATAAGACATCTGAGAAGTATACATTAGTCATAAAACAATGCACACTATTTCTATTTAGTGACTGTCTTAAATAATAAGATTATGTGATCTTATTAACATTGGCTGTAATACAATTTAGGTGTATTAGGCTTTAACAAGGTGTCCCATACTCTACGTAGATGAACGTGATTACCGTAGCCATGAGATGAAAACATGAACTTAAGTCGTTCCGGTTCTACGGCCGCATAGTCAATAGAAAACCGGTCATCATTCGATGGTGCAAGACGACAAGCATTAGCCACAATTCCTAGATAACTATCATCTATAGATATATACCTTTTATAGGGGAACGTTTCTCTAAACAATTTCGCGGCATTATTAGATATTATAACTGAGCCCCATGCTAAATATGGAGGGAAATACCCATGCGGGTAGTCCTCAACAGAAATAAACCATTTAGAGTTTCTCTGCCTAACGGGCCTATTATATGTTATTAATTTGCCAGTATACAGATATGGGTTAACTTGCTTTGAATGTTCTTTCATATATTGATGACTTAAATTAACATTGACGAAATCATCGTCTACAAAGAAATAGAATGATGTATTAACACATTTGTCCACTATCCACTGATAAGTCATAACTGTCTTGTAAATGTTGTTGGCGTACGTATCGGGAAAGTCACCATGTAAGATGTCGTCATACAATTATGTTTCTGTTATTATGAATCCTTGAGTATCTTCCGATGTTCCAATTGTGATTTCAGGGATATTTATATTACCCTAAGCAGCACGAATCACCAATCTTTGAGATGTATTAGCTATATCCAATTTGATTTCAATCAACAATGAATATGGTTGGTGTTGAACCAATCAAGTACAGGCGATATATGGCTTGTCTATATATTTGATTTCCGTATTGGATTCTTACTTCCCTTCATGCATAGCCTGTGTACAGTCTTATTCTACATAAACTAGTCTTATTTGTAGATTGAGGAGGATACATATGATGAGGAAGTATAACAAAACACAACAACAAGTGTTGAACATGAATATCGTCGTCGTTTGATGAAAGCTATACATTTAAAGTTGCTAGGCATATTAAATCAACATCGATAAGTTCATAAAATAGAGATGTGGAAAGTTACATTATAAAATTACCTCTATGTAACAACAGTCATAGTAATATATAGATGAACAACGGTATGTTATAAAATTACATCCATATATCACCAATCATGTTGTATTATATATATACCGGTCAACAGTGTGTGAAAGGACATTACTAACATAACACTGTCTAACAGTTTCATTCTGAATAGCAATGAGCATTGTGATATGCATGAATGCATATTGGTAATGAACTCGCTACGAATATATGATCAAGAACTGTGTTTATTGTACGTTTAATAATTGTTACGTTTAGTGATTTTGTTGTTTAATTTGGTCTACTTCATACGAATTTTATTTCGTATCGCACGTTGCACTCGAAGGTGCTTTAAATACATTATTTTTGCTAAGTTACTAGACAATATATAATTTGTTGTATGAAGCAGTTTTAGAGATCATCAAGAATGTAAGAATATACTTTTTATGTCTATTATACTTCAATAGTACGTGTATGTCAATGTATTGTAAGTTGGAGAATGCACACAGGGTACAGTGTGTTGTATTTAACAAAGTTAATCGTTTCCACGTTTCCTCTGTTGCGGAAATCACGATCGTTATGGGTCACAAAGGTAAACTGATATTTTTCATCCGTGTGGTTTCACCTTTTATCATTGCAATCAATATGTGTGTTTTTACCACGATATAGCGTGGAAACCATCTGGAAGAAGATTAATATATATGTTAAACATATTTTTACAAGTTTTAATTGTTTGTATATGTACATTTACATAAGAATTCTTTAAATTTCTATTTTTTGGAATGCAAAATCTTCCTAAAATTATTTACACGAAAGTATTTATAGTGTGCATTTTCATAAAGACGTAGATGACATTCTAATACATACCATAGTGGACGATAATGCCATCTCTCCAGTCATAAACGCTAGCACTGATTACAGAAGTCTGACCACGCATAATATTTGACGTCGAATGCTATGTTAATATGTATGCACAGTGGGAAATACTTGTATAAGTATAACAGAACGTATAATCATGGATCACTTAGGCATAACCTGAGTGCCGATGAGTAGAACAATCACAATGATCGCTGGTAGATTCATAAATAACGATTTTATACCAGATCTCAAAACACTATCTTTGAGGGTGCATTTTGACAATGAGTAGGGAAATCCAATCTGCATCACCCTGCAGAAGGTTCACATCAAGCTTACAAATTTTAGCGTTTCTCAATCTTGTTTTGATGGACCTTCGTTTCAGTGATCGTATCTTAGCTCGATTTGCAACTACTACCTGTGCAATCAGGTCCTATCACCACTTAGGTTGTGAGTTTGAATGTCGATCAGGGCGAGGTGTACATTATGTGATAAAGTTATACAGTTTGTCAGTGACTTGCGACAGGTCGGTGATTTTCACCTTGTCCTCCGGTTTACTCCACCAATAAAACTGATGGTCACGATAAAACTGATATATTGTTGAAAGTGGCGGTAAACACCATCAAACAAACAAACACACACTCCAGTCATAAACACTAGGACTGATTACAAAAACTCAGACAACGTATACTATTTGACTTCGAATACTATATGGATATGTATGCACAGCATGAAATACATGTATAATTATTCAAACAGAACATATTCAACAATATCAACAAGAGGCTGTGATGCTAGTAACTGGGATAACATCATTTATGTACGTGTCTACTTATGAACATTGATATCATCTTAACACCATGAATCACTTCAGAATAGTTTGAGTGCCGACGAGTAGAACGATCTCAGTGTCCACTGGTAGGTTTATGAATGACGATTTTATACCCGAACTGAGAAGAAAAACGATTTTTTTGTGGATGTCTGTTTGGGTGTTGCATTTTGACAATTTGCAGGGAAATACATTCGGCATTACTCTGCTGAATGTATCCCCTTCAAGTTTACAAATGTTAACGTTTCTCAGTCTTGCCATCGTTGCCGTGATCGTATTGTAGTTGGATTTACAACTACTACCTGTGCAATCATTGCCTATCACCACTGATGTTGTGAGTTCGAATGTCGATCGTTGCGAGGTGTACACCATTATGTGATGAAGCTTGTCAGTGACTTGCGACAGATGCGTGGTTTTCTTCGGTTACTCCGGTTTATTCCACCAATAAAAATTACCGCCAACGATATATATTTAAAATTGTTGAAAAAGTCTTATCTTGTTAAGATTTATTTTGTCATACACAGGAACGTATTTTCACGTATATAGCGTTCATATATTTACGACATCACCTGTAATGGATTCAACAAATACCTTTCCGGAGCACCTGAGTTCACCCACAGTTTTTAATGAACTTCGTGTTACTCAATCTTTAGTTGTGTGTCTATGTTTTGTTGATCGTTATTTATCTTTCTTGTACTTTTTCGTTTGGCCATGGGATTGCCCGTTCTTCTTCGTTATACGAATTTTGATTGCACCTTTGGTATTTTCAAACCTATACTGATGAAACTATATTCGGTCAATGTTATTTTGCAGGTCAATAAAAACGCATAGCCACTTCTACAAAAGTCTGTAATTGTATAGTATTCAAACAACTTTAACATTGATATGAAAACATAAGTAAAATAATACTAAATGCAAAGTGTTATGTAGTGCGAATCAAGACATACGTAGATTAACATGACCATCAATACAGTAGTATCTTTAAACCTCCCATTTGCTGCATTGTTGTCGGAGAAGAGAGCTCATTGTCGTATCATATATAAACAATGTTCTGTCTTTGTTCTTAATGTCATGATTGTGATATCATGTTTTTAATGTCATATGTTAATGCCATTTTCAATTCCATGTTTTAATGTCATGTTTTAGAGTCATGTTTTAATATCAGGTTTGAATGCCATGTTTTTAATCTCATGTTTTTAATTCATGTTTTAATGCCATGTATATCAGTACAGTGTTGATAAATGTTATGATTTATTCTCTAGAAGAGGGTCATCAGAAATTATTTAATACATAACACGAAAAAATATTAGACAAAAGAACAATCATCAAAATAATAGCGAGCATCGCAAGATGCGAGATAAACAGCAGCATGTGTGTAAGGAGATATATGCTCAATGCCAACCGGAAATGGATTAAAGTTTCCGTATTGAATGGACAATCGGAGTGAAGTACTTGAAATAGCCTTTTAATTTGAATAAAACAAGTATCCAGTTGAAAAATATTAAAAACACAATTAGAAAGGAAACCGTACAGCTTCTTTACATGAAACGATTAAATTCATTTAAAAATGGATTATCGTTAGACTTCTTGTTTGGCTCTAAGAAAAAGTCGTCTCCGATATATCTCGGCCCTAAGAAAATTCGCCCCTGATATATTTCGGCTCCAAAAATCTCCTTTGCAATAGCATTAACTGGGTAAGTCGAATTGAAGAAAAAAGAAAAACAAATCAAGAATAATGAAGAAAAGAACTAAAATCTACTATTTGTGCATGTATATGTCTATGCGTAGATGCGATGGTCGCCTGTAGGATGTACCTAATCCATATTAAATTGAATATGTCACGTCGGTCAAATAAATTCGACCCTTGTTAATAGGATACAGGAATTGTGAGAAGGTCTGTACACATGCTGTGTCATGATATATTGACATATTACAAAACAATGTTGGCGCATTACCTTTCTTCAATTTAAAACGATATTAATTAAATATATATATAATTCGAAAGTATGGTCTATGAACACAATTATGTTAATTCGATAAATATATAAACACCTTGCCATATTTAGATAAAGAAAGGTCCTAAGCTATTCCACTTGTGTGGCATCTCTCAATTCCCCACCTTCAAGACTGGGCAACGATTGAAGTGTGCTTAATCAATTTCAATAAAGTATAATATGATGAGGGGTGTTCACCATTCTGCAATATCCTAAAATGGAGTGCAACTGTATGTAAGGGCAATTACCGAAGGGTTCTTTAGAAAGTGCAATTGTTTAGAAAGTACAGTATGCTAGGACAGCATAAGTGTGAAAGTCCAATAACAATGTTAAGTATATTATACGCCTAAGACGGATGCCCCCTAATTTATGAGGCACTAGGCCTCAGCCTGTCCAGCCATTAGGTAAGTCAGGCAGTGTATAAACACAAT
Source organism: Gigantidas platifrons (assembly GCA_002080005.1). Classification (NCBI taxonomy): domain Eukaryota; kingdom Metazoa; phylum Mollusca; class Bivalvia; order Mytilida; family Modiolidae; genus Gigantidas; species Gigantidas platifrons. The sequence goes on along the minus strand of MJUT01045127.1, from coordinate 76,655 downwards.
ATAGCATCTATTTCTCTTATTTTTCAGCATGAAATTATATGGTTTGAAGAATACATTCTTACTGTTCTTTGGTATCAGTATTATAATAGTATTAGTTCGAATTTGTCTCTTTTACAACTATGACTATGAAAACACCTTGCCATATAATCCGGTAGGTAGCAAGACATATACAATTATACATTATTTACTTGTATGATTGTTTGGAATTTTCTACTTACTTATATCTGTTAATTTTAATTACTGAACAGAATACCATAATGGAGTAAGATTGTTGTTAAACGTCAACTAATTTAAATTGTGATTTCATGTGAATATTGGAGTCTGATTGAATAATCCACCCTGATAAAAAAGTGTTTATATTTGATAACATGGGTTGGTATTGTGACGTCAGCAATATATTCATTCGCCAAAGAGAAATTGAAATGGTCCCATGAAATAATCGCAGTTAAAATCGAGGAATCGTTAAATTTTGTTCGAAGAATTGAATTATAAGGATTATTTGAATTGTTTTAAGAGGCTACACCTGCATAATCTGGTTTGGAATAGCCTACGACTCGTGGTTTATGAAGCATAAGCTGCACCAAACCAGGTTATGCTGTACAACATATTCAAAAATTAAAAATATTCCTTTAATAAACACATTTTTTGCGCAACATCATTGTGAGAATAAGTTCCATTCGATGAGATAATGATGATGTCGGCTTTGAACAGATCAGCATATTAATTTGGATCTTTATATTGTGAACTCACCAGTCGAGTGATTGACACGTTTCTTCATACGGATACATACAGAACAAAATGAAGAAAACGTAGAAATCCAATTCAATGTGCACAATGCAGCTATGGACTAACCATCATCAGTTAAACGTTCAAAATAGAAGGGACGGAAAGCCGAATAATTGAGTACTTTTTGGAAAAAAAGAAAACCAGGTTAGCAAAAAATCGTCTAAGATTATCTAAGCCCGAGGAAAGAGAACCTTAGTTTTAATTATATTTAATAATAATTGCATGTTTGAGGAACTGTAACTTTGGATAATAAATATATATAATAAACCATGCTAGTGTCATATAGCAGGAGGGCCCGGGTGAGTCAATGAGCTAGGTAGTTGGAATACTTAACAACTCATACAAGGTTTTCACCAATACGGCTTGGTTTAGCTCCCGGCTTTGTAAATTACGAAAAAGGTGCACTCAACTCGCAGCCGCATGTGATGAAACTTACCAGTTGCTTGCCCATGGTGGATGGTTCTCCCCGGGTACTCCGGCGTCTTCCACCACTAAAACTGGTCACCATGGTATCGCTGAAATATTGTTGAAAGCGGCGTTAAGCACAATAAATCATATTAAATCAAATCATATAGCGGGCGCGACGCGCTTATGGAATAATCTTCATCATATATGCTGAAATCAAAATGATTCAAGTGTAAAGCTTCATAAATATATTTGTAATAAAAAAGCGCTTGAACACGGCTTATAAATATTGTCTAATGTCACTTATGCTTGGAAGGACGATAAGATTAGTTTTAATAAGAATTACATGATTTATAATGCATATATATATTTAAGGAAACAGTAACACTTCTGGAACAAGATGGTGACAGTCACTGCATCAAAACGGTAACAGTTAATTATAGTACTAAATCCAATTCAAATAAAATAGAGCCAGTTGAAACAAAAGGTTTTTGTATTGTGTGATGTTTTTTATTATTATTACGGGTGTATCATGTTAACCACGAACTGCCTATGCTTCTGGGGCAGACGACTTATCTCCCCTTTTCCCATGTTTTTACTTGTAGGAGTGTGGTTCGTGTTGCTCATTTTGTCAGTTCTGCTACAATTTCCACATATAAATTATGTTCACTTTTTGACTTCCATTTGTCTTGTAGAGGGTTTAAGTTTTATTTATGTTATTTAGGGAATACCACTACTGTATTTGAAGAGTTGGAGGTGTAAATTGTGAAATTGATGGTGGCAAATGCAGCTTTACTGGCGACGCGAAGCGGAGCCAGTAAAACGGATTTTTGCGACGGTCAAATCCACAACTGACACCGACAGCTCTTCACATGCAGTACTATTATTCCTATTAAATCGAGAAATGATGCCATACAATTTTCAAAGACAATACAGTTATCTCTAATGTATTACTGAGCATAAACATATATTCTTGCGTTGCCTGGGTCTAAAATTCACACAAATTAAAATTCTGCGAAATATTTTTGAACGACTTTGGAACATAAACAAATTGACGTCATATGAACACTTTCAGATCTGACGTTGTGTGGCTTTGTGTACGCTTCAATTTTGATATAATTTAAATAAAATAAGATTTGATGCTAGGAATTTTAATTATGTTTGTGCATTGTTGTGCATATAACATGTAGGATTCCATGTTTTCAAGACGGCATCAATAAGAGGTCGGCAGAATCAAATTCATAGTTGGAATTATCTGGGTCAGCCATATTGGTTACAAACAAGTGCATTCGTCGATTTGGCTTAGGAATTTAACAATCCTTCAGGCATGTCAACTGCTGATTTGACAGCTCTCGATAGCCAATGAATAATACGTGTTACATTATAATTGCATTATAATTGTATTAGTTACCTGTACAAATTTCCATATCAGTTCATGTTCCTGTCTTTAACCCTTTGATTGCTGGAGGGACATTTATGTTCCTTGTTGGTTGGCTTCCCTAGGGACATATGTGTCCCTTGTTTGTAGACTGCGCTAGTGACATATATGTCCTTTGAAAAATATATTTACTTTAATTTTTATTTTCTTTAGGAATACGATACTCAAATATATTATAACTAGATTGCACAATTTGAAGTCAGATTCATATATTTAAACACATTTTTGTATATAATAGCCACTTTAAAATAAAAAAAGAAACGGTAAGTAACGTCGCACTACTGTTAAAATGACGTCATAAAATAACGTCAGGAATAATTATACACACGACGTTACGATTCTGCACGAAACGGTCCTAGTCCTTTTGAAACACATGTGTTCATCCGTGGTTTTAGTAGTGCTCTCATTGCTCGATCTTTGATGTTCTTTGTTATGTTTTGTAGATCGTTTATTTGTCCTTTTGTCCTTTTTTCTTTTGGTCATTTTGTTATCATTCCTTCTGCGGTGTACGGTCCCTAATTACTACCTTTGCATCTTCAAACTCTTCTGGTCTGTCCTTCTTCAGTGTACGACCGCTGACTACCCCTTTGTGATCGCCGAATTTTATTATATATAATATCACAGTAGAGTTACTTTCGACGGTCTGTTTATCTGTGTGTATTACTGAGTTTATGTAGTAAATTCAATGCCATCCTCTATACATAGCATTAATCTTTACCCTTGTATTATCACATTGAAATTCACATGATCCAAATCAGCTAATTTGCCTGCGTTCTGTTTCAGTTATTGCTAATAGTGTTTTCGAATAGGTTATGCCACTGAAGGTAATCCAACAAATTCCGTAAAATTATACAACAATTTATATATTGCCTTGCTTTATTAAAAGAAGACATTTTTACAACAATATGATATTTTTATTCAAAGTGCGTGTATGCATTCTGATTTCAAAAGCCCAAGCTTCCTATGACGTTTTTCATATCAACATTTCCTATGCAACTGAAATAATTTCAAATAATATAATATAATCGATAAAAATTAGACTTAATTTAATTGACCTATAGTGATAGTGGAGGAAAAATCAAGTAAAATCGAAAATTTAATGGACCGGAATACGCCACGGCTACTTTAGGTCTTATTTAAAAGATATTACCGAGGTGCTTCGATGAAGCCCTGTCGTAGAGTTCCACTATGGTGCAGTTTTTGCAATATTGGGGTTAAAGGTCATTTGGGGAAAATGTCGAAAATCACATTTTTTTTATATTATGGATATTTTCCTTGAAAACAGTTTACTATTACAATTAAAAAATGCTGGAATTATGTAGAGTGTTATTTTTTTTGATCAAATAATTTCGTTTTTGTTTGAAAATATCGGGTAAAGGTTACTGATGTATGCCCCTGCCGTCGGGAAGTACACAAAATGTATTTTTAAAATTTGTGCATCAAAATTTAAAAAGAAAATACAGAAATTACAAATGGAGCTTAATCATAGAAAAATATAGCATATGAAGATATGTTTTGGAAAGTTTCATAAACAACTTCCGAGAAATAACGGGGTGTATGAAGTCTAAACTCTACCACACCAACCTAAAAGCAGGACAAAAAATGATTTACTTTTAATAAAAGAGCATAACTACAATGGTAAAAAGTATACTATGCCTTTTACAGAGGTCTCATGTTAGTTGGAAGTCCACCAACCGCGTCAAGATCTAAAACCAATGGCAGGTGTCTTTTTTTTCTCTTTTTTCAGTCAGGTATCTGCCTTAGATATCGCTTGGACAATCCTCGTCATTTCCCAGAGTTTCAGCTACCTACAATTGGTATGACAGCTGATTTCTACATTCTTCATTTCATTGACAAGCGCAGATGCTCGTACACGATAAATTTTGTTCAACGCAAACACATGTTTTGCTGCAAATGGACTTGCCTTTACACATACATACAAGGTCTTGCAAGAAGTCAAATGTCATGGGTCCTTCAAAGTACTTTGGCATTAAGTATTTGTTCCCATTTCTCCATCCATACTCTAAAGGTGATATAGGCGGTGGCCTAGCTTCATTAGCATGTGTCCATACATACACTTGGAATGCAACACGAAGTATGTGTAGTCTAAATGCTGCTTCAGATTGAGGAAGTTTGACAAGAGAGGACTCTTTTGACAAAGCTAATTCTATCCTGAGATTATTTAGATCTCTGTGAACATACTTGGCATTACCTTTTGGGTCATACAGATCAGCTACCAACAGCCTGTCTGCTTCAACACATGTATCAACATCAGAACTACTAGATTTGTCAAAGTTTGATATTTTGTTGTATTTTGCTTGAGAATTTTATAAACTGTCTTCTTACCAATAGACAATACCATAAAAGGATGACGTTGTGTCGCACCCAGTAAGGGACCTACGCTGAAAGGTGTAAACTGTTTTTTGTGTAATGAAATTACACATTCAGAGATAAAGATACATTTTCGTTAGATATCATTTGAAATCCCTTCGTAATTATTTTCCTGGTAGAAACAACTGCATGTATCATTAACCAACCAAATGATAAAATTAAGCAGACAATGTGGAATAAATTTACAAGATTCAGTGATAGATACTTATGAGGGCAAAGGGTAATATTCATTAGACATTTCTAACGATTGTAAGCTACTGCGTAACATTTTTGCCGCATCATGCAGTGTTTGTTCTTCGTTAGGTTGTTTGGACTGAGTGTTTTCAAAACTTGTCTCCAACACTGTAAATTTCAATTCGGCATTTAGATTGTTTGCAGCGTGAATAGCCTCAGACACAGTGATTGAACTACTGAATACTGTATTATATTTTCCCTGTCTACGTTGCTTTTCAACAATAATGGCGTTTCCAAAATAGTTGAGTAACTGTTGCTGCAATTTTGAAGTTGTATTTTTGCTAGAAATGTTTGGTGGGAGAAAAGAACAGAACTTATACAAAGATGGCTTTTTGTTAACAAAGAGATCATCTCGTATGCTATCTATGAATTGCTGAAAAGCACTTGCATGCTCAGACTATTTTTTGACTGGTACAGGGTCTATCAGAGGTAACGTATAAGTATGATGTAGTAGATTGTCTCTATCAGAGGTAACGTATAATTATGATGTAGTAGACTGTCTCTATCAGAGGTAACGTATAAGTATGATGTAGTAGATTGTCGCTATCAGAGGTAACGTATAATTATGATCTAGTAGATTGTCTCTGTCAGAGGTAACATATAAGTATGATGTAGTAGACTGTCAAAGGGAAGATTTGTTTTTCTAAGAATATAGGTCTAATGATTAGAGATAAACGAAATAAAACTCAAATTATCATGTATTTGCTATGTCAACGACAACGCTACAGCTATTTTGCTCACATATAATTAGGCATGGGAAAGTGAACGGTGGATGGAATGTGTGTGAGGATAAATGTTATAAACCAGCATCAGATACACATATTATATCTATAAGGTTTGTTAGTTTATATTTAATTGTTTATATCAATTGTAATCAGAAGTGTATAGTATTGCCATTTACCAAAAGTAAATTTTACCTTTTATTAAAAGAAACTTTATACAGTGATGGTTAACAATTCAATCAATACCACCAACAAGAACAACCACCTCTAATATTAACTCTTGAATATAGAAGATATCAGGACATATGACATGGCGGGATTATCATAATTAGTGTTGTAATTGCATTTATTAAAACACCTGCATAGATAAAAACAAAAATGTAAACATCATACACTCAGATATTCGTCATTAACTTGTATGTTTGTTTCTTTGATGGTGTTTAACACCACTTTTAACAATATTTCAGTTACATTGTGTCGGTCAGTTTTATTGGTGGAGGAAACCGGAGAACCCGAAGAAAACCAACGACGTGTCTCAAATCACTGACAAACTCTGTCACATAATGTTGTACACATCACCCTGATCGAGATGCGAACTGATTAGATAGGTAATTGTAAATTTTACTTCCATACGATCATGACCAGGACGGCCCCTTCGTCATTAGTAAATACAACCCTTATTTCTTCAAAATAACAACAAAACAGCAACACACACAACCAAAGAAAAAACATCCAAGTAAATTATTTAAGAAAAAAAGGCTTTCCTCCTTCAGGTACTGGTGACCGTTGCTGATTTCGTCAATCCTGTTTAGGCCGTTTAGATTTACTGCTAAAAAAAACAGCACTTCAAAGTTATTAGTTTTTCCAATCTTTCGATTGTGAGCGTACCTGATGAAGATTATTCCAAAAAACGTCATGGGAACTACATTTTATATTTAGGTTTTTGTTTCAATAACATATTGTCATTCCAATAGATACAAACATATGTGTTTTAATACATGAGTATATATCCAATTCAGTTCGTATGACGTATGTATGGAATACATTTCTTCAGGTACGCCCGCCAAGGTCAAATATTGAATTGAATGATTGATTGTTTTTTCCTTTACTACCCGCGAGCGGTATTCTATCGATATTCATGACTGGAACATGTTAGGAAACAAATAACAAATATATATAGAAATGAGGACAGGGGGGTTTAAACTGGTCAACGACCTTTGACTGCCATGGGGAGTTGTGTAGGTACAAACGAAACAATAAGTGTTGTGTACTGGTGTCACATACTAGATTTTCCCTTTACTCAGTTTTCACCCTGAAAAAATGGGTATATACTAGATTTTCCCGCCGGAAAATTTAGCATATAATGATTTCCCCCCTGAAATATAGGTAGGAAAAGTGAGTATATGCTAGGATTTCTCCCTATACCGAATTCATACTAGATTTCCCCCTAGAATGAATACTTACTGTATACATGAACTCATATATAGTGTTTTAGTACGTTACCAAATGTAGAGTAAATCTCTTTTATGATCAGTTGCAATAAATATTGCTTGTTCTTGTTGTAAATTTGCACAGTGCCACTTCCTGGATATCAAGGGAGATAAAGTGGGAAAACTGATCGATGATTAAAAGCTGTTTGTGAGAGAAGCACATTTTAGGGCTCCGTGCATCGAGCATGCCATCAGGATCCTTGCTGCCACTGTGTGTGAGGTGTTCTAGTTTTACTTTTAACATGCAAACCGTTGAGACCTGAGATAAAAATAAAATAAATCAGCTTGTAAAACTAAGTAAATGAAATAAACAATTGTCGATGTCACCCTCAAACTTGGAAAAGTTATTGCCCTTGGTATATCAATAATGCAAGAACTACACGTTCATGATCAAATGGACGATTGTACCCTTAAACTGGAGAACGTAAGAGAAACAAAAAAAGTATAGAAAGTAGCGCTCTACAAAAGTATTAATTTGGTCAAGGTAGTCTGACAAGTCCCTGTAGAAGTTATGCATGATGCATGATTTTGGTTCTTTCATTCATTACTGTAGGAACACACACACACACACACACACACACACACACACATGTTCTTCTTGTTTATCGGGACTTTTATATTATATATGAGTGGAGGTATATCCAATCCCGCTTGAGTCCAGAGAACGCTTTTAAAAAGACAGCGAATCCAGCGTACATTTTGAAAATTAGTTCTAGTCCAGCGTTTTTTTTTAAATTATGCGTCCAAGTCCAGTATAAAAAAACTACTTGCCTCCAGAACGCACCTGTAGCAATCCTACTATTTAAGAAGGGTCTGAATCCTGCATACGAAAAGGGGAGTCATACCCTCACGTGTGCCACTTCATGTCCCTGTAAGAACCATGTCCGTAATTTTGTCTTATAAAGTTTGTTTATCTGTGTTATCTGTATTTGTTGAAATTGGCACATAAAATAGAAAAGCATATAGTTATAGCACATTCGCAATATACAAAAAAACATTGAAGCTGGGATAATATTTCTGGCACTGACCTCGATAGAATCGAGGAGCGAAACGGGAAATGTGTCAGAGACAAGCATTCGATAATAGATTGTGGCACTATCTAGGTAAATCAATGGGTCTTTGATGAACGGTAATACAATCCTGACCCCAACTAGGACCAAATATATGATCCCTGCCCCAAGGAAGACTAGAGCTAGCCTCGGGCAATGACATACTTTGAACAGCGAAATGGACGCTAGGGACTAGGCTCTGAGACATGAAAATGCATCCAATGTAGCGTTGTGCTCATTTTACATCAATGTAAAAAATTAACGGGCATTGCATGATAATTAAATGCACATCACAAAATCGATAAAACATTTCAATTTCAATTCGAATCAATATTATTAAATTTGCTCCAGGAATAAGTGTAACGCTGCGTTTGAATGAAATTCAGCTGATATTTGAATAAAGCGATTCGATTAATTCAGCATATATAGTCTTATTACTGATATTAAAACTCCATTTATGTATAATTAAAATGTAAGGAATCGAGAAATGAATGATCAGATGCATGTTGATGCTGTAAAACTTTAATTTCATAAGGGGAAAACCAGTATGGGGGAAATGCTAGTATGTGTATACGCATACCATATTTTCAGTGGGGGGAAAACTGGGTGTATACCAATTTTTCCCGGGGGAAATCTGGTATATACTAGATTTGCCGGGGTAAATTTGAGTATATACCCATTTTTCCCGGGGGGAAATTCTAGTATGGGGGACAAATAGGAAGTAACACCGGCTACAATTCACCTAGTCTTTATCGAAATCTACGAAAGGGTTTTTTACCGTATGGGAAACATGAAACTCTCTGTTTAGCAACATTCTCAAACATGATACACACTATGGTCCACGGTCAAATTTGCAATGTTATAATCTGACATCCTCCTTTCTAGATGAATCCCCAGGACGTGTTGAGCGGTTCTGTAGGCGTTTGTCCTTAGAATGTATACCAGTACCCAACACTGAATTGGTATCTGCGAATACAATGTATTGTAATAAAACAACGCATATTTGCTGTTGCAATCATTAAAACACACATTGATCGAGGGGAAGGTGACTCAATGAGTTAGGTAGTTGAATTACCTAGCAACGCATACTAGCTTATCACCAATACGGCGTGGGTTCGCGTCCGGCTTTGTAAATTACAAAAAGGTCCACTCTACTCGCAGCCGCAGGTGACAAAGCTTACCAGTTTCTTGTCCATGGCCGGTGGTTCGCTCCGGGTACTCCCACTTTTTCCACAACTAAAACTGGCGTCATGATATAGCTAAAATATTGCTGAAAGTGGCGTTAAACACAATAAAACAAATGATAAAATCAAACATTGACCGATGATATAACCGTATCTGGTAGGTTTAATATTGAGAATGAGCAGTTTAATGCAGATAACACATTTTATGAATTTGACAAATCATACACAAATATATTTAAATCGCTTGAGAATAATACCTGATTAACAACAATCTGATTCTTTCTTTCAGTAACTATGATCATCATATAAATAGTCTCAGCATCCGGTCTCGTTTTTAACATACCAGCCCACAGTTTCAATCTTAGGTGAGATCCTTCCATGGCTAACAAGATAGACCTCAGAATTACTGTGACAATAGCTATTCCATAGTATATGTGAATATGATTTGAAATCGGAAAACCAATTTTAATAGATGTTCTAGTATAAAGCAATCAAACTACATCTCCTCATGCAATAACACTAAAACACTTGCAATTTCTTGACTTTACATTCTAAGAGTTTGAAAAGGGGTAATCCGTATATCGAAGAAGAACAGACAACACAATGGACAAATGAAAAATTGCAAAAGGACAAACAACGATCTACAAAACATACTCATAAAACTAAAGAGCGATTAACACGATCCCCACTAAAACTAGGGGGTGAACTCAGGTGCTCCGGAATGGTAAGCAGTTCCTGCTCTACTAGTGACATCCATCATGTTAAACTAGTTACAAACCCAGTAATAAGTCGTGAATTAGGAAAGGACTGGGAAGTGCTTACGACAAGTGGATCATATCCGTGGTCATTTGTGACACATATATTTCATAACGGTCAGCCAAGTCATTGTGGCGAATGTAAAATTTTCGAAGTGATGACTAGTTTCCACTCTAAGCAAAACAACAGATTACAAGAATACTTACTCTTCTGGCGCACCGTGGTTAGACGTCGATTCTTAGTGATTGCAAATGTTGTTCAATGTACAGACTTATTGGTTTTCATCCTTTTGTTTCCGTTTTGTAATGTGTTTTGCTGTTCTATTCGTTTTTCGCCAATCTGGTTTGCATGGGCGTCGTGTTTTATTTAGGTTATTGGTAGTCATCTATGTTTATTGTTGTACATGATATCTGTATTGCTTAACAGTAACATGACAGATGTCATTAGTAGAGTAGGACATACTTACCCTTCTGGGACACCTCAGTGCAATTCGGTGTTTGATAGGGTTGTTGTGCCACGTCCATTGTTTCTCTGTAGCTGTTCTATCTATACTAATTAGACTTAGGCTTGTTAATCCCCTTTGGTGTCACCAAACATACTTTTCATATTATTAAAGCACTAAATATGCTGGCAATGAATATGTCACTAGTAGAGAACTGCCTACCCATCCGGAGCACATTCGTTCATCTCTGGATTGCAATGAAGTTTGTGGTACTCGATCTTTAGTTGTATATGTATGTTTTGTAGATCGTTGTTTGACCACTTATACATTTTCTGTTGGTCATTGTGGTCTTCGATATACGGATGCTGATTACCAATTTGGTGTCTTCAGACTCTTCTTAACTTCACTATTTTCGATTTCACATAATAAACATGTTGGGTGATATAAAGTCTTGGTATATTAGTTATATGTTTTGTTTTTAAGTTTGACAAATAACAAAGACCGCACGGTAATACTTACACCGGATGCAAAGCAAAAGGAGATAATTCCGTTCACATTAGCAAGCCTTTCACAGAAAGTGTACTCAGCACTGGTAAGACATATTTCGTCCCATTAGTGCAGAAAGGTACCTAGTGACATTTTTAAAGCCAATGTCAAAAATAAATGCAACATGCCATAGCCATCAAGGTTTGATGAAATACTATATATATATATTGATCTTTGTGTATGAATAATTGTATTGTTATTTCCTCATTAATTTCCCCAAAAAGCATGAATTTGTATTTGGCACCTTTTGGCAGAACAACTTTTTGAAAGAAAGATGTGTGCATGCACGAGCTATGTGACATATGGTACCTTTTTGCAAGAAAATAGTATTAGAGTTGTCTATGCACGTAGGTGCCAACTGTCACATGGGACCTCTCTGCGCACATATAAACATATGTTTGATTGTTCATTTTAGATCCATTTGATGAAAAGTAGAAAGAATGTAGGTGCCAAGTGTTACTTATTCGAACCATAAAGTTGTAATATGTTTACATCCCCACATCTATTATAATTGGTATATGGATATGCCGTTGCTTAACATTTAGCAACAATACTGCTGAAGCCAGTGCAATAGGCCGCATTTAGCTTGCTGGGAGGTGTGAGTAATTTGCTCATTTTTGAAATCCTCATGACAACTTCAAAACGAAGAACAAAAATAAAAGCATTATTCCTTTGTTATGCTTAACGCTGTATTAATTGAAATATTGTCTTGTGTACCTTTACTCCATATCATTTCAGTTTGTCATGAAGTTGAAATAATAGAATTTAATTAATAATAAAAATCAAATTCGGTTATTGTCATTTGAAATAAATTATATCGAGTCTTTCATCAATATTGATTCATTTGCCCCCTATTGGTGTGCCCCTTGATATTCGTCTGCTAATGAGTGTAGCCCATGAAAACATAGTCCATGCATTTCGCGAAAGCTACAAATGACCAGTCTGAAGAAAAGGTTTGACCAGGCAACACGTTTTTACAATCATTTCAGTTCGGCACGTGTCAATTTTCAGAGATTATCGTTGCGAAACTGCAGATAAGTATTATTTTCTTATTTACTTCTTTTATTGTGTAATCATGGATAATATTGTTGAATTTTTACGCATGGACTGAAAACAAAATGATAATGTTCATTTCCTTACAAAGATGCGAATTATATTGATAATGGTTGAACATCGTTAAAAGCTTGATGAAATAATAGAGAAGTGCTAATTATTTCATCTGGTATAATCTGGTATAATCATAACTTTTAAAGGACGATTCCCGGAATAGGCGGATTAAAATGTGTACATAATTTGCTTCTTTCCGACATTTATTTTTGTGTAAACCGTTTTCACATCGTGCATTGGATATGCAATTTTCTTCAAAGTAGACTTTTTTCGTTTAAAATTTGCATCACGACAGCGTTTATATTTAGAAATTATGTAAAAACGTGTAGCAAAGCGTAGCGAAAAAGACGCATATTTTGAAAAACATAGGTTCTACATTCGGCCAGCAAACATTGTTTATTTGCAATATTACACTAAATGAATTGGCTATTGTCAACCGTAGGAATATTTATCTCAGACTGTGCACATGTACAAGATAACGTAAACAACTGTTACAAATATAAATACAGGCATATTAAATAATACATGTAAGCATATATAAAACAAATTATACAAAAGACTGCGATGTGAACACACAGCCAATCTGTACTAGTCGTCTCATTGATTGATAAATATTATTGATTGAATTGTTGTTGCTGTGCCAATGTTTACCGTTTATGTAAATTAGTTTATTAAATTATTATCCAAGTTGTTATTGGTGTATGTGATGGGATGTTTATTTCTAATGATTGCATGTACTTAACATAGACTATTAATAACATGATGCTGCTTAATGGCCGACAAATAATATGTTAATTTATTATAAACGGTTAATTCGTGTTATTAATGATGTCTCTTTTATTTGCATATGCCTAGAGGAAAAGGTAGAAACATTATACCATATCGGAATGCAGCGACGGGGAGACGACCGCTCCAGTAGCACCACGTCAGGTGGAACACCAGAATTCTAGAAGGAGAAGACCACGGGCACAGTTGGAGCAAGTGGAAGACCGTGGGGTCCTTTGTTCAAGTTCTCCAGCATGATGATAATGAACCTAAACCTGTCTATCAACCTGCTCCTGCTCAATACCCTCAACCTGCCTATCAGCTTGGTCAGGAACATCACAATGAAAATTCTCCTGCACCACATATGCTTCCTGCACCACATATGCTTCCTGCACCCCAAGTTGAATAACCGGTGCCACAAATTGAAAACGGTGAGGCTTTAATTATACCTTCAAAGAGTGATATTGATGTTTTTGTATCACAAAAATTGTGTGATCAAATATGGAATTTAGAATATATTGATTTGGCACATCTACTTTATAAAAATGTTGTTAGTAATATTGATAAACCTAAAAAAGTACTTGGTTTTGATAAAGACGGTGATATCTTAATTGAACGCAGCAAGCACTCACAGGTAAAATTTATCACAAATATTGAAGAGTGGTCGGAGGTTTTTTTGATTATATAAACATTTTGCTAAATAAGCTACCGATACTTGCCAATGATTTGATCAGTTGCATGTCTATTATAAGAAGTGCCATTCCGGATGTACCATTTGAAAAAATCAACAAGTACGACCAACAGTTCCGCCTAAGAATGGCAAGGGACCACAGGCGATCATGGGCCGCAATTGATGGTCAATTGTGGTTACAGTTTGTAGCAACTGGTGGCCACAGTGTAACACAAAACACACCACGTATGTCATATACTGTAAATAAGTTATGCTTTGACTATAATTTCAAAAGTTATTGCACACATATACATTGTATATATAATCATACCTGCATCCGTTGTGGTAAATTTCACCCATCGGTTTATTGTCAATAGTGATTTAATACTTTTCGCAATCCTGGTTGCTATACAGTTAGACCACCACACACTGCACATAGATATTCAACAAATATGCGGATGGAAAGCACGTCTGTACAACCAGCTTACCGTAATTCCTATGCCCCGAGAGCTAGGCAAAACGTTGATTTTTGTTTTAGGCCAAACATTGCCAGATTTTCTTGACATCGACTCAGTTTACACAAAATGCAAAATTAAATGTTTTTTTAAATGATTTTTTTTTGCAGGAAGGGAAAGGCATTTGGACATATGGTGTATGGGGTATTCTCCAATTAATCTTACTATTTGTCAAAATTGTTATCTGTTTATCCTGACCAAGAGGCAGCATATCTTTTATATAATGGCTTTAGATATGGTTTCCGTATACATTATGCAGAACCGAGAGTACCTTATGAATCAATAAATTTAAAATCAGTTTTGAATAATCCTTAAATAGCGTGTGAAAAGATAATGATTGAAGTAAATGCTGGTAGAATTGCAGGGCCGTTTTCTTATCGTCCAATTTGAAATGTGAGAGTGTCTCCCATTGGACTGGTCCCCAAAAACATTGGCGGAAAGTGTATTGAATTTGACAATTTATTAAATGTTGAAATTTTACATAAGACAGAGTGTCTCTTTGTTAATGTTGTTTGAAAAAAATTATGCATAAGACTGCCTAATTTGTCATGGGGTAAATTCATTGGCGGATTTACAGTTGACTGTTGTAGAACTGTAAATTATGGCCGATTTTACCTTCTGCTTCTATGGTGTACCCAGCAGCTGATTATATATTTTCCTTACTGTTGGCTCGCCGTTCAGTACATTGAAGAATCGTCATCATTTATTGATTGACAATTTGATTGTTTGTGTATGTGTTTGATGTTTAAAAAATGTTTGAGTAAATGCCATGACAAATTAGCAGCCAAATACATAGTATTGTTTTGCTTAGCCTTAATAAGAACTCAATCACTATGCTACAAAACTGTTCTTCTACAAATGGTAAAATACAAGTTCTCTAAAGTTGTTTTTGGGATTCCAGCTAATATGCAATAATATACTCCAATTAATAATAAAAAATTCGGTTATTGTGATTGGGATACAAGCTAATATGCAATATTTCAAAATAATTATTCTTTAATGATTAAACGTCACATAATTATTCTGCATCTGAGTCTGCAGGTTCTTCATCAAGGGCTGGTTCTGGAATGTTTTCCTTCACTTGTTTGTCAACTGGCGATGTTTTAAAGAAATAATGAAATTCTTCTGGTATAATTCCTTTGGTACATGTTAATATGAGGTCTGTCTTCTTGTGGATAGAGATATGCGTCTTCCTTGCATAACAGTTTTCAAGTTGTTCTGGCCAGCTTCCCATCTTTGTCTTGTAGATTTGGCTTGTATATCAATTTCTAAACATTATTACTCATTAAAACTGTACTTTACAAACAAAGAATTCGAGGTACTTTGGGGAACATGAATCAAACATTTAACCAGCTTATCTTCTCACCCGCTGTGGACCTTTGAAGAATAAAACATTGTTTATTCACAAATGCTATTTCAGTAATATTTTAAAGGAATATCAATGTTAGTATTACTCCTCCGTGCAAGGCTAACACATGTGCTTCATTGTGATGGTACATATACAAATGTTTTCTGTTGCGGTTTCTATGATTGAATGATCTGAAACATATGTCATATGTGAATGGCGGGACTGTAAAAAGCTTTTGATTAAGTTTCTGCAAACTTGATATTCTGGACAATGTACATAAAAGTGAGGCAACAACATACTGATTGCGATTTTGTCCGCCAGAAATGTCTGAATACTATGTTACTTCTTTTATTTCGTTGGATAGAGAACAGACGGACATACTATTCTTCATTAAACATATGACTATTTCACTTTTCCCTTGTGTCTCGTCCCAAAGATGGCAAACAGCCTTTTATCGCCTAATGAGTCAATAGCTAAGTTGTAGCAGCACATATTTCTTGAGTAGTACATCTCGCTGACCAATGAGCATGGGGTAGTGTGTACTGTTTGTAGGTCAAACGTAGTACTTGGCATCTTGATGTCATTTAGTCCTGTCTTTTTCTTTCTCTTCCGTCGCCTGAACATTCATTGTTTGATTTTCGTCATAATCCTCTTACAAACTTTTGTTGACATTGCCCGTTTCCGTAGCTCAGTTGTAGCGTTCACACAGGGAACATTGCTCCTTTTTATGCTTGAAGAATAAATAGTTATGACTGTTACAAAACACCTCTCTCTATTGTGCTGTTTGATATGCAGATCGTGAGGAAGATGTTGTCTTTTTATCGTGAATATTCCGTTTTAGGGAAGGATCTTATATGACGGTGAACGACTTCAATTGTGTCTTTCTCTATCTTGCTTTTCGATGGCTGTTTTCATCTCATATATGTGTGACGAAAAGCACCATGTTGCTTCCTTTTGACTGTGTTTTCAATAGTTGTTCTTCGGATATCGATAGTTTTCATAAAGAAATTGCTAAAAACTATCATGTTATTGTCAGCTAAAATAAAGTATCGATGAGAAATGAATTTCTTCTCAGTAGACCGAGCGCGTTTTACAATGTGCATTATGTCCCAGATAAAGTCTCGTTGCCTCTCGTGTGATCCTAGAACGTAGTAAAATGACATAATACTGTGTATGTATTCATCTGAAACATTTGTATTGCATTTAAATCTGCACTTTGTACAATCCTTTGCCTCAACATTTCTCTGGTTGAAATTTTTACCGCCTTCAGAAACTCTCTGAAATTTTCGTTTCCATTTATCTGGATTTGCCCGCCTCCTAGGGTTTAAACAATTTTGAAGAGTAATTTGGTAGTCTGCTCGTGTATACACGTGAATAATAACTTGGCTGTTTAGTGAGTGTACTCTTGTTCATCACTGTTATCATCTTGTTTACTGTGTTTGGTTTCTATTATATCATCTGCAACAGACGCTGTCCAGGCGGCTGAACGTCATCAATCCTTTATACATTTTTATAATCGTCAACTCCCCTTTTTGCAAGATTTATCAAGTTTTCTTTTGGTAATCTTTGTGGACGGGATTATGTCATATACTGGTGTGCGAATGTCAGAAGAATAATTTTAATTGTACACTTAAGAGCAATTGGTAGACAATCTCCCAAACTCAAATTCCAGGCACCACTTGCCTTTAATGATTCGATATCTTACAAGTACTGTTCCTCCTCTAGTTTTTTGGTGGAGAAAATTCAATGTATCTCTTGGAATTGCTAGACATATAGTCTCAAGTATCCTTTCTTTGTTTTTGAATATCAGTTTCCATCATAACACTCTTTATAAATGCTGTATAAAAGCAACTTCCATCAAATGTAACTGGAACGTGTTTCTAAGGAGAAGCTGACAAAGTTGTTTGGTATGTTACTGTTGTATAACAGTCATGATAGATTGCATTTGTAAACGGTGTATTTTGGCTTGTATTATCAGATTAAACATATGACATGTCACCTTATCACTTATCTATAATTAGTTATTTTCTTAGTTTGATTGTGCAAAAAGGATCGATATGTCACTTGGATCCCTTCTGCAAATGATAAAACAATATATTTTAGAAAAATCCCTGAGTGCAAAAAAGTACATCTGTCATATAGTACATTTTTGCACAAATATTAGCTCACATATCACCTTTCTGCACAATCAAAATGGCAGTTATGCACATGGCTCCTAATTACATATTCAATTATCTCGTTAATTATAGATACTACAAGTCCATTTTTTTAAAAACAAGATACATATTAATACATTACAAAATTACTAAAAAGTGAAAATATGTCAAAATGTCACCTGTTACCATTCTGCACTGATGGGACGACTTATTTCATCATAAGATATTGATTCATGCCACACTAAAGCGAACTATCATAAAATAGGAAATTGCAACAGCCCCATTTTGCATGTAATCCACAAGTACGAATAATTAGCATTTCGACAGGGATCGGTTTGAAAATATAAAAAATCCGTAAATTGTCACTGCAAAAAGCATATGAAGTCACCATAGACATCTATTATATGTTTATGTCATTGTCATAATTACAATATATTATATTGTATATGAGTACTAACCATATGAATTTTGAAATAAGTTTCACTGAATAGTAAATTCCTTGATAGTTAGTAATTAGCAACTAGGGATATTAGGTAAAAGCTGTATACCTAGAACATTGCTAACAGTATCACTACGAGTCGCGGTTAGTTCACGTACCAGACAGGACATGATACAAAGTTGTGTTCTATGTATGCAATAAGTATATTTAACATTTCAATAAAGATGAATTTTAAACAAATAAGTTCAATCAAAATGTGTACAATACTCTGAGTGAGACTACATTTTGTAAATGACGTCACGTTATTTTTTCCCATTCATTCACCAACGGCAAGTTACAGTGTCTTGTCTCACATTCCAATGGTATGACGTCATATCAAAGTAGTTCAGCAGAGAATGTACCGTGCAAGGTCGCGCCATTATTATATCACCATAGTGTGGTGATACACTCTTGTATCATACACCTTGTACCAGTTAAGCGGCTTTCGTTAATTTTAAAGGTAAACGTATATAATGTTAGATAAAGGTTATTACAAAAACGCGCCGTACGCACTAAATTTAATATGTACGTTATTATATTGTTTAAAACCCTTCACTTTCATAGTAAATATATTTAAGAAATAATTCATGGAAGCCAGAGTTAGTATACAGTTTTAACATGGGTAACATTATTTTCGCACAAATTTTATCCCTAGCGTTAGCGAGGGATAAAATGCAACGAGAATAATGTTACCCATATTAAAACGTGATACAAACTCTGCCTTCCATGAATTATTTGATTCTAGTAGGAAAAATATAACTTATTTTTTTAAGTGGAAGTCGGTAATGGAAATGCATTTCATAACAAAATTCACTAACCTTCATGTTTTACAGTGTACAGTTGTTTTTCTTTTATGTATAAATAGAATGTGATGCTATGAAGTTATTGATATTTTCCAATTTAATGGCATTTTGAATTTAGCAACTTAAACAAGTAAAATGCTCACAAAATCTTAAAAATATATCAGTAACCATGTCTTTCAATGTCATCAGCGTTCCTTGTAAACGACTTCCGGAAGATGTTAAATTTCAAAAGGCAAAGCCATTGATGGTTGTCTTAAGTATTTATTCCGGGAAAATATAGTTAAAAACAAAACGGGCATTTTTATGTTTGCTATGCACCACAGTGTTGTATGAATACATAAATTCACTTGGGAATTATGTTTGTAATTTGTTCGTCAATACGCATGAGCGAATTAAAATATATCGTGAGTTTTATCACTGTATTATTTATATAGCCAATGAAGGACGTCATGTTAGAATTAGTAAACAATATCAGTACCAACATACTGATTAATGTACAACTTTCATCACTATTTCAGCTATATAATGGTTGTCAGTTTTATTTGTGGAGGAAACTGGATTGCCTCGCAAAAAACCACCGATCTGTCGCAAATCACTGACAAACATGATCACATAATGATGCATCGAGTACAATTCGCTATCAGTAGGATTCGAATTCACAACTTGTGTAGTGATAGGCACTGGTTGTACATGCATTTATAAATCGAAAATATTATTTTCAATATAAGTGTGTTTCTATTTATTTATTTTTTGTCCATTACTATTATTATATCTCACATGACAGGCTTCTACGTCAATGCGAAGTTGCTATAAGACACCGTTTTGGTCAAATCAACAGTAGTATGTATAATGAGATAACTATATGATTATTTTCAAAATCGTAGTTTCCTTCTATGTTAAAAGGGAAGAAGACACATCCTGTTCATTCATGTAGATAATCTAACTGGACATGTTTTGGAACATTTAGTGAACAGTGGGTTATTAGATAATATTCAGCAACTTTCAATCAGGATGTATTATGGAAATGGGACTCATGTGGACTATTTACAAGCTCTTCGTCATTTACGGCAGCTTCTCAAGATGAATTTTAGAATTTATTGTTCAAGAATCTTTTAAAACCCATCATTCTTCATCTGTGTCATCTGTGTCGTCTCTCTGTAAAGATGGTACATATCACGCAGAATAGATAGAGGTGTGTTGTCTTCATCATCGTAGTAAACGTCATTATCAACACCTTCACAATCTGTGTTTTCGTTGTCACTTTCATCTTTTTCTTGCCACACGAAGTCGTCTTCAGATCCATCTAATGCGTTGAAGATCGTACACTTCTTAAAAGCTTTCACTATGATTTCTGGATTCAGCTCCTCCCATTCCTCCTTAACCCAAGTACAGATTGTTGTCAGATGAACTTTCCTCATACGCCCACCAGCGGTAAATGAATGATCGTCTGATGATATCCATTGACTCCATTTCTGTCGAAGTGCTGTCTTCATTGGTTTGTTTACGCTTACGTCTAAAGGCTGCAACATTGATGTCATCCCACCGGGTATAATGGATAAATCGGTACGTTTTTCTTCCAACTGGGTCTTTAGGTTTTCTGTACAATTACATCTAAAGGCGTCCAATACATTTAATTCTTACATTTCCGACCACGGTTTTTTTCAAAAGTCCATGCGCATTATAGACACGAACAAGTTTTTTTCTGGAGATTATCAAGGCCAAGAGGGGGTGCGCATTATGCACCAATGCGCATTATGCAACCCTGAATACGGTAACTTGATAATGGTAATCATAACAAGATTTAGAGCAGAACATGTCATTAATTTATAGAAGAGTTTGAAGATACCAAAAGGGTAATGAGAATCCGTATGCCGAAGACGAACATAAAACGGCCAACAGAAAGAATACAAACAAACCAACGATCTCGAGTAAAACGAACCCCACTAAAAACTGAGTGTGAACGCAGGTGCTGTGAAAGGGTAAGATACAACAACCATGTATGTATATTCTACATCTATTTTCAACATGAGGGTTTTGTGCCTCGTGCGCTTATAAGCTTTAACCGTGAGTAAATAACGAATACATATGCATTTAAAGCAAAACAAGAAGAGAACAAAAAAGCAACGACATATATATTCATTCTGGCATCTTCAAACTCTTATCAATGAGCTTTGGATAAAATAAAGTATACATTTAAGCGCATTTATTAAGTGAAACCTTTTCCAATATGAAGTGAACTAAAGCAAGTTCATTAATAAAAATACTATATTTATTTATTCTGGTTCCATTTCTTACTTTTACAGGTATAAAACAAGTGCATGTCTCCAGAGTCCACCGTAACTATGAAAGTCTTATTCTTTTAGTCAAAAATAAAAAATTCAAAGGTACATAAAAACAAAAGTGCCTTTAAAATCACTGATTCTAATGGGTTTTTTTTTAGTATAACTACATTTATTTGAAATATGAAAATAATACGATTACAAAGTTTGATTGGATATATATGTGTTTGTCTCAAAGATTAATATATAAAGGGCGAATTCAAATTGTTTTCATTTATTTAAGGAGAAAGAAAGATCATTTTATGCACTTCCGCACTCTGCCATGCATTTAGCACTAACCCTGAAATAGAACAGAAACATGATATTGCCTGTTTAAAAAAAATTACCCCATTTCTTTTATCATTGACCATTCTAATATGTGATGATTTAAATTGGATCTTTTTGTATCAGAATGTGTATTTTGGTACATAGAACCTTGCTGCAACATTTCACAGCATTATCTGCTATCAAAAAATATCAGGAGGGTAACACTTTTAGTGTGACATTTACAAAGATACATGTACTGCCATGTTGTGTAATTAGAAAACAAATAATTGTACAGTAGAAAAATATATCTTATGGAAAACTTTGATATTTTAGCTAAAATGTCATGGTAAATGTAGGCAATTTTTTTTTTTTATTTTGAAGGCAGGAGCAGATAGAAAAAATTATTACTCTATTTTATTTAGCTGGTCGGTCGAAGTTGACCTTTACATTTACATGAGAGCATTCGATTTTATTGTGTGCAAGTACAGGGCAGTTCCCGTTATTGACATTATTGAACTTTATTCAGCAGTGTCACCGAAATCAATTCATACAAAAGGAATAGAACGCAAGATAGAATATAGCTGTAGAAATGCAATTGATCAGGTAACCTGACCCTCCTAAATGCATGGACTTTCTTTTAATCAGACAACCCGTATTAAGCCACGCCCAACCAGTTGAAAAAAATAGTGGAATACTATGCATAAAAAAAGAAAGCTCAATAAAACTGTTTGTGTTGTCTAAAAGTGAAATTATTTAGGTATGTTGCATACTTCTCAACAACTGACAATGGTTAATTGTCTCTTTAAGTATCCTAGCTGAAACCAGAAGCATCAACATATCTCTGTGAGTTTCTACATCAATCCTATATTCAATTGAAGAACAACTGTGGAAGTATGTCAGGAGTGTAACATTTAAATTTACAAGGTCATAATTTTAACACAATCTTATTAATTATAATAGTTTGTGTTTTAATTTGGTCAACAGTCCTGTCAAAGATCATGAGTGATAAGCATAATGACCTGATGACTGCCAGTTCGTGTATATGGCCAAAACATCGATGTCAGGAGTGTAACGCTTTTATCCATTAAATACAAGCACTATTGAACTTACTTTTTAGTCAGATTTAGAAAATATGGTTGACTGAAACTGACCATTTGTGTCTTGCTGAGGTATTGTAATGCAACTCTATTGTATTTGTAGCATTCTATCTCCCTGTTATAATTTATTTAAGTCGCTGATTGAAAAATAATCTATAATCATGAGCACTTCGAAGAGTTTAAAGAAAAAATGATTAAGACATTCTAGTTTCCACAAAGCAGAAATGAAGGATATACATATTGGTAATTAAACTATTAAATGTGTTGTGAATAATTGTTTCATTTATTGGAAAATATCTATGTATTTACCTATCAACATAAAATGTTACACTCCTGGCACAAATCCTACTTTTTAGCTCACCAGGCTATTTATATCATTTGGCGTCCGTCGTAGTAATGTTTATTAAAATATCATTCCTCTGAATCCAATGGGCTTATTGGAACCAAAATTTGTGTGGATGGTCCTTTATATGTTATCTAGTTCAAAACTTTTGCTGTGATTTTGATCAGTCGGCAAATATGGCTGCCAATACCCGGTTACCGTCATTCTTATCAATATACTATAGCTCTAAAATTGCAAATCTCATGTCATATCATCAAAATTAAAACAGACAGAGGGAAGTTAGGGTGAATCCTTACTTCTTCAGCATCAAAAACTCAATAAGTCTCAATTGAGTTGAACATTTGTTACACTCCTGACCTATTTTTGTACTTACCACCAAACAAAATATTTAAAACAATGTGAATAAATAAGATAAATGTGAACTTTTCTGATGTAATAAGAAAGCAAGTAAGAAGTAAATACATATGGTAGAATGTATTTTTCAAGTATTTTACTGCCCTAAGTTACTTGATACAGCTGCTAGCGGTTAACTTTAAGTAGTATATCAAGCAAATTAATATTTCTCTAATAGATAATTGTTAAATTATATGCTGATTGCCTATTTTATTCACTGGACTCCAATTTCAACACCTATTTCTGTTGAAATATTCACTTTAGTTGATATATTGAAAAATATGTCAGGAGTGTGACAAAATTAGGTAAAAATACATGCGTTTTTCATTTGTCATTTGTCAATAATGCAAACATAGATCAAGCAATTTGTATGAAATTTTCAGTGAATGAATTAGTATCGTGTATGTGTCTCCAAATGTACTTTTCATATCAATGTGGACCTTTTATTTAGAGAAACAGAAACTTTTGTAATGAGATTTGATTTGATTTGATTTTTGGTGTTTAACGCCACTTTCAACAATATTTCAGCTATATCATGGCGACCAGTTTTAGCGGTGGAGGAAGTCAGAGAACCCGGAGAGAACCACCGACCATGTGTAAGCAACTGGTAAACTTTATCACTTGCGTTGCGAGTCGAATGCACCTTTTTTGTAATTTACAAAGCCGGGCGCGAACCCACGCCGTATTGGTGATAGGCTTGTATGAGTTGTTAGATCCAGCGACCTAACTCATTGAGCCACCCGAGCCCCCATCTGTTTTGAAGGGGCAAGCAAATCAATGTGACAGTCAAAGTGAAAAATAGTGCATTTGTGGGTTTAATTTTATAATGAGAAACCAAAAAATTACTTCTTCGAAAATGAAGAAAATACATTAAATTGTATCTCTAAATTAAAAATATTTGTTAAAAATGATCGAAAATTAATTTTTGAACTTCGTTGTAGCAATAAATTAATAATGTACAATACTTTCTAGAATTACTTGTGTTGTAATCTTGTTGAGAAATAGTGTTAGTGTTGCAAAAATATAGATAAAAAACCACTAATAAAATGTCGCACACTTTTTTCTTCTTAATTTCTTTCACAAACCGATGGTAGATTAGTAAACTTGGACTTATGTGGGTCCTTAATATTCAATAGGACATCAATTTCCAATTACTTTAATTTTGGTCACCTATGTCACACTTTGGGGTCATGTTTTTTTTAAACAGCCCATATGGAGAATTCCGTATTTTCTCCCGGCATGCACTTATACAACGGAAACAATGGAAGCAGACGAATATGATAATTCTAAGTGAAAACAAGAAAATGTCTCAATATATAAAATGCATACCAATGTCGTTATTAATCATTCCTGAATTATAACCATCATCGAGTCTTCTGCAAAATAAATAAGTGTTGTCACTCGGGACTCCTTGCGCATAGATGAGTTGCGGGTGGTCGTGCTAGTATTATTATATTATAGTCAGGAAACCTGTCAAGAATTCCAAGATACCAGCCAGTATATGTTTACTGTACACATCAACAGCTATATATATATATATATAGCCTTCCGAAGACAACATCCGTGTCCTTTCCATTTTCATCTTTTCTGTTTCGAAGCCAACATCAACATTCAATTCCCGGAATTCCCTCTTCCGATTACGGACAACACCTACTGGAGTATTATACAAGTTTTTTTTTCATTATTTGTGTCCAAGTTTGCTTGCCGGTTGCCCTACATCGATACTTTCATTTCATGTTTATTTTTAGGTGGAACATACTTTGAAAGCATGTATTGTTGACATAAATACGTCAGCAGTGAGTTTTTCTCTTCCGGATTTTCTAGACTTTTCATTAGATAGTACGTCAAACATTAGAACATGTGTTGTCTAAAGCACTGTTTCCCAATCCTGAACAAAACTACGATGGTCGAGAACTAACGACACTGACAAACCATTTGAATTGTAATCCCCAGCAGCGTAGGATATAAATAGACTATGTTCTAAACTTTATTCTAAAATTAAAAACAGAAAACACACATTTCGGAACAGGACAAAAGTAGAAAGGTACATTTTTTGTGACCTTGCTGAAATATCAACACGCATTTTTTGTTGTTCAAATGTCAATTTTCAGACGCAATACGAAAATCAAAATCTCTTACATAATAAACACAATATAAATTTTTAGATATTGAAATATCCATCCGCAAAATCCACGTTGCAACAAAGAAATACTGATAGATGGGCAAACGTACATATAAGTATCCGATTTTAAGCGGGATTTATAATATATGAATGTTGCATGCATGCTCTTTCTGATATGTAAGCTACTCGTCCTCTTACAATTGACTCTATATATGGACTATATTTTTGTCCGGGCGGAAGGTTGCGAAACATGTTGTGTAAAGCAGTGTCTTCCGGTTTGTATTCCTCATGCATGAGCGCTGACATTAAACGATATCTTACTATGTTCGATCGTTTAAAAATACAAAAGGACAAGCAATGATCTACAACATATTCACACAAAACCAATATCGGGTAACACCAACCGCGCTTAAAACATGCGATGAACTCAGGTGCTCCGGAAGAGTTCATTTCCTGTATATATCTAAATCCTGATAATGAAGTTCAATTCAAGTAAATGTATATTTAGGAATACTGTTTGATCAGAATGATAAGATATTGCTTGGATTCTTCTGGAATGTCGTTATTTCTTTTCGATAGGAATTTAATGTGAAATGGTTATTGGTCTGTTTAAAAAACTACATAAAATGGGCACACATGATAATATACTGGATAAGAAATGCAAACGAAAAACCTGTATCATCTCTAACATCATCATTCTTACACAGGCTTCATGTGTTCTTTTTTTATCCTACGAAAGTCCCAAGTCAACAGTGCAATCAATGATTGATACAGTATGTGTTCGTTTCAAACAGCCATTAACCCTATTCATTTTATATTTTCGTTGAATTCTAAAGAATGTTATACGTTGTGTATAACTAAGTAGTTCATTAACAGTCAACTAAGATATGCATTAGTTGATATCTAATGATGCATAATGCTTATTTTGATCACATATACAATATAAACTTATGTTTACATTTCCCTTTGACCAAGTCAAAGATCAATATTATGTGTTTTTGGTAAGCAGCCAATAACCCTATTATTTGTATTTTGTTATTAATTTCTTGGGATTGCTATGAGTAGTGTATAACTAAATATGTCATTAACAACCAATTAAAATATTTGTTAATGAATTTCTTCACTTTATTTGATCACTCATACAATATTATATTCATGTTTTCTATTAGTTCTGAGAAAATCCAAAACTCAACAATGCATGCAGCGATTGATATATTATGTGCTCGTTACAAACAACCATTAACCCTATCAATACTATTTTGTTATTACATTTTTGAGAATGCAATACGTTATTTAGAACTAATCGTTTTATTAACAATCAATTACAATATTTGTTAATGATTTTTTCCTAATGTTTCATTTTTATTGTGAAAACAAACAGGGTTTCTTCACCATATTTGATCAAAAATACTAGTTCACCTTTATTTCTTCTTTTTATTGTGAGAAAGTCCAAAACTCAACAATGCATGCAGCGATTGATATATTATGTGTTCGTTACAAACAGCCATTAACCATATTAATAATATTTTGTTATTACCATTTCGGTACGTCTAAACACCGCCAAGGAGTCATTGGTGCACCAAGGACACAAATAGTGCACCAAGGACATGAAGTATTGGATTTCTTTACCTATTTTTAGCATACTATGATTGAATATGAATGTACTATCACAGTTTATGTAAAAATCCCAACGAAATTAATTAGGAAATGAGGTTTTTATTCATTCTCTTTGATATGCCGACACTCACCGGATTCATGTCCTTGGTGCACCAGGACTAGAAAATCGCAAATTTTCAAGTTATTATAATTCATAACATTACCAAAATTTGTCACTTGAATCTTCTGTCTATGAGTTATCATAGGTTAAAACTTGGGAGCTGATAAAATGAAGGATTCATGTCCTTGGTGCACTTTTTGTGTCCTTGGTTCACCAAGGACTAGAAAATTGCTAACTTTCAAGTTATTATTTTTCATAACTTTACCAAAATGTGTCACTGAAATCTTCTGTCTATGGGTTATCATAGGTTAAAACTTGGAGCTGATACAATGAAGGATTCATGTCCTTGGTGGACTTTTTTTTTGTCCTTGGTGCACCAAGGACTCCTTGGCGGTGTTTAGACGCACCCATTACATTTTTGAGAATGTAATACATTATTTAGAACTAAACGTTTTATTAACAATCAATAACAATATTTGTTAATGAATTGTTGATAATGTATCATTTTTAATTTGATAACAACCAGGTTTTCTTCACCATATTTGATCACAAACATAAAATCACCTTTATGTTTTTTTCTTTTTATTATGAGAAAGTCCAAAACTCAACAATGCATGCAGCGATTGATATATTATTTGTTCGTTACAAACAGCCATTAACCCTATTATTTTTATATTGTTATTAATTTTATGAGATTGCTATTAGTTGTGTATAACTAAATATGTCATTAAAGACAAATTAAACTATGTGTTAATGGATTTCTTATAATGTACAATTTTTATTTTTAAGAATAAACGTGTTTTCTTCACTTTATTTGATCACTCATACAATATCATATTCATGTTTTCTTTTTGTTCTGAGAAAGTCCAAAACTCAACAATGCATGTAGCGACTGATATAGTATGTGTGTGTTGCAAACAGCCATTAACCCTATTAATAATATTGTGTTATTACATTTTTGAGAATGTTATGCACTATTTAGAACCAAGCGTTTTATTAACAACCAATTACAATATGTGTTAATGAATTTTTTAACAATGTATCATTTTTAATTTGATAACAACCAGGTTTTTTTTCACCATATTTGATCACAAACACTAGTTCATCTTTATTTTTTTATTTTTATTGTGAGAAAGTTTTCAAAACTCAACAATGCATACAGCGATTGATATATTATGTGTTCGTTACGAACAGCCATTAACCCTATTAATAATATTTCGTTATTACATTTTTGAGAATGTAATACATTATTTAGAACTAAACGTTTAATTAACAATCAATTACAATATTTGTTTATGAATGTTTGGCAATGTATCATTTTATTTTGATAATAAACAGGTGTTCTTCACTATATTTGAAAACAAATATAGGATAAGGTTTACAATTTATTTTTGCTTTGAGGGAGTCAAAGTCAACTGTGCGTGCAGTGTGTCACACATTATGTGTTTGTCACAAACAGTCATTAACCCTATTCATTTGTTATTAGATTCCTGAGAATTTAATACGATATTTGGGGCTAACATTGTTTTGATAATATACATTTGTTTTTATTAAAGAGCTGCAAGTGCCATAACGGCAGGAATTTTACTGCACACGAAGTTACGATTATGCACAAAACGTCGCATTCAAAGCGTTACATCGTTTTATATTACGAAGCTTGCATACGCTGTAATCCTGTGTGAACTATTCAAGATTTCAGATTGGCAATGCATATTCATGAAATTGTTCTCAATAATCACAGCAAAGGTCAAAAGTAGCCAGGAAATAAAACACCGGGCAATAGAATACAAGCCAATAGATTACCAGGCAATATAACACTAGAAACTCAAAAGGCCGAAAAAAAGTTGAAAGTAAAAAAAAAAAAAAAATTATAAAACATGTAAAACTTTACAATTAGGTAATAAACTACATTAATTTTTGTTTCCTTTTGACTTTGATTAAGTCCCAAATTAACAGAACATTCCGTCGTAAGATGGTAAAGAATGAATGTCATTTTCCCTGTCTTTAATATGCAGTTGGTATTTTGCAAGCTTTGGTCATGAAGAGTTTGAAATTACCAAAGGGATAATCATAATCCATCAATCGAAGAAAAACAGACAATCCAATCCAATGGGCAAAAGAAAAAATGAAAGCACCAAAGGTGATGTTGAACGATCGAACTGCTTGCATGTAGATTTTTTGTATGCTATATGCACAATCGCAAAATATGAGTATACTTCTAGAAAAAGATGTCAAACTTTGAAATAGTAAATTGAGAGTAAACTCCAGAGACATCAATATGTTATTCACATGAAACAGCTTTTTATCCAATGTTCCATAATATGTTGCATTTTCTTGCATATACATTTGTATATATATAATAGTGAAAATTTTGTCAGCATGGCCAAGAGTGAAAGACTTTGGTAAGTCTGCTATTAACATGAAACATACCTCGTCTGAATTATCGTTTACAACTCCTTTACAAAACTCATTCCCACAAAATAAAACATTATGTAGATGTTCCTTTACCAAAGAATCTAATGGGGTTAACTTTTTTTAACCACAAGCAAACAATTGCTTGTAGTTTTAAAAGTTACAAGCAGAAGTCAGTGTTATCTGATATTTAAGAAGCATTGGGCGGGGGAGGGGGAGGGGGAACTACTAATGTGATTTTTTAATAGTGCCAAAAATGGAAAGAACAGTTGGTGTAGGAGCTACTACTATAACATGAAACAACCCAGTTTTACTTTCTGTTACATTATTATTTTATTTCCCATCAACTGTTTACCAGACACCACATCTGTTTTGAAGGGGCAAACAAATCAATGTGACAGTCAAAGTGAAATATGGTGCATTTAGAACCATTTGTGGGTTTAATTTTATACCTTAGAAAAGGGAAATATTTTTATATATGGGGTCTTTTTCGTGGAAGGGGAATGTGACTCTTGAAAACATTACAATACTTATTAATAGATTTAACGATGAACTTTTATCCTTCCGAAGACAACATCCGTGTCCTTTCCATTTTCATCTTTTTTGTTTCGAAGCCAACATCAACATTCAATTCCCGGAATTGCCTCTTCCGATTACGAACACCTACTGGAGTATTATACAGGTTTTTTTTCATTATTTGTGTCCAAGTTTGCTTGCCGGTTTCCCTACATCGATACTTTCATTTGATGTTTATTTTTACGTGGAACATACTTTGAAAGCATGTATTGTTGACATAAATACGTCAGCAGTGAGTTAAGGTTTACAGGTCAAAACCCCTTCCAGATTTTCTAGACTTTTCATTAGATAGTACGTCAAGCATTAGAACACTTATAATACCTTTTAAATCTAAGCCTCTGAAACCACTTCGCCACTTGGAACCAAACTACTTGGTCACAAAAGTCCTTGGGTCAATTGAACAATGATGCTTCAAAGGAGATATAGTTTTAAAAAATTTACAAATACCCCCCCCCCCCCACTTACAAAGAGTTTCCTACAGTGGCCATTTTTTGACGTAGCAAAATGAAATGAGGAATATCTGCTAGGTGACTTATATGTCCTACCAGTTTAGGTCCTATTTGCCTCCATAGTATCAGAGAAAATGATGGAAATGTCAATTCCCATAGGTTTATAATGTTAATATAAGTGACATCATTGCCACTGCATGTGCCCCTGATCAATATGAGTCCTGACATGTCGCCATGCTCTAGATCTATTAACAGTAGATACAATAACCTGTCACCTGATGTGGTGAACAAACATACAGACAACCCATAACTACATAAACTCCCCTATATAGGACTCATTGGACATATATGTACAAATATATATACAATTTTGACTTTACAAGTCAACATTTTTCATGCTTCAATCTAAATATTTTTTTAAAATCCAAATTAAATTTTGCTCTTCCAAGTTCAACTGATGTATGAATGCATTACAGTGGACTGAGAATTGTGCAGAACATTTAATAGTTACAATCTGCTACATTCCTTAGCCCAGTGATCTTGCACTTATCATGGAACTTCTGCTACACAGGTTCCTAATTAATTAATTCTGAAAAAAAAAATTAAAAATGAAAGATTACACATGCAGCAAGTACTATATCCCACTACCTGACTCTGGAAATTGACAGCTTGTTATATTTCATCTTGTTCATAACTTTTCTTTGATAAGACTGTCTACGATATCCATCTGCATATATATGTGTATGGTATACAGTCAAACCTGTCATAACAGTCACCTGCTCATAATGGTCACTTTCGTGCTCTCGCGGTGCATTTTACTATATATCTTAATTCGATATAGCGGTCACCTGTTCAATGTGGTCAACAGTCACCATTTATAAGTAATTTTCAGCGTAAAACCTTTGTATAACGGTAAATTTAATTTAAAAATAAAACGGAAGTGATTTCGGAAGATCAGTATTTTTCTCAAATGAAACAAAAATCCAGAGTTGTTACAAA
>MJUT01045127.1:20790-38717 GCA_002080005.1 Gigantidas platifrons | reverse complement strand
AGGTATTGAACATAAATTTTCAATAATTATAAATAAGACTTCCAATTCTTATCATTTGTGTCATACAAAATTATTTTTACATTTCCTTGTATATTTGAGTATGGGAATTGTGTTATTTTGGAGTTGGGCAGAATGGGAACCAAAACGATAACGGTTTGCTTATTAGATATATTATTAGTAACCGTTGACTGGACAGAGTTATTACTGATGCAAATTAGAGTAACTGTTTTATTTTCATAGTTCTCAATAGTCGGTACGATGGCGTAAATATCAACATTCACCATCACTAATCATCTACTGATGGAAGCTTGGATACATTTCAATGTATCGGGTTCGTAATCCTGTTTCAGTGTGGGAAACCATTTTTTCAAACACTCGCCAAATGGCAAGTTGACTGAAACAAGTACTCGCCAAAATGAAATAGAGCTCGCCATGTTTGGCGAGTGACATTTTTTTTAAACTCGCCAACAAATACCAAATAAACAATACAGTAATGTTCAACAATTTAATTCGCAGATTTTGACAAGTCATTAACTTGGTCAAGAAGAATCAACACTCTCTTAAGAACTGCGTTGATCTCTTCATCCTCAATTTCGTTGTCTTCATCTTTTAAGTTTTAATGCGAGGTTAAAAAAATAAAACATGTATGGTAAACCCGGTTCCGAAACATATTTAACTTTATGTTTTCACTACGAATTCGTTTGTGAAATATTTCAAAACCAAATTATTTTATTTGCATTAATTTTAAAAGTCATCACATCTATTTGTAATGAAACAATATTTCATTTAATCGTGAAATCGGCCTTGGCAAAATTATGTGGGGTCGGTAGTGTATACTTAATTTTTCTGTTGACAGAAATGAAGTGTCATGACTCATGGCGGAATGTTGGATAAATGACACAGTTAACAGAAAATTTAACTGTTTGGGAGGTATGATATTTTAAAGCTGTAACCAGTTATGGCAAGCGGTTTCAAGTTCCTACTCGCTAGATCGGCGAGTAGAAAGTGGATCTTACTCGCCATCCGAAATTTCCACTCGCCTTTGGCGAGCGGTCGTTTCCCACACTGCTGTTTGAATTTCGTGCACGCTGAAAAAAAATCTTGCCAGGTGCATGTATATCTCCTCGACTCCAATATACAAATGTATTCAGGATTACGGTGTTCTCCCACTGTTGAAAACCAATCTTTGAATATCCTTATGTTACGCTCAGTTTTACGTTTTGTATTAATATTTTTCATCTCCGTTTTATCGATTTGTTGTGTGATGTTTGCTTACGTGTCACAATTACGTCATCGACGCAGGGCACAATAACACGGTTATTTTCCCCGGGCACTGATATGGATCGGGGACGTCTTCGTTCATCACACATGCAAAACGGTACCGATAACGTACAAATATGTGTGATAAATATACAATTCTTGTGTACTGTCGAAGCATATAGGTAATATGTGTACGAGGCTTAGAAACGGAGGAAAAGGCGAGTCTTTGCCGAGCATTTTCCCACCAAATAGAGAAACAACCAGTTAATAACACTATATTATTATACCTCATATTGGCTGTTTCAAAAAAAATTACCCCATTTCTTTTATCATTGACCATTATACTATGTGCTGATTTAAATTGGATCTTTTTGTATCAGAATATGTACTTTGGTACATAGAACCTTGCTGCAAAATTTCACGGCATTATCTGCCACCACTAAACAATAGCGTCCAAAAATGTATCAAAAAATGTCAGGAGTGTAACACTTTTAGTGTGACATTTACAAAGATGCATGTACTGCTATGTTGTGTAATTAGAAAACAAATAATTGTACAGTAGAAAAATATATCTTATGGAAAACTTTGATATCTTAGGTAAAATTTCATGCATAATTTATGCATTTTTTTGTAATTTTGAAGACAGGACCGGATAGGTAAAATTACCATGTATAAAAAAAATAAAGGTCAATAAAACTGTTTGTGTTATCTAAAAGTGAAATTATTTAGGTATGTAGCATAGTTCTCAACAACTGACAATGGTTTATTGTCTCTTTAAGTATCATAACTGAAACCAGAAGCATCAACATGTCTCTGTGAGCTTTTACATCAATCCTATGTTCAATAGAAGAACACCTGTGGAATATGTCAGGAGTGTAACATTTAAATTTACAAGGTCATAATTTTAACACAATCTTATTAATTATAATATTTTGTGTTTTAATTTAGTCAACAGTCCTGTCAAAGATCATGAGTGACAAGCATAATGATCTGATGACCGCCAGTTCTTTTGTGTGGCCAAAACATCTATGTCAGGAGTGTAACGCTTTTATCCAATCAAATACAAGCACTATTGAACTTAATTTTTAGTCAGATTTAGAAAATATGGTTGACTGAAACTGACCATCTGTGTCTTACTGATGTATTGTAATGCAATTCTATTATATTTGTAGCATTCTATCTCCTTGTTATAATTTATTTAAGCTGCTGATTGAAAAATAATCTATATAATCATGACCACAGTTTTTCAAAAATTATTAAGACATTCTAGTTTTCACAAAGTAGAAATGAAGGATATAAATATTGGTAATTAAAATATTAAATGTTTTGTGAATAATTGTTTCATTCATTGGAAAATAGCTATGTATTTAACTATCAACATAAAATGTTACACTCCTGACGCAAATCCTACTTTTTAGCTATTTCCATCATTTGGCATCCTTCGTAGTAATTTTTGTTTAAGTCACGTCCTCTGAATCCAATGGGCAGATTGGAACCAAAATTGGTCTGGATGTTCCTTTATATGGTATCTAGTTCAAAACTTTTGCTGTGATTTTGATCAGTCGACAAACATGGCTGCCAATAACGTCATTCTTGTCAATAGACCAACCATAGCTCTAAAATTACCAATCTCATGTCATATCATCAAAATTAAAACAGACAGAGGAAAGTTAGGGTGAGTCCTTACTTCTTCAGCATCAAAAACTACAAGTCTTCATTGAGTTGAACATTTGTTACACTCCTGACCTATTTTTGTACTTACAACCAAACAAAATATTAAAACAATGGGAATAAATAAAACAAATGTGAACTTTTCTGATGTAATAAGAAAGCAAGTGAGAAGTAAATAAATTTAGTAGAATGTATTTTTCAAGTATTTTACTGCCCTAAGTTACTTGATACAGCTGCTTGCGGTCAACTTTAGGTCTTAATATCAAGCAAATTAATATTTATCTAATAGATAATTGTTAAATTATATGCTGATGGCCTGTTTTATTCATTGGACTCCAATTTCAACACCTATTTCTGTTGAAATATTCACTTTAGTTGATATATAAAAAAATATGTCAGGAGTGTAAAAAAATTTTGTAAAAATACATGTGTTTTTCATTTGTCATTTGTCAATAACGCTAAAATGGATAAAGCAATTTCTATGAAATTTTCAGTGAATGAATTAGTATCGTGTATGTGTCTTTAAATGTACTTTTCATATCAGTGTGGACCATTTTTTTTAAGAGAAACATAAACTTTTGTAATGAGAAACCAAAACATTACTTTAAAAAATGGTGAAAATACATTAAATTTTATCTCTAAATTAAAAATATTGGTTAAAAATGATCGAAAATTAATTTTTGAACTTGGTTGTATCAATAAATTAATAATGTACAATAATTTTTAAAATTACTTCTGTTGTAATTTTGTTGAGAAATATTGTTAGTGTTACAAAAATATAGATCAAAAGCCATTAATAAAATGTTGCAAATTTTGTTTTCCTTAATTTCTTTCACAAACCGATGATACATTTGTAAACTTGGACTTATGTGGGTCCTTAAAATTCAATAGGACATAAATTTCCAATTACTTTAATTTTGGTCACCTATGTCACACTTTGGTGTAATTTTTTTTTAAACAGCCCATATATTAATCACCATAAATAGATTAATTTGATTGGACAATGGGTAAAAATCAGAACACGTGCTCAAATAGGACAGAAATCATATTCCACCACTTCGGAAGCCTCGCAGGTTTTCCCACCAGAGTTATCATTCTTTGACAGAAAAATGTCAGAGGCACTCGGAAGGCATCATTTGCAGGCAACCGTTACAATGTGGTTTTAAAATATGTGAGACAACGTTCCAGTGGACTTGGAATATGTTTGCCAGCAGTATTTTACATATTTATGTGTTTTCTAGGTTTCATTCGGTATAATAAAACTAATGTATTCACCCACGAGTATCATATTCCCCTCGGGCGTCAATATGATACTCTTAGGTGAATAAATATTCATATTTCCCTCATCAGCTTGCAATAAATGGCATACTCGCACCGTTATCCCACCATATACAAATACCTATATCTTCCTCGCTTGTATTCAAGAGGATTGTGCGTTGTAGTGGATAATATATCTTTTATTTTCTCAGCTTGACTATATATATAGGGGCATATTATCCACTAAAACGCACACTTGCCCAATCCTCAAGAATAGAATTGCAAGCGAGGAAGATATAGGTATTTGTACATGGTGGGATAACGGTGCGAGTATGCTCAATGTAAATCTATAGTATTAACTGTTTATGTTTATGACTGTAGTGTAAATGACATCACTAATCAGCCCTTTGGAGCATAACTGTGACTTCCTGAATAAATTGCTTTACAATTTACAAGTTCTTCTTTGATAAAGGTAAGACTATGAGGAGCAATGCTAGTTTTACAGACAGTTTGATTATGAGATACGTGAAGACAATGAAATCACTGACACTGAAGACCCCCCCTTTTTTTCCCCGCAATTTATCGTATCTAAAAGTAAGTTTTTTTTAATAAATAGTAAACTGTACGATATTTTTACTTACAGTTTGATTGAGACCATCAGTATACGTATTATACATGTTGTTTAAGACATGTGCCGATGTGTATAATCATTAATAACAAGACGTACATACAGCGTCAGCTACCACCAACATCGATCAACAATATGGTTAGTCTGGTACTGGTGACCCCTCGGATTTTTTTGTTGTTATCGGGGGCAGGGTCTAAAAGCCGGAAAATGAGAACCCGGAAAATGAAAAAATACATACTTTTTCTATCATATCTTCTAAATGCGTATAGGTAGAATAATAATTTGAACGGATTTTTAAAGCTTATAAGAAGATTTATCAGATGATCTATAATTAATTTAAATTAAAATTAATTTTAAAGCCAATATGATGGCAGGAAAAAAAATTGGTAAAATTTTCAAACCAAATTTACAATTTGAACTAAAATATCTCGAAATATATATAATCCGGGCAAACACTCTTTATTGATTTCCAAGAACATTTCATCTATGAACAAGATGATATAATTTTTATTTTTATAATCTTAATAAAAATGGCAAAAACCGTGGCCGGAAAGACATCTGGTGTGATAAATCGGAAGTCCTTTTTTCAACTTTGAATATGTATTGCATGCAATTGAGGGGACCCGGTCAAACACTCTTTATTGATTTCCAAAGACATTTTATTTATGAACAAGATGATATAATTTTTATTTTTATAATTTTAATAAAAATGGCAAAAACCGTGGCTGGAAAGACATCTGGTGTGATAAATCGGAAGTGATTTTTTCAACTTTGAATGTGTATTGCATGAAATTGAGGGAACCCGGTCAAACATTCTTTATTGATTTCCAAAGACATTTTATTGATAATTAAAATGATGTGAAGTTTATTTTAATTAATTTAAAAGAAAGGTCCAAAACCGTGGCCGGAAAAGACTCTGTTGTATCTGATCGTATGTCAGATTTACGACTTTGGATGTGTATTGCTTGGAATTGTAAGTTCCTGGTCAATTTTTTGTTATTGATTTTCAAAGACAATTGATTTACAAATAAATAAATAAAAGTTTGTTATGTCTTATATGTACAAAAAGGATTAAAACTGCGACCGGAAAGTCATCTGATGTGGTAAATCAGATGTCAAATTTTCAACTTTGAACGTGTATTGCATGAAATTGAGAGTACCAGGTCAAAAACTTAATATTGATTTTCAAAGAAATTTCATTCATAATTATAATGATGTAAAATCCGAAATTGCCGAGTCCAATTAGCCGACATATGAAAAATATTGTTATTGCAAGTAGAATAATGCTTCTAATTTATGAAGGAAAATTGTAAATAATTAAATAAATATTTCTGTTGAAATGGTCCGACATACCAGGGAGTTTAGATTATATCATTCAAGCTCAAAGTCAAAAGGATATACGTTGGATTAGTTCTGCAGGCAACCATGATTTCTGTCTTTCTTTAGTATGGTGGGAACATCCATGGTGATATTGTTAAAGAATGATTGTGCATGCAGACAGAAAAAACTTTATACAGGATTTCAATTAATCAAATTTGTTTGGGGTTAATTAATTGCAGATCATTTATTAAATGACAATTTTCGGCAATTTTTTTTCTTTCTTACTTAATAAAACTCTATATAAACATTTACTTATTTGTAGTTTATTTCCATTGTTCTTCAATTGTTTGAGTAATGAGTATCGGCATCTCCTACTCCGTCTAACTCGTCAATCAGTATGCATTTTATTATGGTTTTTCTAATTAAAATTGCATGAAAAATTACTGCATTCAATAAAACATGTACACATTATTTAAAATAGAAAAATAATGTTATGAAATTTTGTCATTTTCAACAAAAGTCGGCAATATGGGATTCGGCAAAATGGACTCGGCAATATGGGATTCGGCAATCTGATACTAATTCTGATTTATATGTACAAATGAAAAGACGAATGTCCAAGTTAGCTTGAAGGGGTTTTGCAACAAGAAGATGAAATGTAATTTATTATAATATTTGAAAATGATAAAATTCATAGCAAAACAACCCTCCTCCTTTCTCACCCGGGCTTGTGACCGGCGTTGGCGGAGTTATTGTTTTTTATTTGTTTGTTTTGTTTTTTTTATTAATTCGAAAATGTATTTATAATTATTTTTTAAATTAAAATATCCACTCACCCCTTCTGTTTCGCTCAGCCCTCATGACGCCTTGTGTACTTCGCATAACCAGTTGTTACCATTCCCTATAGTACCAGCACAGGATTTGTGTCTCCACACATTACATAGGACTTGTGTCTCCAAACATTACACAATTCTATCCCATTTTTCCCGTCACATCCTATCATATCTTCGATTGTATCGGGACTTCCACAACTACTATAGTGATGTAAAGTAGAAATACTTGGGAGTACTACACAACACATATATTATATGAAAATGGCAGGAAAGAGGTAGATAACCTGGGTAACCTGGGCTAGACGCGGGCGTCGTAGAGAACACCCCATTGTACTACTACGCGGGAAAGTGACTGATGTCACTTCCGGTTGCGCATACCCTTTGGGTGACCTTCGGTATCCATGGTACTGCTACTAGAGGAAGAAATAAAAACGCGGAAAACGGTTAAGCAACTTCCAGTTGCGCATGCGCACACCCTTAGGGTGACTTTCGGTCACTTCCGGTAGACTTGGTACTCCCGGTCATGCGCAATGGTACATTTTATACTACTACTACAGTAAGAAGAAAAAAACGCGGGAAACGGTTGCGCAACTTCAGGTTGCGCATGCGCAAAACATACTTCCGGGTGACTGACATCACTTCCGGTTCCGGGCCGCTTCCGGTCACGCGACTGATGTCACTTCCGGTCACGTGACTGATGTCATTTCCGGTCACGTGTTGAGGAGATTACTTGGACAGAGTATAGATTTGTCTGTTGTTCAGTATCCTGAAGAGGTGAGTTTAAATTTATATTTTCTAGATCTGACGTCAATGTAGTAGTACAACAATGTAGAGGATGGCAAGTCTTCTATCTGCATTCCCGTAAGTATTTTCTTGGGTGCATGTCTGGTGAGTATTGTACACTTTATCAGCAGATATATCCATTATGGGAATGTATGATACAATACAACATGATGGATGTTTGGGAGATAATTTCTCATCCATATACTGTAGAACCTGTATTAAGAAGTCACCATTGGGAAAGCAAAACACTGGCCTTTGAAGACAGGTGACCTTTAAATCCAGGTTCATCTAATATAAAATCTCCTATATCCTCTATCCTGTGTTGAATTTCACCTTAAAAGTTCAACGAGGCTGTGTTAACTAGGTTTGAATATGAATTTCATTTTTCTGATGACTTTTATTGACAATAGGACCATGCAAATAAATTGAATCAATTATCATAAGCATGAAACTATTGTAATAGCATGTATCCAAGATCCAAACATCAAACTGGAATGTGCTAACTGCAAAGCAAACCAAAAAACAAAAACACATTAATTAAAAGCAAGCAAAATAAAAAAGAAATATGCAAATTAAAATAATAGTAGCCCCTCAAAGTATAATGGACTTTCTTTGATCACAAATAAGGCAAGCAGCTCAGCAATTCTGTCATTAAATACGGAGGGAACCGCCAACCTTGAAGAGGTAACTGACAAACCTTATCATGTACGTTGCAAGTCGAGTGCACCCTTTTTCGTTGTTTACAAAGTGGGGTACGAACTCGCAACGCAGAGGTGATAGGCTACAGTGATTGTATAGGTAAACTAACTACCTTAACCACTCGGCCACTCAGGCCCCTTTTTTATTAACCAATCATGGTGCCCATTAAGAGCTGAATAATCACAATATATACAACATACAGGATTGATTTAAATACACATAATATGACAGCAAGGGACAGAATAAACATACACATGAAACAAACAGTGTATGACATTCTAAAATAAACAATAAACAAGAAAACTGGAATATTTTTAATGTAGCAGGGGCAACTCCATTAATCATTAGTGCATCTGTTGTCTCATCGACATTTACCCCATATCTCTTTTTACTTCTATCAGAGAGGAACAGGGCCTAAATATGGAAGCGGTGTACACTGTCTACCACTCAAGAAAATATTGGTGTTGGACAAACTCATTTTATAGGACAATGAGTCCTGCACCATTCTAAAAAGATGACAGATTTGTGACACCTACCTTGTAACTTTTTTTTACTGTAAAAGATATTTATTTTTGACATTTTCCTTCTTTATATCATACTGCAGCCAATAATAAGCTCGCAAAGCGAGCTAATTATGGTATAAGCATGGAAAAATTAAATCAATAAAGGAATAACATCCATACATTACACTATGCCTATGAAAAGTTTCAACACATCCGGATGATCCATATACTATTGCTATGAAAAACCTTCAACACATCCGGGTATTGTATTGTACTGCTTTTCGAGACGCATCGATAACTTATGAAAGATACGGTGTACGAAAGGTATCGAAGAGCGAAATATCGGTCTCGTTTATCGCGAGACCGGTATTTAGACTGACGAGTTCTGTCCCCTGGTTCGTACCTAGATTGAGACAGGCAATTGCCAGTCAGGTATTTCGCTGTTGCCTATATTGTTTGCTTGTGAAATAAACACATTAAATTTAATTCAACATTCTTCTTCTTTGACGAAAACATACAAATTATTTGTTTGAAATGAATATTTATTGAATTTTGTCTGTAAATTGAAACCGATAATTATCAAATCCTACACGGAAAGTAACGAGTCGCAAAAAATAACACGATTGCGCACCCGATCGTCTGCTCTGGAATATTCCTAATGCAAACAGAAACTGATATATTTATATTAGCTCAATCGCATCAGGTATTGATAAAATACACAATTGCCGAAAATGTCTCAAAGAAAAACACTTTCAAAAGTTCCGTTGACCCCCCAATTTACAACAAATGGTCTTTCATTTGCAGATGTGGTTAAATTTGATAAGTCTAACTTAACATGTCGATGGGCATGACCATGACATGACGTATTGAATCATTCATATTCTACAACTACAAGTATACAAAGTGTTGAGGAAAACTGCACTCATGATCATTCATATGTAAAAAAAATATATCTGTGACTAAAATTCCTATTATTGATCACTCCAACTCCTCCAAGTGTGATCATAGCTATGCAGATGTGGCTAAATTTGGGGATAAAAACATAAAAATAAGCAAGTTGGTGACCATTCATATGCATGCACTCACTCCACTGTGGAGGAAAGTGGTGTTCTTCAAAATAAAAATAATGAAAAATCAATTATCCCCAATCCTCATAATTTGTCCATGATTGTCAATTTTTTGGATGTATTTTTAGCTGAAATACATAGGAAAATCAAAGGAAAATTTTATTTTATTTGTTGTGTTTAAATTATGTACAAATAAAATTCACCCAGCAGACGACGGTAACGTTCTTTAGACAAGTATTTTTTATAAACAATATTTATGGATAATTATTCATGCAATTTGCTGGGATTAATTAAAAAAACAAACAAAAATATTGTTTTGATTAAATTTATTGACAAACTTTACTTCAATTGGTGAAATCTGAAATTATAATCTTAATCGAGTCTATCCCTCTTAAGTCAATAGAGACGCATACTTTTGCAAATGAACTGAATGAAGTACTTGAATTGATAAAATAAACATAAACTTACTTACATTTACAGCATCTTCTTCATATTATTATTATATCTCTTTTACTGGTAAATCCAAAAAAAAATCACACTTTAAAGTTCAGTTTTATAATTATTGATTGACCAACATGAATCGCAAGTCGCACGTGGGCTATAAATCATACAGTAATAGTTACTAAAATGAAAAGTAGGTCAAACTAAGAGGGGGTTTAATTTGTTCGATGACATTTATATTTTGGGGGAAGAATATACGTATTATATAATCATGTAGATAGAGGGCATTTAGAAAAAAAATTATGAAAAATTATTTATGTAGCAAAAAAAAAATAAAGGGAGTTTTTTTTTTTAAATATAATATGCTCATTTGTTTTTTCCTTGTACAAATGAGTTTGTACGCAACCAGGGGGCCTAAGTGAGCTACCCTGGACTAC
Organism: Gigantidas platifrons; assembly: GCA_002080005.1. Lineage (NCBI taxonomy): Eukaryota > Metazoa > Mollusca > Bivalvia > Mytilida > Modiolidae > Gigantidas > Gigantidas platifrons. Next base: position 27,818 of record MJUT01045127.1, on the reverse strand, counting down.
TTAGGTTATTATAAATCAGGAGTTTGTACAATAAACTGTGTGTTTTATTAAACAAAATATATTGTATTGATTAAATTTATTGACAAAAAACTCCAGAGCATAGTTATTATAATGCACAAAGTAAACAAGTACACAACACATATATGAAAAGTAGTCCCGGCAAAAGTGGGCGTGACTACATTGATAGCCAGGTTATACAATTTAGACAAATGTTGATAATTGATAATTTATTTGGTTTAAATATAAATATTTGGCTACAACAGTCTTCACATTGTACTTTAAGTTCATTCAATGTTAATTCTCCTACTTGCATTGACATACTTATTTCACCAAATCATTTCTCACCATTAAAACGGGTCCCTCCCAATACAGACAATTCTTTTGAAATACTGAAAACCCAGTTTAAAAGACAAGGACAGCAAAATAAAAAAGAGAACTGTCAACAAAAATTACACCACATTTAGAAGAAGGAAATATATGATCTAGCAAACTGTCACAACTAATGATCATGATTTCCAAACAGCCAGATACAGCTTTTCCTTTTACCTTCTACTTTTAATCTATATCTTAAAAGTCCATACTGCAACTGAATGCAGTTTTAATCGGAAAAAAAAGTTACTTGGCCGTTCTATCAATCAGCATGTTATTTTTCAGCTTACAATACAATTTATCCATGATGTTCATTCTGGTATAGATTTGAGAGTTCTTTATCAATCAAAGGAAATCTGGTCTGCTTTACACTTGAAATGTATAACCTTAGCATAAGTTTCAGAAACTGGACCACAATTTACAATACAAGTATTAGCTTAAAATATTTCAACAATGTAAAAGCCACTGATGAACACTTTGTCTATTTCAGGACCAACCCATTTACCGAACGAACCATTTTCTTTGAAAAGTACAGTCACAGTATATAGAGACCAGAGTTGCATCTCCAAAGTTTAGACACTGAATGGTAAGTATTTTGAAGCGTCTACATTTTAATTAATGTTTTATTTTGTTATTTATTGTTCTTCCTTGTTTTAAATTTCACCCAACTTAGCCAAGCTTAATTTTTTTCAGCTGGGGGTGGGGGAGGAGGGATATCAGTCTTCTGGAACAGCTTCAACTGTGCCCAACTGAAGGACACAACGACACGACATGCAAATTCTGAGTCGATTCAGTGAATTTATTTATCAGGGACAGAAATTAACAGGGGCCCAGTCGTCCATGACCCCTAGATTTTGGTCTGGGCTACTAAACCTTTACCTATAATTTAGTTAAACATATAGACATTTTTTTTTATCAAAAATCTTGTCTGTGCTACTAGTTTGAACTTCCCAATTTCTATCCCTGTCTAATCAAATGTCTGGCAAACCATCCAGGAAGCTAACCTTTGTATTGTTGTTTGGTCCAATATTATTATTAACCCTTTCTGATTTTGCTTACGCTTGTGCATGTAGTGCCTGCAGGTAGTTTACAGGTAGTACCTGCCTCATATCGAACTGAACTAGTGATTATAATACCACTATCAGCTTTTCAGACCCTATGCTATGTGCAACATATACATAGTAGTAAAATACTAAGTATTATGTCTATGGTCACTAGTAAACCAATTTTGTTATTTTCACCGGGACAAAGTTGGTAGATAAATATACATGTATGTACATAAGCATAAAGTTTTGCACATGTTTGCTCATCCAAGACCAAGTGATTATCTTTGCGATCTTTTCCAGGCAGTGCCTGTTTCATATTAGATGTAAAGGATTGCACACATTATTGTGGGGCACATAGTACAAGTTAAGACATGGGAGACAAGTTGTGAAGTTGTACTTTCACAAGGACATTGACAAGGTAATAAGTATTGAGATAAAACAGACGTGTCATACAGTTTGGTTACACTGGGAGGATATTTCAATATGTTTTTATTTGTTTTAAAAAATTTTCGGGTTCAGACATTGTTTAGATTGGAGAAATGGAGCACTGGAGATGGTGTGTCGTGATAACCACCCCCCCCCCTTTTGTAATGTGACCAAAAGTACATTTCCGCGTGATGTCTTCAACCTCTAAAATAACCAAAGGGGACAAACAAATGTATCTGATGTGAACTGTGCCAATTACACACTTAGTGCACGCCTTCATTCAATGCTGTGCATCATTTCCTTTGCTGAGATGTACGCTATGGCGGCCGCCATTAAAAACATGGATTCAGTCTTTACATGATCCGGATAACAACAACAAAATTCGAGGGATCACGAGTGCCAGACTACAATATGGCGAACTTGGCCAACCACGCGATATCTCGACGATCATTGTAATTTTACATGTCACAAAAATTATTCCAATGATATAATTACATTTCTATTGACAAAATACTAACAAAATAATCCAAGAAATAATTTTAGTAGTACAGAAAAAGGCACCGCTTCAGGTGTAGGTCATAAGAGTGTTCCGAATAGACAGGAAGTTGAAGATATATGAAATCAATTTCTAAAACTGATGCCTTTCATTGCGTCGCCGACGTTATATCTTAAATATATCTTTATTTTTGTGAAACCATTTTGATATGTTAATTTATTATTGTAGAAGATTGAAAACTCTTTCCAAACATGTCATTCTTTACCACATATATGTCGATTTTCTATATTAAAAAGGACATTAAAAGTTGGCGTCCCGCTAAGTCATTTTGTACTCAAACGGATATATGCTTTTTTTAGGGTACCCCTATTCAACTTGCTATAACTTTTTTATTTCACAATATAAATTTACACTCGAAAGTAATGTGTAAAGCTGAAATCCTTATCTTACATTTGCCACCTTGCTTTTATCATTTTATCTGACATTTTTAATAAGGGAGCTACAAAGCGTCAGATTAAGCGGGACTTTTAAAAAGTCCCGATTAATCGAAAGTCCCGCTAATCCCGTTCAGTAAGCAGATAAAGTCCCTCTTAAGCAGGATTTTCAAGTATATATATATATGTATAGCCTTCCGAAGACAACATCCGTGTCCTTTCCATTTTCATCTGTTCTGTTTCGAAGCCAACATCAACATTCAATTCCCGGAATTCCCTCTTCCGATTACGGACACCTATTGGAGTATTATACAGGTTTTTTTTTCATTATTTGTGTCCAAGTTTGCTTGCCGGTTGCCCTACATTGATACTTTCATTTCATGATTATTTTTTGGTGGAACATACTTTGAAAGCATGTATTGTTGACATAAATACGTCAGCAGTGAGTTAAGGTTTACAGGTCAAAATCTCTACCGGATTTTCTAGACTTTTCATTAGATAGTACGTCAATCATTAGAACACGTGTTGTATAAAGCACGGTTTCCCAATCCTGAACAAAACTACGATGGCCGAGAACTAACGACACTGACAAACCATTTGAATTGTAACCCCCAGCAGCGTAGGATATAAATAGACTATGTCTAAAATTTATTCTAAAATTAAAAACAGAAAACACACATTTCGGAACAGGACAAAAGTAGAAAGGTACAATTGTTGTACACTTGCTGAAATATCAACACGCATTTTTGTTGTTCAAATGTCAATTTTCAGACGCAATACGAAAATCAAAGTCTCTTACATAGTAAACACAATATCAATTTCTAGGTATTGAAATATCCATCCGCAAAATCCACGTTGCAACAAAGAAATACTGACAGATGAGCATATAAGTACCCGATTTTAAGCGGGATTTATAATATATGAATGTTGCATGCATGCTCTTTCTGATATTTAATCTACTCGTCCTCTTACAATTGACTCTATATGTGGACTATATTTTTGTCCGGGCGGAAGGTTGCGACACATGTTGTGTAAAGCAATGTCTTCCGGTTTGTATTCCTCATGCATGAGCGCTAACATTAAACGATATCTTACTATGTTCGATCGTTTAAAAATACAAAAGGACAAGCAATGATCTGGTCTGTTTAAAAAACTACATAAAATGGGCACACATGATAATATACTGGATAAGAAATGCAAACGAAAAACCTGTATCATCTCTAACATCATCATTCTTACACAGGCTTCATGTGTTCTTTTTTTATCCTACGAAAGTCCCAAGTCAACAGCGCAATCAATGATTGATACAGTATGTGTTCGTTTCAAACAGCCATTAACCCTATTCATTTTATATTTTCGTTGAATTCTAAAGAATGTTATACGTTGTGTATAACAAAGTAGTTCATTAACAGTCAACTAAGATATGCATTAATGGATATCTAATGATTCATAATGCTTATTTTGATCACATATACAAAATAAACTTATGTTTACCTTTCCCTTTGAAAAAGTCAAAGATCAATATTAGGTGTTTTTGGTAAGCAGCCAATAACGCTATTATTTTTATTTTGTTTTTAATTTCTTGAGATTGCTGTGAGTAGTGTATAACTAAATATGTCATTAACAACCAATTAAAATATTTGTTAATGAATTTCTTATAATGTACAATTTTTATTTTAATAATACACCTGTTTTCTTCACTTTATTTGATCACTCATACAATATTATATTCATGTTTTCTTTTAGATCTGAGAAAATCCAAAACTCAACAATGCATGGAGCGATTGATATATTATGTTTTCGTTACAAACAGCCATTAACCCTATTAATACTATTTTGTTATTACATTTTTGAGAATGTAATACGTTATTTAGAACTAATCGTTTTATTAACAATCAATTACAATATTTGTTAATGATTTTTTGTTAATGTTTCATTTTTATTGTGATAACAAACAGGGTTTCTTCACCATATTTGGTCACAAATACTAGTTCACCTTTATTTCTTCTTTTTATTGTGAGAAAGTCCAAAACTTAACAATGCATGCAGCGATTGATATATTATGTGTTCGTTACAAATAGCCATTAACCCTATTATTTTTATGTTGTTATTAATTTTATGAGATTGCTATGAGTTGTGTAAAACTAAATATGTCATTAAAGACAAATTAAACTATGTGTTAATGGATTTCTTATAATGTACAATTTTTATTTTTAAGAATAAACGTGTTTTCTTCACTTTATTTGATCACTCATATAATATCATATTCATGTTTTCTTTTTGTTCTGAGAAAGTCCAAAACTCAACAATGCATGTAGCGACTGATATATTATGTGTGTGTTGCAAACAGCCATTAACCCTATTAATAATATTTTGTTTTTACATTTTTGAGAATGTTATACATTATTTAGAACCAAGCGTTTTATTAACAACCAATTACAATATGTGTTAATGAATTTGTTGACAATGTATCATTTTAAGTTGATAACAACCAGGTTTTTTTTCACCATATTTGATCACAAACACTAGTTCATCTTTATTTTTTTTATTTTTATTGTGAGAAAGTTTTCAAAACTCAACAATGCATGCAGCGATTGATATATTATGTGTTCGCTACAAACAGCCATTAACCTTATTAATAATATTTTGTTATTACATTTTTGAGAATGCAATACATTATTTAGAACTAAACGTTTAATTAACAATCAATTACAATATTTGTTTATGAATGTTTGGTAATGTATCATTTTATTTTGATAATACACAGGTTTTCTTCACTATATTTGAAAACAAATATAGGATAAGGTTTACAATTTATTTCTGCTTTGAGAGAGTCAAAGTCAATTGTGCGTGCAGTGTGTCACACATTATATGTTTGTCACAAACAGTCATTAACCCTATTCATTTTTTATTAGATTCCTGAGAATTTAATACGATATTTGGGGCTAACATTGTTTTGATAATATACATTTGTTTTTATTAAAGAGCTGAAAGAGCCATAACGGCAGGAATTGTACCGCACACGATGTTGCGAGTATGCACAAAACGTCGCATTCAAAGCGTTACATCGTTTTATATTACGACGCTTGCATACATTGTAATCTTGAGTGAACTATTCAAGATTTCAGATACCAGGCAATATAACACTAGAAACTCAAAAAGCCGAAAAAAAGTTTAAAGTAAAAAAAGAAATAATATATAAAACATGTAAAACTTTAGAATTAGGTAATAAACTACATTAGTTTTTGTTTCCTTTTGACTTTGATTAAGTCCCAAATTAACAGAACATTCCGTAGTAAGATTGTAAAGAATGAATGTAATTTTCCCTGTCTTTAATATGCAGTTGGTATTTTGCAAGCTTTGGTCAAGAAGAGTTTGAAATTACCAAAGGGATAATCATAATCCATTAATCGAAGAAAAACAGACAATCCAATCCAATGGGCAAAAGAAAAAATGAAAGCACCAAAGGTGATGTTAAATGATCGAACTGCTTGCATGTAGATTTTTTGTATGCTATGCACAATCGCAAAATATCAGTATACTTATAGAAAAAGATGTCAAACTTTGAAATAGTGAATTGAGAGTAAGCTCCAGAGACATCAATATGTTATTCACATGAAACAGCTTTTTATCCAATGTTCCATAAGATGTTGCATTTTCTTGCATATACATTTGTATATATATAATAGTGAAAATTGTGTCAGCTTGGCCAAGAGTGAAAGACCTTGGTAAGTCTGCTATTAACAGGAAACATACCTCGTCTGAATTATCGTTTACAACTCCTTTACAACACTCATTCCCACAAAATAAAACATCATGTAGAGGTTCCTTTACCAAAGAAACTAATGGGGTTAACTTTTTTAACCACAAGCAAACAATTGCTTGTAGTTTTAAAAGGTACAAGCATAAGTCAGTGTTATCTGATATTTAAGAAGTATTGGGCGGGGGAGGGGGAGGGGGAACTACTAATATGATTTTTGAATAGTGCCAAAAATGGAAAGAACAGTTGGTGTAGTAGCTACTACTATAACATGCAACAACCCAGTTTTACATTATGTTACATTATTATTTTATTTCCCATCAACTGTTTATCAGACACCACATCTGTTTTGAAGGGGCAAGCAAATCAATGTGACAGTCAAAGTGAAATATAGTGCATTCAGAATCATTTGTGGGTTTAATTTAATACCTTAGAAAAGGGAAATAGTTTAATATATGGGTCTTTTTCGTGGAAGGGGAATGTGACTCTTGAAAAAA
>MJUT01045122.1:171114-193435 GCA_002080005.1 Gigantidas platifrons | reverse complement strand
CGGGACAGGAAAAACATATTCATTTTAAAATGCCTTTGCACTGTCCACATCCATATACTAAAAACCTAAAGGGATCCAAGTCGCCATTTTGGCTAGTTGCATAACCAGCAGATCACACACTTGAAGCATTAATTTTTGAGCTGTTTCCTACAAACATTGGTACAAGAAATACAAAAGATTGGAAAGCCAAATAATTTTAAAGTATTTGGGAGCATGATAATCAAATGGCCTAAACAGGATAGTCAAAATCGACTAAGGTCACCTATGTCTGAGGGAGAAGAACCTTAGCTATAATAATAATTCAATAATTTAGCAACTGTAACTTTCGACAATAAATATATATAATTAACCATGTCAGTACAGAAACACTGACTACTGTGTGGATGATACCCTTGGGGACTAATAGTCAATCAGCAGAGGAAACACTGACTACTATTTGTTGACCAATTGATTTCAAACTTACACACAGGCATTATATTAAGAATCTCTAGCTTAAGTTCGAAACTGGAAAAATTCGAAAAAAAATTCTTGTAAAATCATGTTTTTTTGTAGAAAAAGTACATATTTTGAGAATTACACATTTCTCCGAAACTACAAAAGTTAGGAACTTAATATTTGGTATGGGTGCAGATGCCAATGTGAAGTTGAGGATGTAACATTCCCCCCTCCCCCCCAGCTCAGCCCCACCCCTCTGAAGAATCTGTATAAAAAAATGTGACCGAAATCCCCACCCTAAACCATATATATTTATGATCAGGGTGACTAGGAATTATTGTCCAGGATAACAATAATTCAAATCTATTATGACCTTCTATGTGAACCCGTCTTGAGCATGCACCCTATTTAGAAACAATAAACAACATGTGGTACTTGGGCAAAAGAGAAAGTGTCAACGCGTGAAAGAAAGCGGACTTTGACGGATTCAGAGCGAAAGATGAATAGAAGTGAAGTATCTTCAAAATGGAACAAATGAAGGATATATGTAGGGGATCAGTTGGACTGTTAGAACGAACTCAAGGAAGTGCTACGCGTCCAAACTCGCACTGAAGTGGCAGAGATTTTGCTTCATATGTAAGCCGAGCATGTTTTTTTCCTTCTATTCTCAATCGTTTTTCATATTTTATGAATTTATGATGATGCCTATGATCATTTTTGGTAGATATTATTAAATATATGTAATCTTGCACCTGGCTACAGCAAATTATTGTCAATGAGTAGCATAGAACGGCCGTATTTGCGAGGTAAACAAACACAAATTTTAACATCCATGCTACAACATCCGTGCTACTAGCATAAAATTATATTTGACCTCGCTCAGGTCAGTGCATAATTACTTAGCTTCCAGTAACGATGGTCAGCTTTTTTAAATCTAAAAAACAACATTTCGTAGCATATTCGCCAATAATTCAGTGTTTAATCTTCATTTTATGAAGGTCAGTACAGAAAACGACAATAATTTTGGGTATGAAAAAAATTACGATTTTGGTAGAGGAATGATTATTGATTAATTAAATGATCAAATAATACATATACTTGTGTATTTTTTCTTTACATATTTTGATCCAGTAGACAAGTAGACACTAGTGTGGAGTTCATACTAGTAAAATCCTACCCCTCATTAGCCAAAAGGACTAGTAACTTAAAAAGTTTTAAGGCAAAGACGGTTCTATAGTTCTTTTTGCAGGTTTTCTTTATTATAGCCTGAACAATATCCCCTCCTAATCCGACACCTGGGGACATGTAGAGCAGCTCTGTAGCAGCCCTGGGAACCTTCACCAAAACTTGAAATAGATTTAATTTCATAAATCAATTGATGTTGTAGATTTCCCCAAAATGGCCTCTGGTGGTTTTGGTCGAGGAGGCAGAGGGGCAGCCCTTCTTCAAGCCCTCAAAGATCCTGTCCGTAAACCTGGAAGTCAAGAAGATGAGGTGAGTTCTAGAGAATCAGAAATTTTGACCATTTTACACTGTATTTAATCACATGTACTTAATTAATTTTAAGACTAGCTTTAGCTGGATATAAATATACAACCTTAGATTGATTTTGGATACAAATTGAGATGTGATCATTGCTTTGTTGTAATATTATTAGGGGTGATAATATGATATATTCTGTTTATTCATATTTCTTATTTTGTATAAAACTGCATTGGTGGTGTAATGGTTAGTGGGTCCATATCAACTACAATAGATCATGGGTTCGGGCCTCAGTTAAGTCAAACCAAAGACTATTAAATTGGTATATGTTGTTTCTCCACTAAGCACACAACATTTTTGAGTAAGAGCAAAGACTATTTGGCTTGAATTGGGATAATGTGTCCGAGTTGAGTGACATGACTACCCATGGACTAGTGAGCTAACACTGAAATTCCAATTGAGCTTGTTTTCATTTAAACCACATTATTCTCGCCATTATACAGCTGAAAATTTGCTCACTTGGAATTAAACAAGATTCACTCACTCGCTGAAGATATTTCAAGAATATTATTACTTCAGGGACATATCAACAAAATACCAGTACATGTATTTAAAACTTATTTTTTATAGCAAAAATCAGCTGTGCAACAGATACAAGCTGAACAAGTTCCATCAATTCCTAAAGGCAGAGGTGATTTACTTAAAGGTTTATTAGCTGCTCGATCTGTTCCTCCACCAACACCTGCAGGTATATTACTTCTGTTTATATTCTCTAACAATATAATTCCTTGACAATCACCGGTAACAGTTTTGTATTTTTACATCTAGATCTTATGTCACTGTAATGTTTTTATGCCCCCGCTGGACGAGAGTCCGTTCGTCCGTCACACTTTTCGTTTCCGGATAATAATTAAAGTACTGCTCAACCAAATCTTTTCAGACTTTAACACAATGATGTGGACCATTAAATACAGGTTAAGTTCGATTACGGTGTACAGTGGAACTCCCCAAAACTGGCCTCTCTTAAAACCGGATTCCTCTGAAAACCGAACATTTTGTTTTGGTCCGGAATATTCCTCTATATCTTGAAGTAAAATGTTCCTCTAAAAACCGGCCCCTCTGTATTCCAAACATCAGTGGTACTGTCCGGTCCAGAAAATATATTTTCTTGTAAAATTCACCTCTGAAAACCACACGACAAATTTGCTGACAGGTAAGTCAGTGAACCATGTCAATCACCGAATAGATCGATCCAGTTTTACATTAAAAGATTTCTGCCGGTATTGAATGAAATTAACAAGGTGTTACACTTGTCAATCAACTTATATCATATATTTAGATTACAGGTGTTATGCACCGTACACCCAAAAAATTTCATATTTCTCAAAATTTTTTAAAAATTCTAAATAAATTTCAAAATTTTCAAAATTTCATAAAATTTCAAAAATTGAAAATTCTCAAAAAAAAATTCTAAATTTTCATAAAATTTCAAAATAAAAAAAAACAATTTAAAATTCAAAAAATTTCAAAAATTTCAAAAAAAAAGTTCAAAAATTTCATAAAATACATGTATTATCAAAGGCATGGTTGAAATGTATGATATAATGAACATTACATGTCAAAATCTGTATCACATGCCGTATCAACCCTCGACCTATACATGTATCACCACTCGGGCCGGTGGCCCTTGGGGTGATATAGGGTTCTCGGGTTGATACGGCATGTGATACAGATTTTGACATGTAATATTCAGTATATATCAACATTAAAAGAGTTGTAAACATGATTACTGTACAATGTATTAAAAACAATACAGTTATTTGACAGTCTTTACATCTGTGTAATTAATCTGAAGCATGTTTTTATACTTAAAATTTGTAATGTAATACATCAAAAGAGTTTTATAAGAACAAAAAATATAAAAGATCAAATATGTTGTTAGTGGAGTAAAAAAAAAAATCTATGGTTTCAAGTAGATTTGTTATAAATTGTGGGTGTTGATATTTTGAATTCATTCTGAAATTAACATTATTTAAGTCCGATAAATTGATGCTAAAATGTCAAACTGCCATATAGGTTGGTCGGTTGCGTTGAACTAACACTTCCAAGACAAAATTAATTTGTTCTTTCAAAGGGATGACAGCATCAGGGATGAGTCCATATGAACTGTCAATCATCGTTATCTTTCCCTTTGATGTTTAAAGTTCTGTGCAATTTCTCTCATCAGCTGTCAATCCAAGTTTTCTGATTCACTGTGTTTGGTAGTTAGTTACAGTTACCTAACAATAATAATATAACATATGTTTTAAACAAATTAAAGGCTACAAGAAAGTACAAATGTATTCTTACATAACTTTGTTACAAAATATCATGCAACAAGCTACAGATCCAATTCAAGGTCAGTGACCTGAAATCTTGTGGTTGATTGTACACTCAATACATGTACACATTTATAAAAACAAATTATGACAGTCTTTATTTTTATTTAAAGCACATTTGAAAACAATCACAAATATAACACATTGAAAGAATGTAAAAAAAAATATATATAAATAGCGTAATCACAGCATAATTAACTTTCACATCAATATCTTATACCTCCGGTATCAGTATACGGAACGGAAACGTCTATTTACGGAACCTCCTAAAACCGGTTCCTCTGAAAACAGGCCGATTTATTTGGCCCCGGACGTGGTCGGTTTTCAGAGGTTCCACTGTATTTCACGTTTACCGTTCCTGAGTTATGGCCCTTTTTCTCTTAGAAAATAGGACTTTTTAGGTTTCCGGATGATGTTTAAAGTATGGCTCAACCAAATCTTTTCAAACTTTAACACAATGTTGTGGACTATTAAATACAGGTTAAGTTTGATTACGGTGTATTTCACATTTATCGTTCCTGAGTTATGGTCCTTTTTCTCGTAGAAAATAGGGACTTTTTAGGTTTCCGGATGATATTTAAAGTATGGGTCAACCAAATCTTTTCAAACTTTAACACAATGCTGTGGATCATTAAATACAGGTTAAGTTCGATTACGTTGTATTTCACATTTACCGTTCCTGAGTTGTGGCCCTTTTTCTTTTAGAAAATAGGGACTTTTTAGGTTTCCGGATGATATTTGAAGTATGGCTCAACCAAATCTTTTCAAACTTTAACATAATGCTGTGGACCATCAAATACAGGTTAAGTTCAATTACAGTGTATTTCACATTTACCGTTCCTGAGTTATGGCCCTTTTTCTCTTAGAAAATAGGGACTTTTTAGGTTTCCGAATGATATTTGAAGTACCGCTCAACCAGATCTTTTCAAACTTTAACACAATGCTGTATACCATAAAATACAGGTTAAGTTTGATTATGGTGTATTTCACATTTACCGTTCATAAGTTATGGCCCTTTTTCTCTTAGAAAATAGGGACTTTCTAGGTTTCCGGATGATATTTAAGGTACGACTCAACCAAATCTTTTCAAATTTTAACACAATGCGATGTACCATAAAATACAGATTAAGTTCGATTCTTGTGAAATTGACATTTACCGTTCATGAATTATGGCCCTTTTTATCTTAGAAGATAGGGACTTTAAAAGTTTCTGGATGAAAGTTTGGAATGCGGGGGTATCTGTGATCACCAGATCAACTTTCTCTAGTTTTTAATGGTTTAAAGTGTTATGAATTTAATTTACAATGTGATTCAGTAATAATAAAAAGAAGTGTGAGAGTTGAATAAAATGTTCTGCCAGGTAGTTTCAGGTGGAAATACTATGATTCTATATAAAATTCAGTGATGCCATTGACAATTGAATATTATTACACCTCAGGGAAGATTACTGTGTTTACATAAGGCAAACATTAGTGTAACATTCAGTGAATTTGATTCCAGTTCAATGAAAACTCATACATTGGAAAGGAAAAAGTAGAATTTGACAAGATCTTTCTCAATTGCAACTCAAGAGAGTTTTCTTCTTGTATTTTTGAACTATGTTTTAACAATTTAACAATATTTATATTGTGTAATTGTAGGTGCTGCAGGACAAACAGCTACAACTGTACAGGCCCCATCAATAGCCAGGGGTAGGGGATTGGCTGCAATGCAGGCTTTGTTGCAGTAAGTGTACAACCTGTAGATTGCCATTCATTTCATAACTAAACCTGAGATATTTTGAATGCTTGTGCTTGTAAAGAAATTGAACATGGAAACTATTGGTGTTTTTCTTGTTGAAAATAAATTGTAAGAATCAGATGTAAAAATGTAAGTTGGCAAAACTGCTCATTAGTATTTAAGTACCCTTTAAAATAGGTTTTAACAATGAATTGAGTTGGATGTTGTAATTTATTTCATTTTTTTTTCAGGAGCACTGGCAGAGGTGCTAAACCTCCAGCAACACCAGCAAGTCAAAGTCAACAACCTCCCATTGTGGAGCAGCAACAGAGGTCCCCGCCAAGAGCTGGTCCGGTATCTCCATCAGCACAGTCAGATGGGACATCATCAACACAACAGCTTGAAAGTAGATTTTCTCGTATGGCTATGGAAGAAAGATCGGCCACTGTAACTAGGATTGGAAATAATGGAAAGCCGTAAGTGTACAAATAATTTTATGATTATACATGTATAAATGTCTTTTTATCATACAGTAAACTTTTACAAAATATTGAAGACCGCCACAATGTAACTGAAATAATGTTGAGAAAGTGGCATTGAACACCATGTACCGTATAAGTGGTTTTTTTCGCGGATACCTAGCTTTAGTCGCAATAGTCATCGATCAGCAGAAGAAAAAAAAATCCGCGTAAATTTCTACCGTTTAGTACATAAGTTTGTTTTTTTTCTTAAATAATTGTATAAGATCTATCGTAGTTTGACTGTGAATATTTAACAATTATAATATTATGGTACCTGTCATTTTTAAAGTTGTTGAAATGACGCTTTTAAAATATCCAACATGGGGGAATCTTTCCCGAAAATTAACAATGCATATGTTGACAATGATCATGAATGAACAACAAACAATACCTTATTATTTAAGTGATGAAATAGCATTCAAGCCATACAATCATAAATGAGATAAGTTATTGTTAATCAGATTGGTTTATTCACGTTTCTCCAACTTTTTAAATTTTTAACACCTTTCCCTAAAACAACAATCAATTAAGGCAGGGGATTAAGAGGCCCATCAAGTGGGGATTTCACGATATTCCAATACATAAACTAAATATATCTTTAAACCACTTGAAAATTAAACAGATTTTCATCTTCTTTTATTTATGCTTGGTATAGGATTTTTGTTTTCTTTTGCTTGATGGCAATTTTTATACTTTCGTTTAGTATTCTATTGTGTTACGTTTTTAATAAGAGTTTTTAGTTAGACATTTTTCTCATACTGAAGAAAAAAAAAATATTTTCTTAAATATTTTTATTACATGCATAGCATTTCAATATAAAATTAACATTAGATATATACAAAACAATAAAACTAAGAACAAATATGCGAATCACTTGCAGATACATTTTTTGTATTTGAATGAATACAAAGTTATTTCAATACATCAAATCACTGGCGAAGATCTATTCGAATGCAAAACGATGCTTGGTCTGCGTATTCTTCTACTGAGAGCCGCTGGTTCAGAAATCTGTCTTTAAGTATACTAAGTCTATTGTCGATCTTTCTGTATTTCTTCTTGGTGTGGTTTCCTTGGCACATCTTTGTTTAATTGTATTGAGTACAGCCTCTGCCTTCACTCTAGCTGTGAGTGGTGATTTCCGAGTTTGGTTATGTTGTCAAAATGGGTATTTGCTGTTGCTGTATAATATGGAACAATGCATTTCCAGTATCTTCTGTCCCCTTTAATTTGGTTGTTTTAACCATGTATTGGTAGCCATTCAATTCTAGTCTCACTTCCGAATTTATTTGGTACAAAGTTCACTGCAAGCATTACATTTGCCATTGTGGTTCACTTGATAACTGAACCTAGACCGACAGACATGATCTTATAAAGCATTTGTTAGCTATACTCAATTTGTCATATAAGCTTTGAATAATGCAAGCTAACTTTGAAGTCGAAATGGACTGCATCTTTGATAATGAGCTGTGATATTAGAAACTTAATGGACCAAGCTAATTAATATTTCACCCACATTATTACTGTGCTAAATAATTAATTCATATGAATCTATTTAAAAATATGTTAAAAACATTCATTTTAAATTAATTTAAAAAATTGTTCTTTTAAGAACATTAAAACAAAGCTAATGATTAATATTTAACTTACATTAATGTGCTAAATAATTAAATTCATATGAATCTATTTTAAAAAAAACATGTTAAAACACTTATTTTAACATTATAAAAAATGTTCTTTTAAGAGAATTAAACTTGGTCAACAATATCAACTTCGTTTACAATATATCTTAAATAAATCCTTTTTTAAACTATATCAAGTTTAACATTGGAACAGGTGAATTACAGATAAATGTCAAGCAGCAGGTCCTTCAGGAGGCCCCGTAATCCCTATAGATACTTAATTGGATGTTATTTTAATATAGATTACCTTAATTAGCAAAAGTTGGAGATTATACTTCACAGCTGGGAACTCATAATCAAACTTCCAGACACTGACATACAAATTGACAAATACATTTGATTACTTCTTTTCTTTTGATTTCAATCATTAAAAGCTTGTGTAAACACAACCTGACAGTCTAATTATACATTAAGTAATTATGACACCTTTATAAAAAGTATACACACACTAAATCTTATCGACAACATTATTGATTATTTTACGTACTGTTAGATATAGTCACACTTTTATTTTTAGTTTATTTTCGTATTAACTGTATTAAAGCGTTTACTGGTTCAAAACACAACTGCACTAGAGAGTTTTAATTCTCTGAATAATTAAAAAGTATTAATGCATTTAATGATTTTGTGAAATAGTGCCCAAACAAGTAAAGAAATGTGAAAATATTTGACAATAGTAAACATTATCGTTTATAATGGACACCTGCAAAATAAAGAATCTGGACAAAATTCCGTGCATTATGCATAATGAATTACGATACTCGATTATTTGAAAATATTTCCTATTTTGAATTGTTGGTCAACTAATTCAGATAATGTACTTCTAATATCTGCTAAGATTAGATTTTGGTTAAAACTCAGGATCGTGAAAATTAAGTACCGCTAAAAAAAAATTCACCAATTTGGAAGAAAATCGTGAAATTTGGCTCCCGCGAAAAAAACCACTTATGCGGTACCTAACCCTAATATTGAAATTTTGAAAGAAAGGTTGTATAAGTTATAAAACCATAAACAGTAATTAAAGGTAGCAAATTCTAAATTCAAATTTACCTACTATATGTACCTATCAATTTGACAGCCAGAATTGTCAATCATATTTATTAAAGAAAATTGATGATGGGGATGAATTATGCTGTTTTTAATTCCCATTATGACCATTCTTGGACATGGTTTAACATGAGGTGACTATATGGAAGTCTTCGTTTATTATCGCCCCGCGATAGCGGTGAGGGGATATAGTAATAGCGTCCGTCTGTCTGTCCAACCGTCACACTTTCTTGTTTACGTGATAACTTGAGTAAACATGGATAGATTTGAATAATTTTTTGCATGTGGCTTGTAATTATCATTATCTTGGATGGATTCTAACATGAAAATATTTGAAGCAAGGGTTTTGGGGGAAAATCTTGGTTTTTGGTTGAAAAATCACCAATTTTGAGAATTGTGTCTTGTTTACGCGATAACTTTAGTAAACATGGATAAATTTGAAAAAAAAATTGCGTGTGGCTTGTAAATAGCATTATCTTGGATGGGTTCTTACATGGAAATATTTGAAGCAAGGACTTTGGGGGAAAATATTAATTTTTGGTTGAAAATTCAACCATTTTTGAGAATTGAGTCTTGTTTACACGATAACTTGAGTAAACATGGATAGATTTGAATAATTTTTTGCATGTGGCTTGAAATTATCATTATCTTGGATGGGATCTAACATGGAAATATTTGAAGCAAGGGTTTTGGGGGAAAATGTTAGTTTTTGGTTGAAAACTCACCAATTTTGAGAATTGTATCTTGTTTATGTGATAACTTTACAGGGTCCCAGATTAACTTTTTGTGCATAATAGCCAACTGGGCTACTGAAATTTTGAGACTGTTAGCCCAGATTAAAAAGCAGTAGCCCATGTGAAAATGACGAGGGCCGCTAGGGAAGTTGGGGGCTATTCCCCCTCCCCCCTAAGAAAATTTTGTATTTTTTAAGCCAAATCCTGCATTTTACACACATTTTTGAAAGAAATAAAACTAGTTGAAAAAGTGAATTTTCTCCAATATATAAACATTTGGTACATTTTTCTTGATTTAAAAAAAAAATTTACTTAGTACCAGAATAGTAGTATGGTTTCATTATTTTAATTTGTGTGAGTTGCAATTAGAAAATAAATAAATAAAACATAGAAATCCTTCCGTAAGCTTTATGACCGCACTGGTATGTTTTGAACTTTGGAAATTTACCGTAATTTAGAGTGCTCCTTAGCCGGAGGATTATTCTATAAACTACGCATTCTGGTTCCCTGTTTGAAAAGCCATCACTGATGTTCCTTTGAGTTAGAAACATTTCAGTTGAACAGAAAAAGATCACGATACAAACAGACAAACGATAGTTGAGGGATACAGGGCTACTGGAATTTTTAATAGCCAGCTAGGCTATCTTTCTATGTTTTCAAGTCACCCAGGTGACATTTTGGTTGCCATGGGCGACTGGGCGACCGCTAATTTGGACCCCTGCTTAAGTATACATGGATAGATTTGAATAATCTTTGCATGTGGCTTGTAAGTATGTTATACATTAAGACTGCAAGGCTGCTTTCTATAAATATATAAAACTAAATATTATGCAAGTGCGGGGGGATACGTTACACATTCATGCGCTAGGCGGTTCTTTTATTACTATTCTGTATATTCTGTAATATGTAT
Source organism: Gigantidas platifrons (assembly GCA_002080005.1). NCBI lineage: Eukaryota > Metazoa > Mollusca > Bivalvia > Mytilida > Modiolidae > Gigantidas > Gigantidas platifrons. Next base: position 182,530 of record MJUT01045122.1, on the reverse strand, counting down.
TATGTAGATATACAAAGAATATTTTTACAGTGCTACCTATCTAAACGGAACCCTGAATAAACCGGAATCCTGTATAAACCGGACTTTAAATAAAATCCCAATATAGGAAATCTTTGTTTACTTAACCTGGCTGTATAAACTTGAACAACTATATTAAACACAAAAGATGGAGGCTTGGTTTAGACAGATTTCACTGTATGTTAATAAATGAATTCTTTGTGTATATTTCTTACCAATGCAAGACTTCATGATGAAAATGGTGTTTTATGGTGTTTAATGCCATTTCAACAATATTTCAGTTATATCGTGGCAGTCAGTTATTGGTGGAAGAAACATGAGTAGCTGGAGAAAACCACCAAACTGTTGCAAGTCACTTACAAACTTAATCACATAATGATGTGTTGAGTACACCTTGCCATGAACGGTGTTCGAACTCACAACTAGTGATATGCACTGATTGCACAGGTAGTTATAAATCCAACTACCATGCAATCACGACCGTGCTGAAAATGGGTATTACAACAGGTAAACATATGAAGTTGATTTTATTTTTCAGAATAAGTCTCTCAGGAAATTACATCAGAATAAATTGTGCCAATCCAGGAGTGTATCAGTATCATGTAGACTTTAGACCAATGGTGGATTCTAAAAATATTCGATTTAAATTGTTAAATGAACACAGAGATGTCATTGGAAATGTAAAGGCTTTTGATGGAAGTATATTGTATTTGCCTATTCGCCTGCCAAATCAGGTAATAATTAGTTGGTGTTTTCAGTATGACTTTGTTTTTCAGTAGAAAGAGTTACATGTATTCTTTTGAAAAATCAGACTTTTTGAATTTACTTTTAATTTCTAATGCTAGTCATATGGAAATTTAATTGATTTCTAGTGGTTGTTGGGGTAATGAAAAAGAATACTGTCTTAGAAGGAGGGGATTTACTGTTTACTGGAACATGCCTTCAGGGTTCACCAAATCAGGTGAAGTGGATGACAATTTCACCCTGGTTTCAATGAAATTGCCCTATTCCCAACTATGATAAGGCAAAGCTTTAGTTGTCCTGTCAGTCTTTTGAAGTCAGTATTTTTTTCAGTGATTATACTTTTTCTTCAATATTCATGCATACGGTGCTCCGATGTTCTTAAAATTTGAATTATTCAGGGGTTGATGTTCAATATTTTATACCAAACTTGTTGATTGCATCTTTTTTAAGATCGTTGAGCGGTGCATTTATTTTGTGATAGGTATGGGGCATACCTGTCAAGTGACCCGTTTTCTGCAGGTCAGACCTGAGAATTTCGCTTATTTTTGCCCTTGACCCGATATTTTTTAGTCACCCGTCGGGTCATAAAATAACCCGGGATTTCAACGTACTTCCCGACATCACCCGGATATTTTAAAGTGTCATTTTCCGGCGTCGGTTTTTAACTTAGACGCTTTATTTATATTTCCGCCCTTGGCGCTCATATTGGGTAAGTTTGGTGAGTAGTTTTCAAATAGAATACTTCTTTAATCGAAAGCGATGTCTGGAAGGAAGAGGTCGTTGTCAGGGCCGGCATGTTTCACTCCTCAGAAAAAGAAAAAATATAAATGCTCGTACCAGGACAGCTGGGAAAAATAATTCCAATGGGTTAAACCTAGCGATCGCGGTGTAAGTGATGCATTCTGCATTCTATGCAAGTCGCATATTAGCATTTCGTCTGGTGCAAAAAATGACTTAATGAGACATGCTAAAACTGCATCTCATCTGGCTTATGAAAAATCCTCAGCTGGTTCTAAAAATATTTCGCTCTTTATGTCCAATGCAAAAACCAAACTTCAGGACAAGATAATTAATGCTGAGACTTTATTTGCAAACAGTGTTGCAGAACATAACTTGGCTATGAATTTGTACCATCTTCTAGCCTTCTAAAAGCTGCAAAATCAGCAACAAGTGACTACAACAAAAGCATTAACTGTTAATCTGTATCTGTATGTTGTGCATAATGCAATATGATTATTATGAAATTAGTAAAAGGTTTGAATGTACTGTATCTTTAAAAATTATGCCCTGAAAAGTTCGTCACACGTTATGACCTGATTTTTTTAAGTTCAATGCAGGTCGTGACCTGCTGTTTGACCATCAAGAGTTGACAGGTATGATGGGGACATACGGTAGCTGGGAAAGAAGTGTTAAAATATCTCCAAGCTTTTCAGAAGTTGCCCAGATTTTCACTCTTTTCGTCCTGAAGTCAACTGAGAGAGAGAAGTCATGTCACCCTGTTTACACTAAGTGCTGTGAGCCCTGACTAGACAAATTAAATTACAGTGTTGTTAAAGATGAAAAAAAATTGTTGAGTAATGTTGATCTGGTGATCCACTGTATCATAAAAGTCGTGTTTTTCACAGAAATTCAGGAAAGCATGACATTTGTGCAATGAAAGGGCACTTGTGCAGCATTCTATGAATCCAGAGGACAACATAAATGAAGGTCTGGGGGCACTTTCTATTAATTGTCAATGCTAGAACTATTTGTATTAACCTCTCCACATTTTTGTGCCTGTCCCAAGCCTGGACCTGTATTTCCAACATCTGATGTTGTGGTCTTTTTTGTGTTCCATGAGTTAAGGTGAGAGGTGATTGTTCGTTTTGCTGATATTGGTGGAATTGTTGACCATCACTGTTTAAACTTTCTTTTCACTAGGGGCCGACTTGGTCGTGAGCGTATGTTAGTTGGATTTAAAACTACCTATAAAATCAATGCCTATCAGTTTTCACCACTGAGTTTGAATCACTGTCAGGGCGAGGTGTACAACATTAAGTGATAAAGTTTGTCAGTGACTTGCGACAGGTCAATGGTTTTCTCTGGGTCCTCCAGGTGCTCCGGTTTCCTCCACCAATAAAACTGACCGCTATGATATAACTGAAATATTGTTGAAAGTGGCATTAAACACCATCAAACAAACAAAAAAACTTTTCACTATTCTGTTAGTTTACTACTACAATAATATTAGAAGTACTTTTAAGGTGAAATAATGCTATCACTTCACAAATTGGACAAGAGCATAGACACTGTCAGTTCTATTGTCAGGGAAAGCAGCATGACACAGTAGAAGGAAGGCATTGTGCTGCACCAGGCTAAGATTGCCTTCAGGAAAACACTAAAACTTAGTTCAGTCTATTCTGTACATTTCTTTATTATATCTTTAAAAAAAAATGTAAGACTTTAAGCAAAATGTTCATCATTGTTAGTTTTAAATAAATATTTGTCTCTTATTATTCGACAGGAAACAGTTGTTAAGTCCACAAGACTGACAGATGGTGCAGAAATAACCCTCACAATCAGATTGACACGTGTTGTGCCCCCAGAGTCCTGTTTAATGGTGTATAATATTATATTCAGAAGGTATGTGAAGGGAAATATTTTGTAGGCTCATATTTGTTAGATTTTAAAAAGTAGCTATAAGTTGAAAGAAAGTACTTATAGGTATGCAGAAATTTTTGTTTTGTTCATTATAATGAAATTCCCAGTTTATATTATTATTTCCTAATTTCAATAAGGGCAGCATGGTTATGATAGTATGGTAGTTGGATTTACAAGTACCTGTGCAATCAGTGCCTTTCGCCACTAAAGTTTTGCATTCGAACCCCGTTCATGGCAATGTGTACTCGATACAACATTATGTGATAAAGTTTGTCAATGACTTGCGACAAGTTGGTGGTTTTCTCGGGGTACTCCAGTATTCTCCCCCAATCAAAGTGACCGCCACGATATAACTTAAATATGGTTGAAAGTGGTGATAAATACCATAAACCACCACCACCTAATGTCTATACTCTCAAAGTTCTATTTATTCTGAGCCATTCCACTACATCAGTGGTGTAATTGTTAGCATGCTTGTTTTAAGTGTCATAGACCATGGGTTTTAACCCTTGTTAGGTCAAACCAAACATTATAAAATTTGTATTTGCTTCTTCTCCTCTAAGCATGCAGCATTAAGGAGTAAGAGCAAACACTAGTTGGTCCGAGTCTGGTGTCTGAGTGGAGTGACATGTCTACATGCAGACTGTTGTTTCAGTGAACTAGCACTATAAAAATCTAGCTGAGCGTTGGTCTAGTGCAAAGTGGGTTATATCATCTCATCGAAATGTAACTTGTTCTCGCCATAATATAGCTAAAAACTTCCTCACTTGACATTAAACAACAATCACTCACTATTCCTCATTAATGGTGCAATTTCTAAAAGATTTTTTAATAATAAATGTTTTTTTTGACAGTGGTGTACCACTAAATATACAATACGTACATTGTCGGTAAATATAAAATTTATTTGTACGAGCTTTAGAAACAAGCAGAATAGCGAGCCTTTGGCGAGCTTTTCAGGCCTGTTTCGCAGCGAGTACAAATGAATTTTATATTTAACGACAATGTACGTATTTTGTGTTTATCCTGCAATGTAAAAAAAAGTCGGAAAACTTGTCAGATTTAATCAAAAAGGACAGAAACAAGCGTCATTCCTTGCCTTTCATAAATGTTGTCAAGGGTGTCTTCTTCGTGGTCCGCGTTACATTAGTACCAGTTTCATACTTGTCTGCGCCCTCCGCTGTACATAGCTAAAGGGTACCAGGAAAGTTTATTCGTAGGCTGAAAAGTTTATTCGTCTAGTACGAATAAAGCAAAAATTTATTCGTATAGCATATTTGTACAGCAAATGTACTGAGTGCAGGATAAATAATGATATATATAGCAATTCTTGAAACGTAATGTGTAATAATCTTGTGACAGATAATTTCAAGTGAACTTCAAAGTAATGTCCCATTTCTAGTAGTTTTATATTTTCTTTATATAAATATATTTATAGGATCATGCACATACTACAAATGGTCCAAGTTGGGAGATATTACTACAATCCTAAAACTCCCACAGCAGTGCCTCAACACAAGTAAGTATTAATGCTGCATTTGTATGTGTTGACTTAAGGATGAACTTCCGAAGAGCTTGCAGATATTTTAATGTTACTTTCCCTGCTACCACATATCCCTCTAGCTTTCACAAAACACATATGTTATTCAACAATCTTAAAAAATGCAGTCCACAAGTTTGGATAAAATATTAGATATTAAATCCTGTATAAGTAAGATTTTAGGAAAATGTGAGCTCCTTATGCATGAATATGTATAATAATTATGATTATTGGTGAAAAGGTACTTCCAAAAACTGACAGGGTGACAAACAATAGGGTGATTTCATTGACAGCAGAGGAGAAAAGTCACCCACTTCTACTAGTTTGGTGGGTCTTGCTGTACATAACCATCGATTATTTGTTTATGCACAGAAATCTTTCTTTTGAAGGAAATAAACCAAATATTTTACAAATGAACTGTGTTAGCTTTTGCAGTCATGCATTTTTTAAGATTAAAGTTTACAGAATGATTTATTAGATTTAGTGATTGTTTTTGTTTTCTTCAAATTTATCAGAATATGCAAGACAATTTAAATATGTTTTTTTTAAGACTTGAAGTATGGCCAGGATATATAACCTCAGTGTGTGAAAATGAAGGAGGATTGATGTTGTTAGCAGATGCTTCTCATAGAGTCTTGAGGACACAAACAGTATTAGAGCAGATGTAAGCATCAGTATCGCTATCATAATAAAAATAAATAAATAAAATTATTTAGGTGGAAACAAAAGTAGTTCAGTCTGAATTTATTACATTTTTAGCTCACTTGGTTGGAGGCTGTATGACTCTTTGCTGTAATTTGGCATCTGTTGTTTTTTCTAATTTTAATCTTCTAAAGAATTTCTCGATTAAATGAAACTTAGCATGGATGATCTATCAGATGAGAACTTTCATATTTGTACAAAATGAAGTTGATCCCCACATTTGGAGGAAATTTATTGATCTTTTCAGGAACAAACGACAGAAATGTAATAATATTTTCTGTAAAGCATATTTGTGATACAAAGATTCAATATGTATGGTTAATTATATTCTTTGTATTATTCCATTGTTTAACTAAGATTATTCCTTGAATTTTTTTTTCCAGGCAACATATAGTGCAAAGAAATAATTCTGGATTCCAAGATGAATGTGTTAAAAAACTAGTAGGAACAATAGTGTTGACACGTTATAATAACAAAACTTATAGAATAGATGATATTATATGGGACAAAACTCCTATGCATACATTTCCATGTAAAAATTCAGGAGAATCGATGACATTTGTTGAGTACTACCAGTAAGTTACATTGTGTATTTCTCATAAAATTTTAGTTAACTTATGTTGATTCAATTTACAAATTCAATGAAAAAGAACATTTTAGACCTTTAGCAGTGTACAGTGTGTATGTAAGTTTTTAAACAGTTGTGGCAAATATTATTTCATCTAAATGTGTGCGACTTGTGCTATATATGATTCGAAATCAGAAAAGCTTTGATGAGGTGAAAGTGTTTCTGATATTAACATATCCGCTGTTTGATTATGTAAAATAAATATTGTAATGTTGCTCTAATTGCTGAAAACTATTATACGTGTAAATGATATAATATGAGTTTGTATGTGTTTCTATGAGTTCATGCATTGTATGGCCATTTAATGAATATGTCTTCTGATGTAAAATCAGGATTGTACCAGCCACTTATTACCTTTCTTTGGTTTTTAGTGTCAGATTATTTTCTTGCTTCATATTTCAGTCATTCATCTGTTTTTGCATAGATATTCATATTTGATTTTGAATGTTCTTCATTATAGGAAAGCATACAACAAAAGAATTGTTGATGAGGAGCAACCCCTCTTGTTACATAGACAGAAAAAAAGGAGAACCCCCCAGGTTTGTCAAGTTTCTTATTCTATATTGGCATACACATATCGTTATTATTTTCAAAATGGAGCAGTTCAACTTATTAAATGCTAGATTTAGTATAAACAGAGAAAACAGAAGGGGCAATCAAGAATGGAAACTCCAGAGACACTGGCAACATTGGGCACACAAGACACAGGACGGAGACAATCAAAGCACTAAAACACAATGCAATACTGAAAATTAAAAAGATGATAGCAACACGGACCCCACCAAAACCCAAGAGTTATTGTCTGATTTTTAGCTCACCTTGCCAAAGGCAATGTGAGCTTTTGCCATCACTTGGCATCCATCATCTGTCGTCTGTTAACTTTTCACATTTTAATCTTCTCCTATGAAACCCCTGAACCAAATGAACTGAAACTTGGTAGGAAGCATCTATATAAGGTCTTCTCTAAAGATTTCACATTTTGTCCCGATCCATTTACAAACATGGCTGTCACAGGCAATTCTTGTTTCTAATTGTCAGATTTTTAAAAATCTTCTCCTCTGAAATCGCTTGGCCAAATGAACCGAAACTTGGTAGGAAGCATCTATGGAAGGTCCTCTATGAACAATGCTCATTTTGACTCGATCAGTTAAAAAAAACATGGCCACCACAGACAATTCTTGTTTCTGATTGGTTGATTTCTAAAAAAAATCTTCTCTGTTAAAAGAAAGATAATTCTTGTCTACACTGTTAAAAGAAAGATAACTCTTGCCATTATCTCCCTTAGAAATTAACTAATGCTGATATAGTGTAACATGTTTATTCTATACATTACAAGTAGGTATTCACATTTTAATTTTCTTTTTAGCAAACCTTGCCAAAGGTAATATGAGCTTTTGCCATCACTTGGTGTCCATCGTCTGTCATCCATTTACTTTTCACATTTTAATCTTCTCTGAAAACCCTCCACCAAATGAACTGAAACTTGGTAGGAAGCATCTATGGAAGGTCCTCTCTAAAGAGTGCACATTTTGTTATGAACCATTACCAAACATGGCCACCACTGGCAATTCTTATTTCTATTGGCCGATTTTTAAAAATCTTCTTCTCTGAAACCGCTTGGCCAAATGAACCGAAATTTGGTAGGAAGCATCTATGGAATGTCCTCTATGAAGATTGCTCATTTCGTCCCGATCAGTTAACAGACATGGCTACCACCGAAACTTGGTAGGAATCATCTATTGAATGTCCTCTATAAAGATTGCTCATTTTGTCCCGATCGGTTAGCAAACATGGCTACCACATGCAATTCTTGTTTGTGATTGGTCGATTTCTAAAAAATCTTCTCCTTTGAAACTTCTTAGCCATATGAACCGAAACTTGGTAGGAAGCATCTACATGTATGGAAGGTTCTGTATTAAGTTTCCTCAAAGCAGAATGAAAGGTTAGCGACACAGGCTCAGCCCACTGAGCCTCTAGTTCACTATGTTTCATTGTCATACATACGATTGGACAGTCAAAGATGAATGAAAGGTTGCATGACATGATCTCAAATGTGATGTTGTTAGATGTTACCAACCTAGTCCAGTAAAAAGATTCAACAGACATATAATTTTAATTAGATTGGGTCCCTTTTCAACGATATAGAAGACACAATAATGCAATACTCATTCTATTCCATTACCACAACACTTAACAAACATATTATTGTGACAGTCAGATCAACAGTAAACATGACAAACAAGTGCAGTCCTCGAAATGAAAATATGAATTTACTGGTCCGAATCAAATTGTTTTGAATTTATTTTTATATAGTTCTAAATAAAAACTGAAAAGTTTACTGGTCCGAACAAAGTTTCACTGGTCTTGGGCCGGAGGACCAGTGCTCATCGTGAGGACTGCAAGTGGTGTATTCTTAGAATGACTTCCATTGTTGGATATCTCAGTAGTTTTAATAGAAAACCAATTTGAAAAAAAAGTTTAAAAAAATCTTCTGTAGCATTGATGATTATCAAAAGTTAGTTTCCTGAAATGACTAAATTTTGTAAACATGATTCATTCATTAATATTCAGACATGATTTTCGTCCGCTTTTTTTCCCCGGATTTTACCGTTTTACCGTTACGATTCCTTTTTTATAGTATATTCAGTACTTCCGATTTTGCTGATTTCCGCTTTTTTGTTGTCCTCGTAAAATCAGGTCTGAAAACTGTCATTGCAATTACAGTTAAATAATTTTCACCAAATACATATAAATTCTTAATTGTTCAATGAACTTGTTAAGACCCATGTATTTTAATTTGATCCTCACTCTCAAGAAGTTAGAATATCTGTGGGAACAATGTCAGGGGTATTTGATTAAGTGGGGAAAATAATATGACTTATGTACTTCCTTTGTTGAACCTAGAAGGTATTAAACAAAATTAATAATAATTTAAAATGTACTCAAAAACCATTTCTGAAAAGACGAATATGTTCGCTTTGCTTGCCCATCACAATTTCCTAGTCTTTCTCCAGAAAATTGTATGGACGAATTGTTCTATTTCGCAATGTATTTGAACTTCTTTCTCTCAGTAAAATGTTACCTTTAAATTATTCCAGACTGTTTCATTATGCAATAGTGAAATACATGTAGTATTGATTTAATACAACTAAAGTTGCGAGTTCAAATCGGACTCAGATGGGTTGTACACAACATAATGTGATAAAGTTTGTCATTGACTTGCTGCAGGTCGGTGATATACTCAGGGTACTCTGGTTTCCTCCCCACATAAACTGACTGCCATGATATAAGTGAAATATTGTTGAAAGTGGCATTAAACACCATGACCCTAACCCCCCTCCCCTCCCCATCCTTGATTTGATATAAGCCAATTTTACTTTAAAAAAAAAAAAAAAAAAAATTTAAACATTAGATTGATACATATTTTAAAAAAGAATTATAATAATTGGTGTTTTTAAAAAATTTGCTATCGAAATTGGTTGTATCAATGAAAAGAAGTTGACCCAATCTGTGAAGATGATTTATTTTTCTATTATTTATTTACAGGGTGTTGAGCAGCAGTGTGAGAATATTTGTTTAATTCCTGAGCTGTGTTACTTAACAGGACTAACAGATGAATTGAGATCTGACTTCAGAGTAATGAAAGTAAGTTTGTTGACTTCAAACAATATCAGTAGCTTTCTTCAGAAATCTAGATATCGAATGTCTGATCATGTACACATCTAAATATTTTCCTCAGAAACCTCTGAAGGAAATTTAAAGTGATATTACATCTCATTTTGAGCTTGTCTGAAACAGAGGCTCAGTTGAGTTTAGTTTATGGTGTTTAACACCACATTCAAAAATATTTCAGTTTTATTGTGGTGGTCAGTTTTATTGGTGGAGAAAACCACAGATCTACCGCAAGTCACTGACAAACTTAAATACATAATGTTGTATTGAGTACACCTCGCCATGAACGAAGTTCAAACTCACAACTTTAGTGGTGATAGACACTGATTGCACAGGTAGTTGTAAATCCAACTATTATGTGATTATGACAATGACGGCCCCTGAGGCTCAGTTGAGTTTTTCTGATGAACAAAGTGAATTACACCTTAGACAATATGGCTATAATAATTGATCTCAGTTTGTTATTTAATCGATCTTCTTCCTTGTTGAACACCTTTTCACTGTAATATTTTGTTTATGCTTGCAGGATTTAGGTGCACATACTCGAGTGTCTCCAGCTCAGAGGAAGGTCACAATGGGCAAGTTTGTTGAAAGTGTCAACAGTACACCAGAAGCCAGACAAGAATTAGAAAACTGGGGGCTTTCTTTTGAAAATGATACTATTCATGTAAGCTTAGTCTGAATATCTTTTTATTTGACTGAAAACTTTATTATATATAATGGTGTGGCAGTGCCTTTAACTTTTATATCATTACTGTATTTTGTTAGTGTGTAATAGTTATGTTAAAATGTCACATTCAGATACAAATGCATAGAAGTATAGATCTTCCTCCTCTTACAGGTTGATATGTATGGTCATTATCCCATTAATGTTTAGCTCACCTGACCCAAAGGGTCGTGCATGGTATTGCCATCACTTGGCGTCCGTTGTCATTGTCGTCCGTAAACTTTGACATTTTAATCTTCTTCTCTGAAACCTCTGGGCCAATTGGAATCATACTTGGTAGGAATATTCATTAGATGGTCCCCTACAAAGTTTATGTTTTTTTTTATGTTGATCAGAAGTACACAAAAGAAACAAAAGGTCCAAAGGTGTCAAAAAGGGTGTGTCCATATATATTTGTTTTTGATGAGGATTTTTTTAATGCATTTCTTAAAGAAAATAACTTGACTGTTTTTTTTTTACATATAGGGGGTCAACGGGAGAGGGAAGGATTAAAAATTTTGAACATTTTTAATTTCATCCATTTTTAATGCTGTTTTTTTTTATTAATTTTTAGCTCGACTTTTCGAAGAAAAAAAGTAGAACTATTGTTGTCACTCCGGCGTCAGCGTCTGGGTCGGTTAAGTTTTTTGTCAGAGTCCATTTCTCAAAAACTATCACAGGTATCCATTTGAAACTTGGAATACTTGTTCACTATCAAAAGAGGAACCAATTACAACAAGGCAGATGACCCTGTGATTTGTATATC
>MJUT01045122.1:120627-151380 GCA_002080005.1 Gigantidas platifrons | reverse complement strand
AGACAGATTTTGCTAAATCCATATAGGATATATGGTTTGTCCGGCTAACTCCTCCTACAGTTTTTGAGCTAGACCTTTTATATTTTGTAGACAGTTAGTACCAACACTGAAGGTGTGCATATTATAGGGATTTTTATTTTCAACAATTTTTTACAAAACTATGGATGCATGAACTTAGACAGATTTTGCTAAATCCATATAGGATATATGGTTTGTCCGGCTAACTCCTCCTACAGTTTTTGAGCTAGACCTTTTATATTTTGTAGACAGTTAGTACCAACACTGAAGGTGTGCATATTATATGGATTTTGATTTTCAAGAATTCTTTACAAAATTATGCATTTATGAACTTTGCCACTGATCTGTTGCAATTATAACCGCGGGGGCATTGTATGTGTCTTACAGACACAAACTAAGACACAAACACCTTTTAAAGTCTATACATAAATTTTCTACATCATACCCGATGAATAATATACCATTCCTTGAAATTAAGTTATATTGAAAATCCATTTTGGCTCTTCAAGACGTTTACTTTGCATTATACCCCTACACATTCCTCAGAACCAAACCAAAAGTTAAGGTAGTAAATTGGGGTGGGGGGTTGAGGTGGATAAGGTTGAGACGGGGGCATTCAATTTTCTAGTTTTAATATGGGATAAAATATCACCTATATTTGATCCATAATTTCACAAAATTTAATCCTATGGGATAATTTTAGGGCTAAATTTTATCCCATGGGATAATATTTTTGGAGGATATAATTTATGTTTACATAGTGTACTCGATACAACATTATGTGAGATAAAGTATGTCAGTGTCTTGCAACAGGTCAGTGGTTTTCTCCGGGTACTCCTATTTCCTCCATTAATAAAAGTGACCGCCACGACATACCTGAAATATTGTTGAAAGCAACATTAAACACCATAAACCAAACCAAACCTTAATTTGTATGATTATGATTTTGTGTTTTTATTTTCAGTATGCTCACAAGTTGGCATATCTCGTAGGACAGAATATTCACAAGGAACCATCAACAGATCTCTCTGATAGATTGTTCTTCTTGTAGAGGGGAAAAAATCTCGCAAAACCTGGTCAATAATAAACAGTATTTGTCCTCAGTTGAGAAGTTCTACATCGAAGTGCCTGAACAACCATTTCTATTAGACATGCAAGGATATGAATATCTGTATTGGTTTTATTAACATTCATATTTGATAGAACACCAAATACAATGTAGGAAGACGTACATATCATTTTAACAGACAATTTACATTTTATATCATGACTTGTTGATGTCTTCCAAAATTTTGAAAATATGTTGAAGCCATTTATACTAGATTTGCATATTTATATTATGAAAGGCAAAAAAAAAAGAAAAAAAAAAGAAGACATATATGTCTACTAGAAATCGAACTGATTTGACAGTTTAATTCTGTTTGAAGTTAATGATACCAGTTTTTAACTTGAAATAATATACTTCAGTTGTACAAGTCATGTCAAGTCAAATACCTGATATTAAGTTCTAATTTTGTGTATTATTTTGATCAGCATGATTATTGGTAACATGAGTGCTGCTTTTTTTTCTTCTCTGAAGAGTTTTATTTTCATTTTATTTATTTCTCAGTGCAAAGAGCATTTCATTTGTTGATTGTGTTATTTTTAATCTCTTCAAATAGTTTTTGCAGTATTTCTTGGATTTTTTTTTTTTAAGTCAGAAGGTACATTGTAGTTAGTCTTATTGTTGTTGTTGTGAATATTTTAATGTATATTCCAGTTTAGTTATTCATTCTTATTTCTGTCATACCTGGAAGTGATACATATTTACTATCATTAATTTGCTTTTTGAGTATGGATTTCTCAGACAATATCCATCAGCAAAACCATGGATTTCTCAGACAATATTCATCAGCAAAGCCATGGATTTCTCAGACAATATCCATCAGCAAAGCCATGGATTTCTCAGAGCAATATTCATCAGCAAAGCCATGGATTTCTCAGAGCAATATTCATCAGCAAAGCCATGGATTTCTCAGTGCAATATCCATCAGCAAAGCCATGGATTTCTCAGAGCAATATCCCATCGAAGGCAAAGCCATGGATTTCTCAGAGCAATATCCCATCGAAGGCAAAGCCTGATATGGAAGATGCGATGAGAAGTCCATTTCGAACAAAACCATATCAACAATAGTTTGTATGTTTATCAAGGATTTATGAAGATGACATCAGTGACGTCAAGGTAACGTCACATTAGAAAACAGCAATAATACATTTGTATGTTTGTATCATGCTTGTTTCTTGATTATAGTATGTAAAGATCAAAATGAAAATTTATAAATCATCGATATTATAGAATATCTTTAACGAATATAGTCTGTTCTACTAGATAAGGATACAAGACCCAAGAACACATGCCATTTTGTATGGATATCAAGTTTAAATAACTCAGTTTTCATGCATTATGTAATATGAAGTTGTAATTGACACTTAGTGAATGTATCTCATCTGAAGCAGTATATATGGGGCCCGGGTGGCTCAATGAGTTAGGTCGCTGGATCTAACAACTCATACAAGCCTATCACCAATACGACATGGGTTCGCGCCCGGCTTTGTAAATTACAAAAAAGGGTGCACTCGACTCGCAGCCGCAAGTGATAAAGTTTACCAGTTGCTTGCCCATGGTCGGTGGTTCTCTCTGGGTACTCCGGCTTCCTCCACCACTAAAACTGGTCGCCATGATATAGCTGAAATATTGTTGAAAGTGGAGTTAAAACACTAAAAATCAATCAATCTGAAACAGTAAGACACAATTTGTTCATATTTAATAGGATTGTTAGTCTTAACCTGTCGTTGAGCCTGCTGTGGCGCCATTGGTATTCAACATAATTTGTAGTAGTTATGGCACTTTGACTATTTTAGACATAATGTAAGATCAAGTAAACACAACTCCTCTTAGATCAAATGCCATTGCTTTTCTGTCTTTTTCAAGGGCTGATATTCAGACTTCTGAATTTTGAAAACCAAGTAGAGGGTATACTTTTACTGATATAAATATATCACTTGGATAACATACTCAAAATACACCTCTTTCTATTGCGATGGGGGACATGGCTACATTGTTTAATATTTTTCATCATGTAGATTTGTGCCAATTATATTTACTCAGGGCTCACCAAACCAGGCGAAGTGGGTGAAATTCTCGGTCTATATTGGCTGAAGTTGCCCTCCCTCGACTCTGAAGCGATATTGAAGTCACCTTGTTTCTTTTTGCAAATCACTCCTTTCTTGGAAACATCTTCGTTTTATTATAAAGCTGATTGACAAAGCAATTGTTATCAATGGGAAAATATTTAAGAATAAGAGAAACAGGTTTTATTCAAGCAATAAGGAAGGTTTTACATTTAATTTGTTGAGACAAAAGAATCACAGCAAACTTCTAAATTTGTACCTACGAAATTCCAGGTGAAAATTAAATCCCAAATCTAAAAATATACAGACAGATGCTTCCTGTACAAATTAGTTGTTGGCTTGTGTTATATTTTAATTATTTTAACAAAACTTGAATTCTTTGTATCTTTTTCAAAGCTAAACAATCAACTCGCTAAATTTTAAACATGGCAGTCATGGGGACTTTTTTTTTTTTATAGAAATAGGGGAATGTCAAGTCATTATATCTTACACATTTCAAGGTGAAATGAATAAAATCTAAAATTAACAAATATATGATCAATAGCAATAATACAAATACAAAACATTAATTTAAAGATAGATATGAAGGATATTAACAGATATTAACAGATATTAGCAAAGGCACACTTCAAATGCAAATTTTAAATAAATGATGCAAAGAAACGACACATTTTTGTGAAAACATGCCTATATGAAGCTGTTGGAAGTCTCCCTGTTGTGCCTTCACTTCTCCGTGGTGTTCTCTGAGGGAGAACTCAAGTCTCCCTATTTTTTACTAGTGTGGTGAGCCCTGTTACTTTATTTTTTTATTCAGTTATGGCTCTTTAATAGAACATTTTGATTTTTCAAATGGCACTAGGGACATGTGAATCATATTTTTAATGAATGGCCAATGCTGTGGTTTTTTATCCCCCTGCGATAGCTGTGAGGGGATATAGTAATAGCGGCCGTCTGTCTGTCCATCCGTCACACTTTCTTGTTTACGCGATAACTTGAGTAAACTTGGATAGATTTGAATAATTTTATGCATGTGGCTTGTAATTATCATTATCTTGGATGGGTTCTAACATGGAAATATTTGAAGCAACGGTTTTAGGTGAAAATCTTGTTGAAAAATCAACAATTTTGAGAATTGAGTCTTGTTTACGCAATAACTTGAGTAAACATGGATAGATTTGAATAATTGTTTGCATGTGGCTTGTAATTATCATTATCTTGGATGGGTTTTAGCATGGAAATATTTGAAGCAAGGGTTTTGAAGGAAAATCTTAGTTTTTGGTTGAAAAATCAACAATTTTGAGAATTGTGTCTTGTTTACGCAATAACTTGAGTAAACATGGATAGATTTGAATAATTTTTTGCATGTGGCTTGTAATTATCATTATCTTAGATGGGTGCTAACATGGAAATATTTGAAGCAAGGGTTTTGGAGGAAAATGTTAGTTTTTGGTTGAAAAATCACCAATTTTGAGAATTGTGTCTTGTTTACGTGATAACTTAAGTAAACATGGATAGATTTGAATAATCTTTGCATGTGGCTTGTAAGTATGTTATACATTAAGACTGCAAGGCTGCTTTTTATAAATATATAAAACTAAATATTATGCAAGTGCGGGGGGATACTTTGCGCATTCATGCGCTAGGCGGTTCTTTTATTTTATAGAAATTTGTGCTATTTAGAAAAGTTATTGCTTTTTCCAGGTTGACAGATAGTCTAGTCAAGTTAGTTGCCTATTTTACTTTTGTATGTACATATATTTTATTATTTTTAAGCAGGACAAGTGTTTCTTTTACCAACAAATGTGAATAAATCACTTTTTGAAGGGGGTCTGAGTTTAAAGTTTAAAACCACATACTTGTTAACTTTTCCATTATTCATTGTAAAAATTGTAAATATTCGGTCAAGTTTACATCCGTTTACGAGTCTTGACTTCAAACCATGAAATATTACATTCATTATATTCTTGTATATAGTCATATAATTGTATTTATGTAAAAGGCAGCAAAGATTACTGTTTATTATATACCAGTATAATATTTCATGTAGAATGTAACCACAAAATAACGTGCAATATTCCCAGATCTCTTCAAAATCATGATGTCATCGACAGGTGAAAATGATACTCTCATAATTTTTAAAGTTCTGGTATACAATAATAAGGTTATTGCATGTATATTGAGGAATAATCGTGCAACAGCCTTATATTATCATATTTCCCTATGCCCCTACATCAGTCTACTCAGCTGTCTCCCAAATTTCATATTACAGTTACTGAAACATTCGTCACAGTTATTGACCTGAATTTTTCAGACCTTTGACATGAATGTATCAAATCTTTGATGTCTCTTTCTAGCGATTAATCAGCAAAGTTTGGTTACTACAGGATTCCAGTTTATTCAGGGTTTGATTTAGGCAGGTTTCACTCCTTGGTCTAATTATATCCAATTTGGATATTTCATTAATTTTTAGGCATAAGAACTACTAGTTTGAATTGGTATTTAATTCCATGATAAATGAACCAATTTTGTTCTTCTTAATTCTTAGAAAATTACAAATTTTGTAAAAACAAATATATACATATTTAAGAATGTAAAAATAAATGATGACAATTTAAGAGACAAGTCCTAACTTCTTAGAATTGCCATAAAATGGGAGAATTTTGTCAGATTTACATGAAATATTATCCTTTGTCCACTAAGTTTAGTAACATACATAATTTGTTCACACTTGATTTGTTAAACTGTTAAATCATTACTTGATAGGCAGAGTCCTTTATTCTTAGTTAACAATTTTCTTTATCTTAGTCTGTAGTTAACAAGTCTTTAAGTAAGTTTTCAATATATCATTTTGTGTTAAACAAAATATCTCATTTCTTTCTATTTTAATGTCATTACAGGTAGTAGGACAGCTGATATGTAAACAAATGTATTAAAGAATTCATGTATTATGTACCATTTATTAATAAAAAAAAAATCATAAAATATTGCATATCGTTATTTATATGTAGTTTGCAGTATCTGGGAAAGAAATAGTAAAACCATTGTATCCTTGGAATGCTCATGGCCATTTTCTCTCTAGGTAAAAGTTATTCGTTTGTGAGCAAGTGATTTTGTTTAACGCAAATTAAGCAATTTTTCAGATATATATAAGAACTAGTTATATTCGAGATGATGATGTTGGCTTTGTAACCGACGGACATACTTAGTTGGAGTTTTACTGTGCTAGCTTAATGAAACAACAGTCTGCGTGTAGACATATTGCCATACTCGGACACATTATCCTGATTCCTAGCCAACCAGCTCTAGCTCCTTAATTCTGCATGCTTAGCTGAAAAAAACAAATACCAATCTTTGGTTTGACACCAGGATCTTCCACACTCAAGGTGAACACTACACCCATGTGGTCTTCATCATTTGGGTATTCTATTAGGACTAACCTTGAATATTTATGGTCATTTTCTCTCCAGATTAGTGAGCGAGTGATTATTATTAAATGCCAAGTGAGTCATTTTTCAGCTATATATATTATGGTGAGAACAAGTTATATTTTAAGGAGATGACAATGATGTTCGCGTTGTACTAGACCAACACAATGAATTTTATTTTGAGTGCTAGCTCACTAACAGTATACCGATGGACATGTCACCCACTTGGACACATCTTGATTAAAGCCAACCAGTCTTTGCTGTACTCCCTAATTCTGTGTATTTGGCATCTGTTGTCATACATGAAGATATTGTTTGAAACGACTGGACCAAGCGAAAAACTAAATTTGCATGATATTCTGGGATACTAGACATATGCATGCAAATGCCTACCTGCAAAATATGTTCCCCATGTTTTCCACTGCAGAGATGATAAAGTTGTAAAAACTCATAATCCAGTGTAATCATTGACAACTTTCAATTTTCTGTCTTAAATGGTTGTGAAGATAATATGGAATACTATGAAGTACATATGGCAATTCACAAAACAATTTCTCTGTCTTTTTAACGACAGTTCCTAATATAGGGTTGACTATAGGGAGATCATTATTGACAAATATATCGAGACTGTTAGAGTGGAAGCAAATCTCTGCAGTTTATTATCATTTTTTTATAAATGTGGGGCCGTTGTGGTGATCATGATTGTATGGCAGTTGGATTTACAACTACCTATGCAATCAGTACCTATCACCACTTGCATTGTAGTCCGAATCCTGCTCAGGCGAGGTGTGCTCGATATAACATTATGTGATAAAGTTTGTCAGTGACTTGTGGCAGGTGTGTGGTTTTCTCCGGGTACTTGGTTTCCTCCACCAATAAAACTGTCCTCCACGATATATATGAAATATTGTTGAAAATGGCGTTAAACACCATAACCTACTTGTTTATAAATGCATTGCCGTTGTTGTGCCTGTCTCAAGCCAGGACCTGTATTTCCAATGTAATGTCAAAATCTTATTTTCAATGAAGTGATTGTTCATTTTGTTGATACAATTGTATTGGTGAAATTATTGACCATCACTGTTTAAACTTTCTTTTCACAAGTTTCAGCAGAACCACATATAAACCTTTTGTCCTGTAAGCCACACTATGCATGCAAGGTATTTGTCAGTGTTAAATATCAAGCTGAACATGATCAGAACAAACTGTTTACTTCTGTATTATATGTGAACTTCACTTGAAATAAAGATTGCTATGGTCTAATTGGAAATATTACTGCATGATAAGTTATTATGTCTCCCCTTCGAACGAAGGGAGACATTGTTTTAGTCTGATTTTTCTTCCGCTTCTCAGCGAAGCTTGTTCGGACCATAACTTTTTTGTCTTTCGAGATAGGTAAATGATATTTGGTATGTGGGTGCATGACCATAAGGTGGTGTGTCGGGTATCATAATGACCTACGTTGGACCTTGACCTTTGACCTCAAGGTCAAATACTTGTTTTTTAAATAGTATTTTCTTGTCAGGGCCATAACATTTTTGTCTTTCGAGATAGGTCAATGATATTTGGTATGTGGATGCATAACCATAAGGCGGTGTGTTGCGTACCATAATGACCTTCGTGGTAGCTTGACGTTTGACCTCAAGGTCAAATAATTGTTTCTTTCGAGATAGATCAATGATATTTGGTATGTGGGTGCATGACCATAAGGCGGTGTGTCGCATACCGTAATGACCTTCATGGGACCTTGACCTTTGACCTCAAGGTCAAATAATGGGTTTTAAAATAGTGTTTTCTTGTCCAGGCCATAACATTTTTGTCTTTCGAGATAGGTTGTTGTACAGATGGCCACATTAAGGGGAGACATAAGTTTTAGGTATCTAAAACAGTTCTTCCTAGTTTAACATGTATTACGCAGAAATGTTATTCACAACTATTGACCGGATGAGTAATTACAAGTTCTTGGTATCCTGTGGTCAGTTTTACTGATGCTTATAAGAAATCACCAGCTTGACACCTAGTAACACAAGGGACAAAGTCATTGTGTGTGATGGCACATCTATCAGGTGTACTCATTACTTTTGAGTTTCAGATTCCAAGTCAAATACAAACATGTATTGCAGTTATTTTTATCAATCTAACTTGTTTGAGCATGTACATTTTTGTATTTGTATGGTATACATGTATATTAATTTAGATGATCAAACTAAAAATGTAGGCTATAGATAAATATTCAATTTGAAATCCTTTGTATTCAACATCATTTTTAGAAAGTATGTTCTGATGTACAGTAGCTGGTAGCAACTGATAAAAATTGTCAGGAAGGTACCCCAGTATGTCGTGCTAATATAAGTTAACACGATTTCCATATCAGATGATGTTTGTGTCATTCAACAGTAACAAAATGGGCACAACTAGTGGAGCAGTCACTGCTTACCCTATCGGTGCACCTGGGTTCATCCCTGGTTAACTCACATTGCCAAAGGCAATGTGAGCTTTTGCCATCACTTGGTGTCCGTCGTCTGTTAACTTTTCACATTGTAATCTTCTCCTCTGAAACCCCTCAGCCAAATCAACTGAAACTTGGTAGGAAGCATCTATGGAAGGTCCTCCCTAAAGATTGCACATTTTATCCCGATCCATTAACAAACATGGCCACCACAGGCAATTCTTGTTTGTGATTGGCAGATTTTTTTAATCTTCTCCTCTGAAACCGCATGGCCAAATGAACCACAACTTATTAGGAAGCATCTATGGAAGGTCCACTATAAAAATTGCTCATTTCGTCCCGATCTGTAACGAACATGGCCGCCACAGGCAATTCTTGTTTCTGATTGGTTGATTTCTAAAAAATCATCTCCTCTGAAACCGCTTGGCAAATGAATCGAAACTAGGTAGGAAGCATCATTGGAAGGTCCTCTATAATGATTGCTCATTTAGTTTTGATCTGTTAATAAACATGGCCGCCACAGGCCATACTAGTTTCTGATTGGTTGATTTCTAAAAAAATCTTCTCTGAAACTGCTTTCCCAAATGAACTGAAATTTGGTAGGAAGCATCCTTAGAAGGTCCTCTATAAAGATTGCTCATTTCGTCCCGATTCGTTCACAAACATGGCCGCCACAGGCAATTCTTGTTTCTGAATGGGTGATTTCTAAAAATATTTTCCTCTGAAACCACTTGGCCAAATGAACCAAAACCTGGTAAGAAGCATCTATGAAAGGTCCTCTATCAAGATTGCTAATTTCGTTCCAATTCGTCAACAAACATGGCTGCCATAGGCAATTCTTGTTTCTGGTTGGTCGATTTCTAAAAAACTTTTTCTCTGAAACTGCTGAGCCAAATGAAGCGAAATTTGGTAGGAAGCATCCTTCACTGGTGTTAAACTGATGTTCGTAACTGAGTTACCTACATCCCAACATGGTGGACACAGAAAATGGTAAATTAGAATATCCTTGTTTTCTCTTTGTTTTTAGTTTATTTTCAAATATTGTCATTTCAAATGTATACCGTAGATATTTTAACAATTAACTGTAGTGATATGCTTAAATCAAATGTAAATTCTCCTATGTGGCGCAAAACCTACTTTAAGAAATGCAAATGATGTAAGTAACTTTACAAACATCACTTCAAAGAGTTACATACATCCTTCAATTTTTTTCAAGTTACAATTTCAATGTTCTCATAAGAGTTTCGTCATTTTTATGTATGCATTCGAGTGTCTAATATTCCCACCTGTAATCATACCGTATGTACTTACTAATAAACACTACTGATAAAAAGAAATCAAGTATGTTCTAATTTACCATTTTCCGTGTCCACCATGTTGGGATGTAGGTAACTCCAGTTAAGAACATCAGTTTAACACCAGTGATCCTTGGAAGGTCCTCTATAAAGATTGCTCAGTTCGTTCTGATCCGTTAACAAATATGGCTGCCATAGGCAATTCTTGTTTCTGGTTGGTCGATTTCTAAAAATCTTCTTCTCTAAAACTGCTTAGCCAAATGAACCAAAACTTGGTGGGAAGCACCTATGGAAGGTTCTGTATGAAGTTTCCTCAAAGAAGAATGAAAGGTGAGCGATACATGCTCAGCCCACTGAGCCTCTAGTTTTTTGTGGGGTCTGTGTTGTTCAATCTTTAATTATCTGTATAGTGTCTTGTAGATCATTGTTTGTCGTATTTCTTTTGGTCATTGTATTCTTTGTTCTTTGATTTACAGCTTCTGATTACCCCTTTGTTATCTTCAAACTTAGTTTTAAACAAGTCCTGATGATATAATTGTGATACCTAACTCTCTTCACTTGGAATAAATCCCTTGTTTCCAATTACCACATTAATGTACAATGTGTAGTTTTATAACATGGTCTAATACACATTACAATTCAAGTGGCAATCATGGTCGTGATCGCATGGTAATTGGATTTACAACTACTTGTGCAATCAGTGCTTATCACCACTAAAGTTGTGAGTTCAAATCCCACTTTTGGTGAAGTGTACTCGATACAACATTATGCTATAAAGTTTGTCAGTGACTTACGACAGGTTGGTAGTTTTCTCCCGGGTACTCTGGTTTCCTCCACACATAAAACTGACTGCCATGATACCGATATAACTGAAATATTGTTGAAAGTGGCATTAAAACACCATAACCCTAACCCATAACTATTCATCAATATGTTGGATCTTTCAATTTGCAAAATTTATACAGTTAAACCTTGTTATCTCACTCATAAAAGCTATTTCCATGGATACCTTGAAGTAAGGATATCATCCATTTGTATTACATGTAGTTACTAGTACAATGTACCTGAATACAGTGAAACCTGTCTAAACCATACTATTAATCAAACGGAATCCTGTATAAATCAAACTATAAATAATATCTCATTGTAGGAAATCTTTAGTTAATTTGACCTGTATAAACTAAACACCTGTCTATTCCGAACATAAAAATAAAAAACATAAAAAAAACAACCTGAAACTGTTGGTCCCAAGACATTCGGTTTTGACAGGTTTCACTGTACTAGCATAATTCGTAGTAAAGTTTGTTCAACTTCTTCATAGGGTTTGACTACTTTCGCAAATTTACCCACAATGCAGTATGTCATAAAAAGAGATGAAAAATTTGAGTACCATGAATCAAAATACTTTTAATCCACAAAGAAACAAAAACAAAAAATAAAATCACATATATAGCACGAAAAGTATATTCCTAATTCAAATCACCCACAGGTAACTAGATAACAGCTGTAACAATAAACAAGTTATCTCTCACTAACCACCATGCAGCTGTCACAATAAACAAGTTATCTCTCACTAACCACCATGCAGCTGTAACAATAAACAAGTTATCTCTCACTAACAACTATGCTATGGTTCCTACAGCTGTAACAATAAACAAGTTATCTCTCACTAACCACCATGCTATGGTTCCTACAGCTGTAACAATAAACAAGTTATCTCTCACTAACCACCATGCTATGGTTCCTAAATCTGTAAAAGCTGCCATCTCTGTTCATGCAAGCTAAACCATAACTTATAACAAACAACACACAACACTCAAACTATGTGCAACACAGTATGGGACTGTAACCTATGATGGTCCGTCAAGTATAGCATCAATTTCAAGGGTGAAATTTACAGGTTTACTTTTCAAGTCTGTTGCTCTTTTTTATGCTTGTCCATTTCTTCTTTCAACCTTTCTTCCAGAGCCTCAATAAATGGTTCTGTAAGCTGTTTTACATTGCCCACTTTTCTAGCAACCAAGTTAGGTCGGTCATCCTGCAATTAAAATATTGATGGAAACATTCAATACTATTTTATTTTCAAATATCCCTGTGCCAGTCATTGGATAATGTTTGATTATTTTTTTCATGTTTGAAAAGTAAAAATTTTTTCTTTTTAATTATGTTCCTCATCTATTTTTGCTCACATGTGTAAAGTTCCATGGAAAACAGATCGATAATAATGACACACTGACCCATATTTGTTTAATACCCTTTTTCCAAATAGCGTCGCATAAGGCCGGTCAGTGGTAAATAAATTAAGTAATTTTGTCAACCAAACTTAAAAAGTAAACCAGATTAAGAAAGTATAATATTTTAGCTTTTTCTGTGTAATTGTTTTGTCTGAAAAATTTGAAAAGATGTTTTTTTTTTTAAATAGTTTGAAATTGAAGTATTAAAAATTAATTATTTGATGCAAACATTGAACTTGCTTACCCATATAATAAAATATTTAATCCAGTGAATTTGGTGTTTTTGTTTTTGTCAATGCAATATTTTAGACTGACTACCGTATATACTGCAATATTTTTGTAAAACAATTAATGACTGATTTCTGTTTATTTCAATCACATTTATTATCACAGAGTGGTAACAATACAGTTTTGTCCATGCTATTTGTAATAATGACAGGTTTTCCCCCCAGATAATCTCATTTTTCTGTCTGGTTTAATCTAATTTTCTGTTCAATTTATGCTATAAATTTGATTATTGCTGTTAAATTAATTCTTTTTCCATCTTCTCTGTGAATATCATTTCATTACCCCAAGAAGTAGGTGGTATATTTGTTATTAAAGCAGCAGTGGAAATGCAAAATAATCTGCCATTTTGTGACTAATGGAGAACACTTGTATGTATTTTCCTGGTAAAATCAGCCATTTTCTAGAAAATGGTGGAATCTGAATGATCAATCATCATATTTTCAAAGTACTGTATTTTAAAAAACAATTTGCTTGGCCTACATTCCAGAAAAGGTCATGATTTGTGATGATGATTACATCAACAAACCGGAAAGGTAAAAATGCTTGGGAGATACCATTGCTTAAAACATATTTAACAAGCATAATGATCAGGAAAAAAAGACATTAGTGAAAAGGACCTTTTTTACTTGCATGGAATTTATTTAATTCTATCTTATCTGTTTTAATCTCATCTTGCAATTTTGAAGTTTAAAAGAATTCCCTCATGTACACGATGAATATACAGAATGACGTCATCGGTCTTGTGCTGCACGAGAATTGTAAATAAAAACAAGTGACTGACTTTATTGCATGTCCGAGCAGATGTCACGACACGATATACCAGTTGCAAAAAAATTTCAAACCTTGTTCTTACAAGCAATAAGTATTCTAAATAATTTGAAGAATATATTTACAGGCTGCCAAATTTTGGCAATTAGAATTAGTGAGATATTTGTACAAAACAAGCAAATTTTACAGTATTCCACTTGAGTGAAGTAAATTCTCCCAAGTTTGAATGTACAGAATTTTACGTGTATACAATCTTCTTACTATTGAATAACAAATTGTCTACAGAACAAACATGATAAACAACTAATGTCAGTAGAACAATAAACAAACCTGATAAACAACTAATGTCAGTAGAACAATAAACACACCTGATAAACAATTAATGTCAGTAGAACAATAAACACACCTGATAAACAACTAATGTCAGTAGAACAATAAACACACCTGATAAACAATTAATGTCAGTAGAACAATAAACACACCTGATAAACAATTAATGTCAGTAGAACAATAAACAAACCTGATAAACAATTAATGTCAGTAGAACAATAAACACACCTGATAAACAACTAATGTCAGTATATCATCTGTATTAATGTCAGTAGGACAATAAACAAACCTGATAAACAACTAATGTCAGTAGAACAATAAACACACCTGATAAACAACTAATGTCAGTAGAACAATAAACACACCTGATAAACAACTAATGTCAGTAGAACAATAAACACACCTGATAAACAACTAATGTCAGTAGAACAATAAACACACCTGATAAACAATTAATGTCAGTATATCACCTTCTTTATCTTCAAACTCTAATTGGAACAACTCTGTCTTCTCATCTGCAATAAATGAAGGAATGTAAAAATCCTGATGAACTAAGATTTTTTGCCCTAGATAACACATTCACTCATTAGAAGATTGGGCCACATGCAGGTGTCCGACGAGTAACGTTATTGTTATTGTGTGAGCAATAATACTGTAGAATACAAGGCTTTACGTAAGAGAGACAGTGAAATAAAGTCATTTGATGAATCGTTATAACAAAGCAAGATCAAGCGTACATATACTGTGTTTTGTACATAACTTAATGTGAAAAGTTTAATAGTTTAAGTAACTTATTACAATAGTTTTATTGTTTAATTTTGACAATTACATCAGGCAGTCTATTGTTTAATCAGAATAGTGGTACATGTACTCTGATCTTTTTTTCTATTAATGACACTGAATTTCATAAATATGTAACTCCCCTACCCTCTTTGCTTCTATGACATCAAAGGGTCTGGGTGGATCAATGAGTTAGGTAGTTGGATTACCGAACAACTCATACAAGCCTATCATCAATATGGTGTGGTTTCGTGCACGGCTTTGTAAATTACAAAAAAGGGTGCACTGGACTCGCAGCCGCAAGTGATAAAGTTTACCAGATGCTTTCCCATGGTCAGTGGTTCTCTCTGGCTTCTTCCACCACTAAAACAGGTTGCCATGATATCGCTGGAATATTGCTGAAAGTGGCATTAAACACCAAAATCAAATCAATCTATGACATCAAACAATTTTTTTCACCTTATTTCTGTAAAAAATATGATGTTGCTAATTAATATTTCTGCAGATTTAATTTCACAATTAACATACTTAATTGCTAGGTGTAGATATGTATATTCGTCTTTGCAAGTAAGTACAAATAAATGACTTGTACTGTAGATAAAAGTTTGTTAACAGTAATTGAACCTTTTTTCTGTCTTGTTGGTGGGACATAAACATCAATGTTAGGTTTCTTTGGTCTTTGATTATATTTTGGTTTATCTGGTTTCTTTGCTCTAACTTCCTTATCATAGTTATCCCTGTAACAAAAAGACAAACTATTTCAACTTATGAAATAAGAAATCCAACAGTAATGGTTGACAATATAACCAACAACAGCAACACAGACCAAGAAACTTAGATCATGGCTTAAAACAGACAAAATAATTTCAATGATGTAAAATGATATACAGGGCTCGAAATTAACGCTAGCAAGCAGGCAAATTGCTAGTTGAAATTTCAATTTGCCTTAATTTTGCTAGTGAATAAAGTTAGAACTAGCAGAATTTTGCTAGTTGTAAAAAATTATGTGTTCAGAATCGTATCTGAACTATGACAAACGTGTAAATTTGTTTTCTCGTATGATCGGTAAAGATCGCATTGACTTCATAAAAAAGGATGGTATAGTTACGTATTTGTCAGAGAAATACGAATATTTACGTCTCTGTCCGAGAAATACGAACAACCATACTGGTTGCCGATTTTTAAAATAACATCTGGTTGTAATTTTTACAGTTCAAGTTACCAGTCGAAATGTCAAAAAGAAGAAAAGTTTTCTGATCGCGACGTTACAAAAATTACGAAATTTTTTCGCCAAGTAGATTTATAATTGTGATTATAGTGTTTACAGTGATTAAGAGGAAATAATCGTGAAAATCGTTGTGTGACAGCTGACACTATCGTATGAACGCAGCCTGTCAGTGTTTGCTTGCAAGAATGGCAAGATTACGATTTTCGTTTCTCCAACTTTGGCCTAGCTAGAGTCTAGAGTAAATCAATTATCGTGTTTTTAACAGAAGTGATCTCATAATTTTATTCAAATAATTATTATTGCTCTGTTTCCAGCTTGATTACCTCTAACTCATCTCTTTTATACAATTTTCACACGAAAAAAAGCAAAGAAAAAAAAATTAACAGACAGGCATATTTCCTTTACTGGCTTTACAATAATTATTCTGTCACATTACATAATGAAAGATAAAACAGACAAGCCAGTCATTAGTTATTATCTTGGTAAAAATTATATAATTATTTTAGATGAAAAAAGTTCAGTAAATGCAGTGATGCAGCATACCCACAGTTTTTTTTTCATTTCAAGGTACATTTGTACATGTACCCCAACCCCACCAATATGGGGGTACATGGAATTTTTTGAGGGTACAGTGTGTGGCTCTTTATATTACTGTCCAATAAAACATTGTTTAAAACACTATGTTTTCATATGATATGGCCATTCCCCATGAAATATTAATGCGTGTTTGTTCATATCGGGTACATGTTTCTTTTAAGAAATAAATCATGGAAGCCAGAATGTCTGGGAGCAATTTACTTAATGGTCACAATGCGATATAGTCAGAGACAGTGAATTGCTTAATCTAATAAAACACATAAAACCTTAGTCTTATTGTTACATATTTCAATGAAAATAACATACATTTTTTGTTAAATTTGGTTGCTAGTCAGGTCAGTCTGTTTGCTAGTAGATTTTTATTTAACTAGCAAAGTTTTGCTTGTGGTGAAAAAAGTTAATTTCTAGCCCTGATATAGATATATTTATTTAAAGATTTAATGTCTCTATTGGGTCTCTTATAAATTATAGCTTATATAAATTGTAGTAAATTCACAGCAATTACTTCAGAAGTGTTTGCTTTGAAATTTTGAACAAGTACATTAACTACTTCCGAGACCCAAGCTGAAATCAAATTGATAAGTTATTTAACAAAAACTTACAAGTGCAGCAACCAAGGCAGTACAAACAGTTATGGTTTGTTAGAAAAAATGTGTAAGCTTCAATGCCAATCTAAAAGGGACACATAATTCTTAAGGATTAAGTGCCCCTTATTGGATTATATGTTAAAATCTACATTATATTTTTGTAGTTTAATTAAAAAATTTAGGTAGACTACATTGCAAAAGTCCTATGCATGCAATGCTAGTATTCAATATCATAGAAAAATTATTTTTGATGGTTAATAAACAAATATTAAATATATGTATTGCAAGTCATGCAAACGTCACCTTTTAACATACTATAGTATTATTACGTGATGTTTTTCATATTGGCCTAGTTATAGGTCCGAGGCCTGCTGTATTGGCCTGAGGCGCAGCCAAATGACAATACAGCAGACCGAGGTCCTATAACTAGGCCAATATAAAAAATATCATGTAATGGTACCTTTATTAATTAACCATGAGTCCAATCTGATGTATAACTATATAGACCAATATGAAAACATGTGATTTCTATAATTTGTATGTTTTTAGGCATTTTATGACTCATTCAAAGCAAATTCATGAAAAACAGCACAACAACTTTACTGAATCAAACACACGGCAGAATATCTGAATTGGACATATTAAGAGTCACATATTGCTAGAAATGACTTTAAAACATGTTTTGGAGTCCAACTTCCAAGTTACTGTCTACAGTTAATTGTGCTCTTTCTCTCTCCAGAGTATATATTAATCATGGATATAGCATCTGCTTCCATTCTTGACAGATCGTCGTATCTAAAATAATCTTCAACAAGTTCATCCTCCACATCTTCAGAGTTTTTCAACTTCCTGTTTGGTCTGCATCTCTCCATTTCATACTTCAACAGACGACTGACATCTCTCAGGACTTTTCCTTGCAATTATCGAAACGTCTATTGGATTCTGAGCTAGCTGTTATTGGATTGACCGGAATCAGACCAATACGGAAAATATCCGTATTGGACTGGCTTTTGCTGTATTGGCCAATGAAAGTTTTTATATTGTATGCACAGATTTGATCATATAAAGGCTAATAAATAAAAGTTAATTAATAATATAGCCGTCTAAGACGCTTCGATAATTGCAAGGAAAATTCCTGAGAGATGTCAGTCGTCTGTTGAAGTATGAAATGGAGAGATACAGACCAAACAGGAAGTTGAAAAGCTCTGAAGATGTGGAAGATGGACTTGTTGAAGATTATTTTAGATACGACGATCTGTCAAGAATGGAAGCAGAGGCTATATCCATGATTAATGTATACTCTGGAGAGAGAAAGAGCACAATTAACTGTAGTCAGTAACTTGGAAGCTGGACTCCAAAACATATTTTAAAGTCATTTCTAGCAATATGTGACTCTTAATGTGTTTGATTCAGTAAAGTTGATATACCGTTTTTCATGAATTTGCTTTGAATGAGTCATAAAATGAATAAAAACATGCAAATTATGGAAATCACATGTTTTCATATTGGTCTATATAGTTATACATCAGATTGGACTCATGGTGTTCATTATATGATATTTTTCATATTGGCCTAGTTATAGGTCCTCGGTCTGCTGTATTGGCATTTGGATATGCCTCAGGCCAATACAGCAGGCCTCGGACCTATAACTAGGCCAATATGAAAAACATCACGTAATAATACTATTATACTGTCACTGTAAATTGTGTGCTCAAATTACCTCAAAATAAAACAGGTTTTTGAAGAAATAAATCAAATTATAACTAGAGGTTCAGTGGGCTGAGTCTGTGTCGCTCACCTTTCATTCTGCTTTGAGGTAACTTAACACAGAATCTTCCATACATGTAAATGCTTCCTACCAAGTTTCAGTTCATTTGGCTAGGCAGTTTCAGAGGAGAAGATTTTTTAGATATCAACCAATTAGAAATAAGAATTGCCTGTGGTGGCCTTGTTTGTTAACCGATCGGGACGAAATGAACAATCTTCATAGAGGAATTCCAGAGATGCTTCCTACCATGTTTCGGTTAATTTGGCCAAGCGGTTTCAGAGGAGAAGATTTTTAAAAATTGGTCAATCAGAAACAAGAATTGCCTGTGGTGGCCATGTTTGGTAATGGATCATAACAAAATGTGCACTCTTTAGAGATGCCCTTCCATAGATGCTTCCTACTAAGTTTCAGTTCATTTGGCTTATGGGTTTCAGAGGAAAAGATTAAAATGGGAAAAGTTAACAGATGACAGACAGCAAACGACGGATGCAAAGTGATGCCAAAAGCCCATATTGCGTTTGGCAAGGTGAGCTGAAAAGAATATTAAAATGTGAATACCTACATGTAATGTATATTATAAACATGTTACACTCTATCAGCATTAGTTAATTTCTAAGGGAGATAATGGCAAGAGTTATCTTTCTTTTAACAGTTTAAATGCAAGAGTAATCTCTCTTTTAACAGTTTACTACAATGGAGAAGATTTTGTTAGAAATAAACCAATCAGAAATAAGAATTGCCTGTGGCGGCCATGTTTGTTAACGGATCGGGATAAAATTAGCAATCTTTAGAGAGGACCTTCCATAGATGCTTCCTACCAAGTTTCAGTTCATTTGGCCGAGAGATTTCAGTAAAATGTGAAAAGTTAACGAACGACAGATGACAAGTAATGGCAAAACCTCACATTGCCTTTAGCAAGGTGAGGTAAAAACATATCAATATTCTAGTATTGCATGCATTACAAGTTATATATCCTTGAATGTAATTTCTAAAACAAACGTAACCTATATTATTAGAGGACAGAACATACTCATTACCATAATCTTACCAACAACTCTTCTATCAAATCTTGTGAAGCACATATTCAAAATGCGAGTATAACAGGTGATCATCATTAAAAACCAAGAGATAAGTAATTTCAATAAATTGCCCAAACAAAAATTTCAATACCACATTTATTTCATTGGCAACTTGCTAATTTTCCAAAATTCAATACTTCATGAGTAAACAAACAGGACAACTTTTTTTCTCTGAAGACAATTCAGTCAAGCATGTAATGAAGGAAAAAAATGATGAATATTAAAAAAAAAATGCACAAATGCACAAAAAAAACAAAAATTATTGGGAAACTCAAATTAAAAATTAATCAATATTCAGTTCCATATTGTTAGTATTATATATTGTGTCTTTTCATATGGAATTTTCTACAAGTTTTCACTGAAATCGGTCCCATAATGCCATGTCTACTGGTCAGCGAGTAGTTCTCGCCATTTTTTACGTTTTTTATCCAATATTTTTAAGAAGCAGGCGAGAAACCTTTGTTTCACCCCATTATTATTTTGCATGACCCATAACGATTTACCTACGAAATGAATTTTCATAAAGGAGAGCGCACGCTGATCGGGGATCCATTATTACGATGTTGCGTTTTTTAACAAAAAAATGGCCGCAACAGATGCAATTCTCGCAAACTTTCAGCAATATGGTTTTTGGTGAAGCTAAAGCATTATAAGGAAAGAAAAACAACATTTTTTAAGATTAAAATCCTTTCTTAAAAAGTTTAC
This sequence comes from Gigantidas platifrons, assembly GCA_002080005.1. Taxonomy (NCBI): domain Eukaryota; kingdom Metazoa; phylum Mollusca; class Bivalvia; order Mytilida; family Modiolidae; genus Gigantidas; species Gigantidas platifrons. The sequence goes on along the minus strand of MJUT01045122.1, from coordinate 130,658 downwards.
CGGTTTTTGTGTTAGTTTGTAGAAAACTCTGATAATTATTCATCGCTGTTTTAATAGCTGTCATGCCATCCCCACGCCGCTCCCCCATTCCGTAAAATACATCCTTTTCAACTGTGGTTTACCTGATAATTTTCATTTTCTTGATGAAAAGTAATAATTCCAGTTTTTCTAGAATTAATTTAAATACTTTGTCCTTTTTTTGTTTCTAAATGTGATAATAAAGGATCCGTCTATAAATTAGCGCTCAAGGTAATTGATGACGTAAACAGTGCATGCGCAGACAGCCATTTGCATTCACATGGAATCTATTTTTATTCTGCAATCGTGAGTATTTTGGATTGTAGGGATGAGTAATAAGGCAAAGTGTTACACCTTTTAAAAGATTTGTAGAAATAAATTGGAAATATGGTGTCACTAGATTCCCCGATGATCACACCATGTGTTTTTCTATTTTAAGAGTACCCACACATGTGACCCCCTGTTGATGTTATGACAGAATGTGGGGTGCAGTAGGGTTTTTACTCGATTTTAACGATATTTCACAATGGAATTTGATAAAAATTTATACGAAGGATTGGTACGGCGTCCTTTAATGATGGTGAAAAAATCGGACGAAAATTCGCGAGCGTTCGCGCTAAATGGGAAAGTTGGCGAGAACTACTCGCTGACCAGTAATCGGCTTAAAATTAAGAGATTATTTTAACCTCAGTTCAGCCCAGTGACACTGAGAGACAGTTGAAATATACCTGTCAACCTGATTTCTTATAATGCTTTTCATAAATCCATGATGCATATCTATTTTTGTCTTATTGTTTGACATTTTGAAAGCTTTAATAAATTTTTGATGACAGTGGAGATCTACTTCTGACACTTCCGGTGATAAACGTAATACTTTTATGTGCACTCTCTTTCTAATTTTAGGATTAATGTCGGTCTAGAATAAGAGGTGGTTTTGGGAATATTTTCTTTGTTTTAAACCATCAGAAAAATTAAAAAGTTTGTCTGAAAGGCATTTTTGTACATATAGTAAATGTATCTTTATATAAACTGGAATATTTATAAAATGAGAATTAAAATATGATTCCGGAACATTCGGGTCCGACAATTTACTTTAAATTTAGATAATAAATGTGAAAAAATTGTGACGTATTGCACATCTCAATGCTGACATGGCGGACAACGACCACCGCACGAAGCACAAAAATACCACTAGAGGAATTCTGAAACGAGCTCACGATTCTTCAATGTCAAAAGAAGATGACGACAATCCCATTAAATCAATATTGAAGAAGTCAAAGAAACAAAAACTTGATTCATTCACAGAAGCTGAACCAAAACTGCATTCTGTTTTATCAGCTAAAACAAGTTCGCGAATAGCAAGTCAAGTGACAGTAGTCAATGAGCAGAAGACACCCAGTAAAAATGATAAAGCAACAACTGGGGCATCACCAAAAAAATCTCCATCTGAGAAAAAACAGACAGAGGCTAATATGATTAATAAAGAAACGAAGCCTGTCAGTAATGTATCTCCAAGTAAAACTGAACAATTGAAAGTATCTGGAAATGAAAACAAAATAACGGAAAAGAAACCCATTGTGCAAAAAGAGTTGGATAAAGATGAGGTAATATCGGAAAAACGTGAAAAAAGAAATGACAAAAAGGAAAAGGAAAATAAGATGAAAAAAGAAAAACTTTCACAAGACCATGAGAGTAAATTGTCCATAAAGAAACGGTCACTGTCAAAAGATAAATCTGTAAAGGTCGAATTAAAAGTTGAAGAACAAGATGAGGAAGATGATGATGAAATAGGTATTTACCAATTTTAAATATCAACTGATCACATCCTTGGTGTAATGGTTAGAATGCCCACCTCGAATGTGTTAGATTGTGAATCAGGTAAAACCAAAGACTATAAAATCTGGTATTTATTACTTCTCCGCTAAGCATGCAGCATTAAAGAGAGAGAGCAAAGACTGGTTGGCTCAAAATCAGGATAATGTGTCCGAGTTGGGCAACATGTCTATCCGTGGATTGTTGTTTCAGTGAGCTAGCACTATTAAAATCCAGCTGAGCGTATTTGTCTAGTACAAAGTGGACCTCATGATCATTTCATTGAAAATTAACTTGTTCTCGCCATGATATAGCTGGAAAATTGCTGAGTTGGCGTTAAACAGCAATCACTCGCTCACTCCCAATTATCAACTGAACATGCAAAAAACTATATTTTTTGTGTTTAGGAGGGATTATTTATAGATCTGATAATGTATCATAGATGAATATTCCTTACTACTGTGATTCTATACTTTATTGCATCAAAGTAATAGACTTACAGAAAAATCACAACAACATAATAAAATCAGATGGATCTTTGACATTATTTTGCACCAATAATTTGACCCCATGTAAAACTATTAATACATATGCAACTTGCGATTGAAGATTTGTTTTGAAGAGGGTTAGAGAATAAAGTTTGGTTCGAAATATCATATAGCAATAATTAACAAAAATACAAAATGATTTATGAACACAAGCTTACTTCAAACTAGAAATATTGACAGTGTTGTAACTTTAAATAGTTATATTATTTTTTACTTGCAGTTTATCTTTTATTTTCCATTAACAGATACATAGTAGAAAAGATTTATTGATAACCACATGTGGTTCATCGAGTATAAAGTTTTATATAAATAAATGTATTGCATACCTTCAAGATGGACATTTAATTGAGATATGGAGAGCACATTCAATGATTTTCATAGGAATTGTTCAAATATTTATTTAGATCAGATCGGTTATGTTTTGTATAAAGATTATGAGTACAACAAAAGCTTGATATACCGGTAACTTTTTACTGACATATTTAATAATATAAGGTACATTCTAAACATTTGGTATAGTTTTCTATAACATGCCAGTAATTTATTAACCAATTATCATGATTTGATGTCAGTGTATCGGTAAATTATTTAAACAAATCAAATATAATATATCAATGAAATGCATTTGGATCAAGTCATTCGAGAATTGTACATCATTTTTAACTTTAATTACAGTGGCAGTCCAGGACCCTAAAGTAGATAGAAGTAGAATTTGTCCATATTTAGACACAATAAACAGGTAAAGTATTTTTTCTTCCATATGAAGGCTGTCAGTATTTTTAGGCAGAAGTAGAAGTGAAAAAGTATAATATTAGTTATTGAAGATTGTTATACATTGTACCTCACAATTCATATCTGTTGTTATTGAAGTACAGTACGGTCAGAGACATGCCGTGATGAATCACCGTGATAGACATATTGTCGGTGATGGTGAAAAGGATTAACTTTTAATCCTTTTTAATTTTCATCACGGTGATCCTAGTGATCAAATGTTTATTGGGGAAGCCATAAAACTTGGGTAGGTACATGCTCCACTAATTACAGGTAAGACCAGATGTTAGTAGATTACAGGTAAACTGAACATGACGTTTTTCGTTTTTATTAAAAGCTGTGACTAATATAAATAATTTAGTATATTAATTCCAATTCAAGGTTAATTTTGAATATATATTTTCTTTTTTTCAGGTTTCTGTTAGAAGATTATATTTACAATGTTTTTTTAAAGGAAATACAAATAAATAAAAAAGAATTTGTCCTAATAAAAAACAATTCTATTTGGTCATACCACAGGTCTACTTCCAGTCTCATTATGACTTTAATTATGATCTCTAAAGATAGACCTACCAACATGTTGAAATGTAACTTTAACTTTCTGTAACATTGTTATTTAGATAAAAGGAGACAAATCCACACTGTCATCTTTTGATTGATGCTGTCTGACATGTTTCTATTTTTAGTAACATTAGCTAGGTGCGTGGGAAAGTTCACCTGAGCAGCATGCTTTTTTGTAGTTGACAGTTTATGATTAATACATTGATCTTAGAAATCGGTGTTTTCTATGTGTGTACACTAAATAAGATACCATGCCAAAATACATTTCTAAAAAAAAAATGCAATGTGGTGTACCAGACTCAAATAAGTTAAAATATGAAAAATAATTATACCCGTATATCATAACGATAATACCTTTTTCTATTTGTTAATTCAATTAAATGAATTACAATTTTCTTTCTTCTTTTTTTTAATTCAGTTATATAGAGATAAAATACAAACAAACAGGACAAGAGCACCACCAGCCTCTCCATATACCCGGTACACCTCTACTAAACTAATTTGGATTAGTCTAGTAGAGGAGTAATTTTTTTGATTTTTTTTTATATGACATAAGGAAAAGTCCATATGCCCATACCCTAAAAAAAACAATTCATGCATTTTAAAAATGCAAAGGAAAGAAAGCCAGAAGAAATAAATAAAAAAAAATTGTCCTTATTTTTATTACATCCGTTCCGAATCTAAATAGTATTATATACAGTTAAAAATAATTGTACAAATATGGATATTCATTTCTAATAATTATGGAAACGAGGGAAGAATTGTATTGAATATATATCAGTATTCTAAATTTAGATGTGACAATTTAATTTCCGGTATGAAAATCAATACACATCAAAATTTTCAGACTTTTCTCACCTGCACATCTAGCCTTTTTTTTGCTAGGTAAAAAGATTGTATCGTACGAATGGAGAAATGGAAAATATTTAAAAACAAAAACAAAAACAAAAAAAACAACGGGAATAGGCCTATTTATTTACAACTGTCTGCTTTTATTTTACAAGATTGAATATAAAATTTGTTCTGATTAATAAATATTATGTCCATTAAAACAACATGTACGAAAGATAAAACTTCTAGATAATCACTCAACTCTGACCAGATTTACGACTTCATTCACATGTCCTGTGGAGAAACAGGTAAGATTTTGAAGATGGGGGCAATAAAAGTTAATCCTTTTCACTAATTTTGCCGGTGAATTAAGGTCTATCACAGTGGGAAAATGTCGGTGAAATTCCCACTGAAGGATTAATTTTATGTCTATCACGGTGATTCATCACGGCATGTCTCTGACCGTACTGTATAATAACTCCATTAATTTATATGTTACGAGGTTTCTAATAATAATTTGCTTCCACCTATAATCTCCAATTTGGTCTTCTTAAATTTATGCATATCTATGGCTAGTGCTTGATACAGTTTCTGAATTATATATTTATATTATAATTTTTTTTTTCATTTTAGCATCCATTTTCTATTTTTTTACAGATCAGTACTTGATTTTGATTTTGAGAAGTTGTGTTCTGTATCCCTGTCACACATAAATGTGTATGCCTGCTTAGTGTGTGGGAAATATTTCCAAGGTAATGTAGTCAGTCTTTTGTTTAGATGAAAAACAAATCAGATATTTAAAAGCGGTTGTACAATCGAATAGGATTTATTAAGACCAGGACATATAAATATATCATGTTTCTTCAGTCAGCAGATGAATAGATTTATATATAAATGAATGGATACTTGACACCACTTTCATCAATATTTCATCTACAGTCCAACCTAACTCTGCCATTAATCAAAGGGACAGCATTTGTGATGTAATGGTTAACATACTCACTTTGACTGTTGTAGATCATGGGTTCAAATCAAAGACTATTAAATTGCTATTTGCTGCTTTTGAGCTAATTAAGCAAGCAGCATAAAGACCTGTTGGCATGAAATCAGAGTAATGTGTCAGAGTGGAGCAAAATGTCTATCCCAAACTTGTTGTTTCAGTGAGCTAGCACTTTAAAAATACAGCTAAGCATGTTGGTCTAGCACAAAGTAGACAATCATCTCATCGAAATGTAAATTATTCTCACCACTCGTATAGCTGAAAAATTGCTCGCTTGGCTTTAAGCAACAATCACTCACTCGAAGTCCAAGCAACTGACTATTTTAGTTCAAATTAAGCAGTTAATTGAGTGATCAAGACAAATTTATCTAATAATTGACCATATTCTTACCTCAAGTTATTCATGAAACAATTTATTCAACTTCAAGATAATTGTGATTAGGTTCAACTGTATATTATGACAACGAACTGTTACAGTAATTTATCTGGTATATTCTGTTGAAAATGATATTGTATCAAAATAATTGTTGATATCTTTACATGTATCACCAAATATCAATATCTTTCTAATGTATTTTTTAGGAAGAGGGAAGCTGTCTCATGCATACACTCATAGTGTCTTAGAAAGTCATCATGTGTACCTGAACTTACAAACACAGAAGTTTTATTGTCTACCAGACAACTACCAAATCATTGACTCATCGCTGGAAGATATTATTGTTTGTTTATTATTCTAATAACAATCACACTTCTTCACAATTGGCAATATTTGAAGCAAGGCTTTTAAAGTTGAATATGTTGTTTTCTTCCATCATCTTGAAGAACTGCCATAAAATAATTTTTGTTTTGTAATAACATTTATCTAAAGGAACAAAATTGATATTAGAGAGGGTAGTATTGGAATTTCCAAAATACTTATTTAGATGGTTGTATTTTAATATCAAACATTTGAGATGAATACTGCAACATTACATGGAAGTTTGAAAAATTCACCACAAAGAGGCTTGATTACTACACTATGCAAAAACTACTAACACCTCAAAACATTTTAGGGGGCCCGGGTGGCTCAATGAGTTAGGTCGCTGGATCTAACAATTCATACAAGCCTAACACCAATAGGGCGTGGGTTCGCGCCTGGCTTTGTAAATTACAAAAAAAGGTGCACTCGACTCGCAACCGCAAGTGATAAAGTTTACCAGTTGCTTGCCCATGGTTGGTGGTTCTCTCCGGGTACTCCGGCTTCCTCCACCACTAAAACTGGTCGCCATGATATAGCTGAAATATTGTTGAAAGTGGCATTAAACACCAAAAATCAATCAATCAATCAAAACATTTTATATGCATTTCATTAAAAGACAATAAAACTTGTGATTTTATTACTAAGTATTTGGGGAAAAAATATTTCAGACATGATAGGGCTATTTGCCAAATAACTTGTCAAGGAACATTCTACAGTTCTTGTATGATGTAAAAGGAATATTATATTCTTGAATTTTCAGTATGTGCTAAATCCCACTTTTACACCACAACAGATCCGTCGGATGGACATCAGCAGTAAGATGTCTATAGCATATGACAAGACCACTTATTTACCAGGTTTGTTTTTTGAAGTTATTTCTCCAACACTATTGTTTGCAAATAAAAGAAAGACTTCATTTGTAGTGTAATGGTTAGCATGCTTGCCCACGATCTACCACACTAGAGGTGAGCACGCTAACCATTACACCACCGATGTGGTTGCCCAGTCAACAATGACAGAAAGCTTTTTGTTCCTTTAATTTTTCATTCAAAATTTTATTTTGAATGATTTCTATCTATTTTATTTTCTGAGTGAAAATCATGAAAATAGTTGAGATTTGAATAACATCTGGCATGGACGATTAATGCTTCAAAAACAGATAAAATAGAACATCTAATTTGAACAGAAATGTACATAATGTAGATGGACACTCAGCAAGTACACATAGCACATCATGATTAGTTTGATTGAGGGTGTGCACAAAATTAACCATACATGGTTTTTATTAGCTCACCTGACCCAAAGATCCTCAATAAAACTTCTTCATTTTTTTTCATTCGGCCAACAAACATGGCCGCTGTTACTAAAAATAGAACATATGGTAATATTGCAGGTTTTTGGGTAATAACTCAAAAACCGTTAATAATATCAAAAATCTGACAGGGGTATAAATGATCAGCACAGCAAGATCTACCTATCCTGCAATTTTGAAGTAAATCTGATTTTCCATCTTGGAGTTATTGCCCTTCTTTCATCAAATTTTTAAAGTTTTAATATTTTTCGTCCTTTATTTCAAAAACTATAAGAGATAGATATTAACTGTAAACTGAAAACATGTTCAGCTTGTCAAGATCTACATGCCCTTCAATTTTGAAGTAAATCTTATTACCCGTCTAGGAGTTATTGCCCTTTTTTCATAATTTGTTGGCTCACCTGGCCCAAAGACATTATCTTTTATGCATAAATATAGAAAACAGTTAAGGTAATGATTATCTCCCTTTGAAATTTACTTCAGTATCATTCTATTGTCAGGTGAGCGATACAGGCTCAAGTGGGCTGAGCCTCTTTTTTGTAATTTACAAAGCCGAGCGCAAACCCACACCTTATTTGTCAGCTTGTATGAGTTGTTAGATCCAGCGACCTAACTCATTGAGTCACCTGGGCCCCTGAAGACCTATGGTTCAATCATTTCCATGTAGGTATTGGTGATAGGTAACCTTATCTGATTTTGGTTTATACCAGGTAGGCCCTTTGGTTTTCTTGCTCCAGATATATTTTAAAGATATTTGGCTTTCAAATCTTTTGATTTTGAGCATACCTGATTAAGGTTATTCCAGAAGCGTGGACATAGTATTCGTCACCTTCGATTTTTTACTATATATTTCATATAAAACCACATTTAAATTTTTTTTTTTTAAAGCTATCTCTAGGCAGATTTCTATGAAATTTATTTTAAGACACGCAGAATTCTATGAATTTTATTTTTTTATCTGATAGTAATTTTTGTATGCATGGTTTTTGTTTTCTAGTGATTTAAACACAGATGTTGATTTTTCCGATGTTATTTTGGCTAAAACATATATAGCAAATTTGACGTCAGAAAACGAAAATTGTCTTTAAATCATAAGAAAATAAAGGCAATCTAACGGAAAATCATGCTAAAATAAACACATAATCTTTAAATATTTCTGCTTCTTCTGGTGCAAAAATGATCAAAAGCCGTTTAGAAATTATTTCACAATAATTTTGTTTGAAAAATGTGATTTTATATGAAATATATAGCATAAGAGGGTGATGAATACTTATGTCCATTGACTGTATATATAAACCGGTATATATTACTGATAGGGAATCATCAGGATGGTAGGAATTAATTTTATTTTTAATTAGGAATTGTATGTGAAAATAGTAACAAGATCTGTAGGTGATTTAATCTAGAATTCACATATTTTCTGTTCTATAATTGATACATATTGTATATCTTGTCAAGAGAAGTGATATTAATGGCAAGTTTTGAGACACATTACTTTTGAATTCTCATTATAGAAATTATGGGTAGTTTACTGTCTGTAAAATAAATAGTTGTATGACCTTAAAGACCCTATTACACACAGTAAAACATGTGGCATCAACCTTACCATATGTAGCTATTGTATCATGACATTTGTCTGTTTATCAGGTTGCATATTATTTCATGCAGCTCGCCATGTGCTTGTGTTTGATGATCTTGTTTTGAACTTCATGACCTCTCATTGGTCAGAGATAAAAAGTTGCATGAATCTTGCTGCACAGAATAGGAAATGTTCTACATATCCAAATGTGTATATCGTCCAACTTTTGATAGTTGCATGGTACAGAGCAATAACATTTTAAATGTGACCAAGGTGAAGGCAAAATTGGAGATAACTCATGAAATCTATCATTAGTGCAACATAGTGTATTTTGCACTGGTCATATATACTGTAAACGTGGAAATTTTCTCGGGGTGTTATTTTTCGAGATTTAGTGGGTCAAACATTTCGCGGTCAGCGGTCTTCAAAATTATAAATTTCGTGATGTGACTATTTAGTGAAAATAAAGTAATAAAGATAGAGTTGTCTTTTTTTGTCTGTTTAAAAATAAACCGGAGGTGCCTAGAGGGTAATCAATTATCGATTATTCATGTAAATGTACCTGTTCTAATGTGAACACTTTTCAAAACTTTCAAAATAATTTTGTAATGGTTCGAAATTCCAAAATTGTGGCGCCTGTGACATTTGTAAATAAATTAGATAAACTGTTGACATTGTAGAATATCTGCCGAACATCGGCAAAATCTACGCAGTCTATATAAATTCCTAAAATATGAATACCAAGCTTAAGCGCCACTGCTAATAAAGATGATTTTCTTGATCTATGTTACATAATTAGAATGGGTACATGTCTATATTTTATAATAGTTTTATTAATTACAACGGTAATTATCTGTCAT
>MJUT01045122.1:105939-120582 GCA_002080005.1 Gigantidas platifrons | reverse complement strand
ATTAATTAATTTTCAGGCTTAAACGTTGTACCAACAAGTGAATGTACAATGGATTTAACGGTATAAATGTTGAAGTGTACTAGAAATTGACCAATGTTTTCGTGTACATATTATGTATTCTTTTCTATTTGAAAATTAAAAAAAAAGATTTTATTATGTTTCCTGTTTATATACAATGTAATTAGAAAGGTGAGTTAAATTGATCATAAAAGGTGATAAACATTTGAACGTGCACGTTAATATGGGCCATGTTGATCCCTCTCCCGTTCTTCTTTTCGTCACTTAAAAACCACTTGAAAACCGAATTATTCGCGTGGGGGATATTTTCGCAGATATTTATTGATCGCGAATGTAGCGAAAATATCCCCCACGCGAAAATTTCCACGTTTACAGTACATGGTATCATTTGGTTTATTTAACCCCCTTGCTTTTTAGCTCACCTGACCCAAAGGGTCATGTGAGGTATTGCCATCACCTGGCGTCCGTCGTCCGTCCGTTAACTTTTTCATATTTTAATCTACTCCTCTGAAACAACTGGGCCAAATGGAACCAAGCTTGGCAGAAAACATCTATATAAGGTCCTCTATAAAGTTTCTTCATTCCGCCAACAAATATGGTCGCCAAGGACAGTTCTTGTTTCTGATTGGCTAATGTTAAAAAAATCTTCTCCTCTGAAACTGCTTGGCCAAATGGAGCCAAACTTGGCAGGAAGCATCTATGTAAGATCCTCTATAAAACTTCTTCATTTTTTTCCATTCGGCCAACAAACATGGCCGCTGTTACTAAAAATAGAACATATGGTAAAATTGCAGGTTTTTGGGTAATAACTCTAAAACTGTTAATAATATCAAAAATCTGACATGGGGTAAAAATGATCAGCACAGCAAGATCTACCTACCCTGCAAATTTGAAGTAAATCTGATTACCCATCTTTGAGTTATTGCCCTTTTTTCATAAAGTTTTCAAAATTTTAATACTTTTCGTCCTTTATTTCAAAAACTATAAGAGATAGATGTTAAGTTTAAACTGCAAACATGTTCAGCATGTCAAGATCTACCTAGCCTGCAATTTTGGAGTTGTTGCCCTTTTTTCATCAAATTTTAAAAATTTTAATACTTTTCGTCTTATATTTCAAAAACTATAATAGATAGATGTTAAGTTGAAATTGCAAAAATGTGCAGCATGTCACGATCTACCTACCCTGAAATTTTGAAGTATATCCCATTATCCATTTTGAAGTTATTGCCCTTTTTTCATCAAATTTTAAAAATGTTAATACTTTTCGTCTTATATTTCAAAAACTATAAGAGATAGATGTTAAGTGTAAACTGAAAACATGTTCAGCTTGTCAAGATCTACATGCCCTGCAATTTTGAAGTATATTTTATTACCCGTCTAGGAGTTATTGCCCTTTTTTCATAATTTTTTAGCTCACCTGGCCCAAATACATTATCTTTTATGCATAAATATAGAAAACAGTTACGGTAATGATTATCTCCCTTTGAAATTTGCTTCAGTATCATTCTATTGTCAGGTGAGCGATACAGGCTCAGTGGGCTGAGCCTCTGGTTTATATAAATATGTAAAGTATAGAGATGGAAGGTTTTAAATTCCAACCTTTTTAACTACATGTACATATTTTCTGAATAAAAGCTTGAGTATACATCTTGTATCAGAACTGGGACCAATGACAATGATCAGTCATCCTATAAAGTCAGTGTTTTTTTTATACATTAAGAAGATGCCTACTGATCAACCTTGATTCCCCCAGTGTCCACCGGTCATTAGTGGACACATGAGGAGGATAATTTGTATGCAACCTTAAAGGTCCACTGGGAATACGGGAAAAGTGTGGTCTGTAGTGTATGCAGTTGACTATTACCTGATGATCAGGAATTTGGCCTTTAATATATTTTTTCTATTCTATTTCAGGTATTGTTGGTTTGAACAACATTAAAGCTAATGATTATTGTAATGTAATATTACAGGTAAATACTCTGTTTAATTGTTTAGCTCTGAAATATGACCTAAGACAACTAAGTAATTATTTTCATTCTCGAAGAAAGACTCACAGATTCAATTCACTGAATACTAATTTTGTTGAGAATGTAACTATTTAAGTGCACCGTGCAAAGAAATTGTGAACATAATAAAATAAAGCAAAAATCAAAAAGAATCAGTGTGTAAGACATTACAATAACAACAAAAAATAACAAGGTTCAAATCAAGATATTGATAAGAAGACAGTGAAAAAGAACTTAAAAGTGCAGATCATTAGTTTAAGAATATCTCCTTAATTACAAAATGTAGTACAATTCTTTAGTCAGAGGTGGCGAAATTCGTCGGACAAGTCCGACGTTTTTTGTTGCTAAAATCATAATTTTTCCGGACCATATGTCCGACATCGTTTTCGGAGTTTACTTTTTTACACATGAGCGGAAGTGACTCATTAAAATAATTTCCGGTTTGAAAAAAGAAACATGCTTTGAATGATTGAAAATGTGTGCCGGGAAAAGCTCTAAAGCGTAAAATATCGGCAGAGGTAATAAGAAATCCTCAAAGTAACTACGAAGAAAAGACCTTAAGCTTAACCCATCATGGCAAAAAGATCGACGCTAGCGGATGTTTCATCCCATAATCAAAACGGACCATAACAAAAACGGAATATTGAAATAAAAAATTAATTTGTTTAGTGTGTTTTAACTATAAACATATGTTCGTTTGCACATAAATTTGCAAAAAAAAAATAAAACAATTGCAAGCACATTTTTATATATTTAGTATGTTGGGAAGATCTTTCTTTTCCTTCATGATGGATGGGTCGACAGATACCTCTGGGCTCTGGTGATGAGCAGGAAGCCATTTACATTTGTTTTTCACAGAGTAGAGATAATTGAAAGATTTCTGGGAATAAGAACACCAAACAGTACTTGTTCAAAAGATCTAGAGGAATTTGTCCTTAAAATGTTTGAAAGTAATAGAATAAATAAAGGTCATTGGTTAGATTTAGATTTTTGGTGCTTAACGCCACTTTCAGCAATATTTCAGCTATATCATGGCGACCCTGGGCAGGCAACTGGTAAACTGTATCACTTGCGGCTGAGGCTAACTCATTGAGCCACCAGGGCCACATTGGTTAGAAATAGCCTTTATTCAATCAGTTTTGATCAAGTATTGATTTTTCCAGAAAAATTATCGGTCAGACCAAGATTTCAGCTTGTCTGACCGAATGTCAGACAAGAGTCTCAGGAATTTCGCCAGGTCTGCTTTAGTCAATATTCAGTTGATCATAGCATTTTCAACCAATGGTATTATTTTAATATCCAGAAATGATAATGAATTGCTAGAATTTTTTAATTGATTTTTTTAGTATTAATTATGTGTTTATTTTTGTTTTGTTTTCAGGCATTATCGCATGTTACTCCACTGAGGAATTATTTTGTACAAGAATCTAATTATAGCAAGTTAAAAAGACCCCCTGGAGATCAGATGTGTTTCCTTACACAGAGATTTGGAGAGCTGTTAAGGAAATTGTGGAATCCACGAAACTTTAAAGCTCATGTCAGTCCACATGAAATGTTACAAGCTGTTGTGTTATGTAGTAAAAAGAAGCTACAGATTACAGAACAAGGTAGAATTGATTGCTTTGATTGATTTATGGTGATTAATGCCACTTTCAACAATATTTCAGTTATATTGTGGTGGTCAGTTTTATTGGTGGAGGAAACCACTGACCTGAAAATGCATGAGTTAGAAGATGTTAATGCACCCATTGATGCAATGAATTTAAATTAACAGTTTCTTCATTTAGAATACTGTAAACCGGGTAATTTTCGTGGCAGTTTTATTTTTGCTATTTTCGCAGTAACATTGGAAGCACGAAAATACTAGTAAGTAGAATAGAATATTTCAAGGAAATGCCAAATCTGACAATTTTTCATGGATAAATCAGGAGAAAAAAGCATGACCGTTTATAAGCAGACGTCGGATGCAAAGCGATGTTCTACATAGGATATTTGTTTTCCATAAAATAAATTATTAGATACAAAATAAAATGATACAATATTTATTATTTATAAGCTTGTTAAAATATTAAAACATCAAATGACATTTGATTAGCACAATAAACAGTAAATGTTGTGTAAACATGTCACACTTCAACCGTTAATCCATACCTGTTACTTGTCACGGATCAAAGAGTTTACTGATTAACAACAATTCCGGCGGCTTCGAATGCACTTTTAATCAAGTCAGTTCTGTCTAATAATTGTGTGAGTGTTTTTACAAGCCAGCGTGCGTGTATCGGCTTTATGACACTTAACCTCAGATCGATTTAGGTGAATATATAAGAAAACTACTCACAAAATGTGTATTAAGTATAGTTAAAGCCGTAGGGGGGGGAATCGTCATTTATCGATCTTGCATAGGATTAATTAAACCAGTATCAAACAGTTTTAATTAATTGTACAAACAATTCGATGATGTGGTCAAACTACCTAAGAAAGATCAAGGCAGATCTTTGCCGCCAGGGAAATATGACCCAGCATGTTTTTGTCTAAATAATACCGTATACATTTTATCACTTTTGGTTGTCTGTGAACCTCGAATTTAAAACAACGCGAATGTGGATTTCATCGGTAAATCGCAAAAAAAAGACGGTGCGAAAATTTCCCGGTTTACAGTAAAGCATTGGGTGGGGGGTTTAAAGGTATGGTGTTTAATGCCACTTTTAATCATTTTTCAGTTATATAGTGGTGGTCAGTTTTATTGGTGGGGGAAACCAGAGTACACAAAGAAAACCACTGACCTGCCACAAGTCACTGACAAACATGATCACATTATGTTGTATCAAGTACACCTTGCCATGAGCGAATATATAACATTTGGACCTTTTTACATATAATATTTATAATGACACTATGTATACTATTTACAGGAGATGCTATAGAGTTTATAATATTTATAATGACATACTATGTACAGGAGATGCTATAGAGTTTATAATATTTATAATCACATACTATGTACAGGAGATGCTACAGAGTTTATAATATTTATAATCACATACTATGTATACTATTTACAGGAGATGCTATAGAGTTTATAATATTTATAATCACATACTATGTACATGAGATGCTATAGAGTTTATAATATTTATAATAACATACTATTTACAGGAGATGCTACAGATTTTATAATATTTATAATAACATACTATTTACAGGAGATGCAACAGATTTTATAATATTTATAATAACATACTATTTACAGGAGATGCNATAGAGTTTATGATATTTATAATGACATACTATGTACAGGAGATGCTACAGAGTTTATAATATTTATAATAACATACTATTTACAGGAGATGCTATAGAGTTTATAATATTCATAATGACATACTATTTACAGGAGATGCTACAGAGTTTATAATATTTATAATAACATACTATTTACAGGAGATGCTACAGAGTTTATAATATTTATAATGACATACTATGTACAGGAGATGCTACAGAGTTTATAATATTCATAATGACATGTATACTATTTACAGGAGATGCTATAGAGTTTATGATATTTATAATGACATACTATTTACAGGAGATGCTACAGAGTTTATAATATTTATAATGACATGTATACTATTTACAGGAGATGCTATAGAGTCTATAATACAAAAAAAATGTATTTATAATGACATACTATATTACAGATTTAGTTTGTTACACAAATTTTCATTGGTCGTTCAACCATGAATGTCAGCATATATTCGGAAAACAGACGGGGTATATATTTCAGTCTCCCTAAAACGATAACAACATGGACGACAAAAAAATTACCCTTCACTGAATCAATAGAATAATACGGAATAATAAATGAATTTTTACCAAATTAAATGCTGTCTTTATACTCAATACGGCTGTATGAACAAAAAAAATATTACAACAGATAATTCCGTCACAAATACCTGATCGATTCAGCAAACTCATATGTTCCACCGCTGTACCATAACGTAATGAACATCACAATAAACAAAACGCTGAGCCTTGAAAATTTTCGACGTCATGGGGCCACACCAAGGTTTTATGTACATGTTGTTAACATTTAAATTATTGAAACTATTTCTTATACCCGTTGTTTTGTTATGTGATATATTAATGTTATATTTATAAAGTTTATAAAATTTACTACATATGAAATTTTATTGATATAAAAATTTAGTACAGTGACGTGACACATATTTTGACGTCATTGAAGAATGACATCAAAGGTACGGAAAGGGACATCTAGAAATATGAAAAATGAAAATAAAAGATGCAAATTTATTTAATACAGTTGGATTTGGTATTTTAAAAAAACAATGGTTAAATCCGTAATATATCTGTTATTCAGCTATCAGACAGGGTATATAATGTGACATTCCCGGCTTATGATATATATTCCCTTCGGCTGCACCTCAGGGAATATAGATCCTAAGCTGGGAATGTCACATTATAAACCCTGTCTGATAGCTGAATAACATATAGTATACTATTTACAGGAGATGCTATAGAGTTTATAATATTTATAATGACATACTATTTACAGGAGATGCTATAGAGTTTATAATATTTATAATGACATACTATTTACAGGAGATGCTATAGAATTTATGTCCTGGTTTTTAAATGCTGTACATGGAGCTTTAAATGGAAACAGGAAGTTGTCCAGCAGCATAATAAACAAAACATTTAGGGGCACAATGAGGGTGTATACACATAAAATGTTACCCATTGAAATGGTTAGTACTATATATTCTTATATAATACAAATAGGACAAGATGATTGAGATATAATAGAAATTTCTCTAAATGTTTATAAGGCATTGAGATCATAGTTTGAAATAAAAATGTATAATTAGGCCATTATTGTCTTATCTTTTAATCACACCAGGTCAGCCACAAGTTTGACTTTCTTTCAGTGAAGTGTCTTTTTGGACTTATTTTTTACTAAGCATCATAGATCATATTTGGTTTGTTGTTATACAATGAAACCTGTCTAAACTGAACCTTTTTGGGCCAGCCTTTGTTTTCAGAATAGACAGGTGTTTGGTTTATACAGGTTGAATTGACCAAAGATTTCCTACAGTGGGACAGGACTTGATTTTCGGTTTATACAGGATTCCATTTAATTCAGGCTTTTGCTGTATTATGCAGTCTATATGTCAGATCAATGTATGTCCTGTTATTTTGGTAGATTTTTCATCGTCCATCAACGTTGTAGCATGTTTTGAAAATTGTATGTTTTCTGATAAGGTCTTGTTCCCAACAACAACTCATCGTAGGTCATCAGATATTAGGTGTGTTATTTATAGATTCTCCTTCCTACCTATGCAATCGGTGCCTATCACCACTAACATTGTCAGTTCGAATCCAGCTCAGGCTGGGTGTACTCGATACAACATTATGTGATACAGTTTGTCAGTGACTTCTGGAAGGTCGTCTGTTTTCTCCTGGTACTCCGGTTTCCTCCACCAATGAAACTGGCCACCACGTTATAGCTGAAATATTTTTGATAGTGGTGATAAACACCCTAATCCTAACCCTTATTTTTTTTATCGTGCCTGTTTTTTTATTTGGATTTTTTTTTGCTAAGCATATTATGTTATCTATATCTCATATTAAAATTAGAGATTTATATATACTAAAAAAAAAAAGTAATATTGGAGTGTAATATTCATAATTTGTTTGGAATATTAATACTTGGCTTGAAAAAGATTTTGAAGAATGTTACAAAATTATAAGACTAGATTTCAGGACCCAGTCTATCCTAAACTTCTTACTTTACTATTGAGTTGTATAATGAAATATTTGTTACATTTACAGACTGATGAAGAAAAGGCCAAATTGATGGAACAAGAAGAATACCAAGGTATTATCAGTTTTAAAACATTTCTTTGCTTTGTTTCCAAGAAGAGTTTGTTTTTCTTTTAATTTAATCGAGTCAACAATTACAGTGAAATCATTTAAATTTGTGGCTACCAATTTTCGTCGTTTGAAGCAAAGAAGTATATAGAAAAGGTTGAAGATACTAAAGGGGTAATCAGAAGAAGTAATTTGAAGGACAGACAATACAATGGGCAACAAGACAAAAAATGGTTGACAAAATACTACACAGAAAAATAGAGGTTGAGCAACATGAACTTCACTAAAAAACAGAGGTCAACTTGTGTGTACTCCAGAAAGGTAAGCAGTTCCTGCTCCACTACAATAGAACCCCACCAATAGTCAGACAGGACTAGGTTTGCTGCTTTGTTCTTTATGTAAGAAATGTTATCGGGTACAAATACTCATTGGTACTCTAGCTTCCTACACCACTATAGTGACCACCATGATAGAGCTAAAATACTGCTGTTTATTTAATGCAACTAAGTCATATAATGAAAGAATATGATTAAGCTACACAGTATAATATTAAACTTCTCTTTTTCTGCATATTAAATTTTACAATAAAAGGGTTCAATATCAAACTATATCGGTGGTGTAATCGTTAGCATGCTGGCCTCGATGGTGGTAGATCATGGCTTCAGGTCCTGGTAGAGTCAAACTTAAGACTATTAAATTCGTATTTGTTGCTCCTCCAATGAGCATGCAGTATTAAGGAGTTAGAGTAAAGACTGATTGGTTTCAAATTAGGATAATGGTGTCCAAGTGGGGCAACATGTCTACCAGCAGACTGATGTTTCAATGACTTAACACTACAAAGATCTAACTAAGCGTGTTGATCTAGTACAAAGGGGACATCATCATCATCTGTTCGAAATGCAACTTGATTCTCACCATGATATAGCTCATTAATTTCTCACTTGCTCACTTTATGATTTAATATATTTAATGATAATGTTTACTCAAATTGTTTAGAGGTAGCTTGTCATTTTCTTTTTGTTATATCACTTCAACTTCTTCAGCTTATACTGGTTATTATCATTCATAATTTAATAGAAAATAAGCAATATCTTTCTTAACTGACACAGTGATAGTGTTTTTACTATTATTATTATTATTATTATTGTCTTTTCAGAAAGAATGGAGGAAATGCCGTGGTTATATCTGACATGTGATTTACCCCCACCCCCTCTATACCCTGATGAAATGAGGGAGAATATCATTCCACAGATTCCATTCTCTGTGTTACTATCAAAGTTTAATGGAATCAACGAGAAGGAATATAAAACATACAAAGATTCACACATGAAACGATTTGAAATTACGCAATTACCACCATATATCATCATATATATAAAGGTAAGTTTATTAAAATATTTTCGCTAGCCAAAGGTTATGGTCTGTGTGCTCTTTTATTCATCCAATACGGCGTGGGTTCGCACCCAGCTTTGTAAATTACAAAAAAGGGTGCACTCGACTCGCAGCCGCAAATGATAAAGTTTACCAGTTGCTTGCCCATGGTCAGTGGCTCTCTCCAGGTACTCCGGCTTCTTCCACCACTAAAACTGGTCGCCATGATATAGCTGAATTATTGCTGAAAGTGGCATTAAACACAATAAATCAAATCAAATCAAATCTTCATCCTTGGCAGCAGCTGCTCTAATTTTAAAAATCCTGCATACTGTCATCTGCTAGATTTTGTCAGTTACATCCCTTATAATGATATCATTTTCAGCCAATCAGCACATAGCATGTCAAAATATGTATGCAGTTAACTGAAATTCTATATTTTTCCCGAAAATTAATTCTGTGCTTTTTTGTAGTCCTTGATGTCAAAGCCTACATGTGTCCAGTTTAGTACATGTATTTACATTTTCCATAAAAAATGTGTGTTTTGGTAACACACATTCTGATTGGTAGCAGCTATTGCTAGCTGCATCCAGTTTAAACTGTCTTAGTGTGACAACAAAAATCTGGCAAACACTGCCATGGGTGAAGAGAAGGAGAGACGAATCATAAAATTGGTCTGGCGAAGATGTTAAAATATATATAGAATAAATGCAGGATATAAACATTAATTTTGTGGACAGAGCTTATCATCAAAAATCCGTGTTGATATGAACAGCAGATTTATGAAACTGTATGTCACATGACCAACATGACCTAAAGGTTACATACCTCAGAAATTTGAATTTTCAAAGGAAAGTTTCGTAGGCAGGAACACTAGTAATCATGCCTGTCAGATATTTTGCTCCAAAAGTAACTGTGAAACTATGTATCATTGATTTTTCCTCCTCGAGATAACCATGGTCAAAATAATGAACAATCTGAATGTTTGCTCCGCCCACAGCTATTTATACCCACGGTCCCAGTTTAAGGAGACAACAATTTAATATATTAAGAACAAAATGATGTTAATTAAAAAAATTTAATTTATTGAAAATCCTTTAACTTTCTCATGTTTGAAATTAAATATGGAATACATTCATTCAGAACAAAACTTACTACCGTAAGATTTGAATGAATCAGCAAACAAAAGCATTTTTGTTGCAAAATGCATGTATGTCAAAATCTCTTTTCTTTTTGAATTGAACAAAATTCATGTATAGCAAGTTGCTTTTCTATTTGGCATTCCTGTCTTCATTTGTTCAGAAAAATAATATTTAGAACTCTTATGCTTCAACAATTTAAACCATAGTACTTGGCTTAACTTATTTCAAATACTAGATCATATATGCCTTTGATGGTTAATACAATTGAGTAAAAATATATAAAACTGAATTTTGTTGGTTAATGATTTTCATGAGACATGAGGGTCCCAATTTTCATTGAGAATATAATTGAAATATTCCTCGCTACTTTATGAACATTATATCAAGATCAATGTGGCTGATGAATGTAGATATTACTCAGTATTCTATATGCAAAATTTATGTTATATTTATTTTTCAGAGATTTGCAAAGAATTATTTTATCAAAGAGAAGAATCCAACCATTGTTAACTTTCCCATCAAGTAAGCTATTTTAATATTAACCCCAAAAACTCTTAAATATGTCAAATGCCGCCATGGTCGTGATCATATGGTAGTTAGATTTTCAATTACTTGTGCCATCAGTGCCTGTCACTACTAAAATTGTTTGAGTTATGCTCATAGTAAGGTGTATACAATATAACTTCATGTGATAAAGTTTGTCAGTGACTTGGGGGTACTCCAGTTTCCTCCACCAATAAAACTAACTGCCGTGATATAATTGAAACATTTTTGGACGTGACGTTAAACACCCTTATATATGTACGCTCTGAAATTTATGGATAAATGCAATATTTTATGTTTACCGTTAAATTAAAATGATATGTACTTGACAGCAAGGATCCAGAACTTTTATGTAGTCAAATGAGACATTAATGTTCAATTTTATATCTGTTTAAGAATTTAGCACTATTTCTGACATTACATTGTAACCAAGCTGCCTTTTACTATTATAGAGTTTTGCCCCTTGAAAACGTCAAAAATACCAAAATATCAGTTGTTATCACATTCTTCATTCTTACATACATGTTATCCTTATGACCAAAAAAAAGTAGTGATAGATTTTTATCATTTTGCATTATTCCCCTTGAAAAAGGTTTTTTTTTAAATACCAAAATGTCTCATTTTGATATCTTGAATGAAATCATTTTATCAATAGCCATGTACATGTACTTTTCTATGATTGATCAAGCAGATATATCTGGTTCATATTCATATATTTATATTGTTAAAAGTGGCATTAAACACCATAAACCACTAAACCACTTCATATATTAACCTGGTTATAGAAATAGGACGTAGTTTCTCTGCTGCAGGGTACAACTTCAGAATTTGTTTTCTTCTGGAAGTTACAGTAGTCGCCCTCTTATAAGGGCCTAAAAAGAATGTGTCCTCACTTGGGAGGTGCAATTTAGTAGATTTGACTATCTCGGTGCATTTAAAATCTGCCCTGATAAAAGGAATGGCCTTTTGTGGTAGGGACCTTATAAGAAAGGGAATACTGTTCAAAAAGGTGGTAGATGACTTAAAAAGGCAGATTTCTGCACAACAAGATGATGTTATTGTTTCTTTTATTTTCACAGGAATGTTGATTTTGGTGAATTACTTGCCCCGGAGGTCAGAGCTAAACATAAAAACACAACATATGATCTGATGGCTAACATTGTACATGATGGAGAACCAGGGCCTGGCAAGGGGACATATAGAGTACATGTATTACACAAGGTAATGATGCTATCATTTATTATTATACATTTATGATAGTTATAAAAAAATGTTTTGGTTAATTTTCATAAAATACAGTTGAACTTCGTTTTGTTAAAGTCGGGGAGACCAAAATTTGTTCTTGAAAATATCAGAGTTTTGAGTTTTATGTAATAAATTCACTATAGGTAACCAACTTTTGATCACTTTCTGATATTCTCCACTTATCACTCTGTGGTTCAACTGAAACAATTAACCTCATTTTGGGTGGTTTAGTTACTGATCTAGCATTTAGAAGTTGTTTTAGCAGCATAACATTATTCAAAATTACGATTGAATGGTAGGTCAAAAATATAAAAATTTTGATATAACACCATGTCTTTCTTATACAATAAGGTATCAATGTAAGGTAAATTAATTTTCTGGTTCAGTAGAATGTAATATAAGTGCAAATAATTCATCTCCTCCAAAAGCTATCGGCCAGTTAGATTTGAGATGAATTACAATGTATTCATGAATATGACAAATTTTCTTTCAAAAGACCCACAGATTTTGTGTGAAAAGTATCAGATCGTGATCATCTATGGGTTACAGACAATGTTATAAATTATGTGGAAAGCTACTTTGAATAGACCAAATATTTGCTTAACAATGTTTCTGCTGATATATTTGTTTTTCTAAATTTATAATTTAGATAGCCTTAATAGTTTTTTTTTTATATTTGTTTTTGAATTTGGCATATATATATTTTTCAACCTCTGTGAATCATGAAAGCTGTTTCCAAAGAAATATTTTATTACCATATAAATCATCCTATGCATTGTTGAGAATACTTTTCTGTATCAAAAACTGAAGCAAAATTGATAATATAAATGATTGACAAAATACACCAAGTCAATAGTTGGTAGTCTTGGTAGATAATGTTTAAAAATAGTACAGTCAAACCTGTCTATAGTGGTCACCTGGGGGAGATTGACAAAATACACCAAGTCAATAGTTGGTAGTCTTGGTAGATAATGTTTAAAAATAGTATTAGTGAAACCTGTCAAAACAAAATCTTCTTGGTGTCAACTTTTGTGTTCAGAATAGTGAGGTGTGTGGTTTATACAGGTTAAATGAACAGAGATTTCATAGTGGGAGAAAACAGTTCTTTTATAGTTCATGGTGCAATCAATGAAAAAGATAGTTATAGTGTAATGGGTGATGTACCTCTTAATATATCTTTGATCTTATTGATTACAGGGGACAGGTAAATGGTATGAGATGCAGGATCTTCATGTAGTAGATATTTTACCTCAGATGATTCCACTGTCAGAAAGTTACATACAGGTAAATAAACAACTTATTGTCATACTATCAGAGATGAAAGTTTTCCTCTGAACAGCAGATTATCTCTTTTTTTTTTAGTAAAATATTGTCAAGCTTGGTCCTAGAAAAAAAAGATATTTGAGCACTGTTTTGTATCAGAGAGCTCTATCATCTCTATGTTATATTTAAAGGTATCATAGTGGGTTTTTATTTTCATGACATCAACTGGTAACCATTTCAGAAATGCACCGTTTCACCTGGACTTCTCTGAAACCAAATGTATGATGGATTTCATTGATCAGAAATCCAAAAGGCTGTAGTATATAGCTATAACATAGGACCATACGTGAAAAGGGAGAAAAATATTTTTCTCAGAAGCTAGTAGTATGATTGAATTGAAACCGTACAGAAATAATCATTAGATGTTCCCTTACAAAATTTTGAATGTTTGACACTGCAGGATAAGTTTAATATCTAATCTTATGGTAAAAATATTTAAAATTATTCTTACCTGATGCCACTGAACCGTTTGACAACTAACTTGGATGAAATTGTCCGTAGACTGTTCTTACCTGATGCCACTGAACCGTTTGACAACTAACTTGGATGAAATTGTCCTTAGACTGTGTTCTTACTTAACTCTGAAATATTACACATTTTGAAGGTTCATATATACAGAATTGTTATTTATTTTGTATCCAATGCTGATGTTTTTTTTTCTGAATTAATTGCATTAGTTATGTTGAAGGATTCCTTCTATTTCTTATGCTTCCAAGATCAGCTCAACTAAAAGGGGCTAATAAGTGGCATATTCCTAAAGTTATTTTTCATATAATTTGAAAGCATTTTTTGTGTGCAAAATGTCCATCTTAATAAGTTATTTATGATTCAATAAAGATAATGAGCTATTATTTATCCAAAAAGTTCCAAAATTTCCCATATTTTGAAGGTATACACCTCTTTTTCCATCAAATTTTTGTGCAGCTTTTTTCTTTAAATTGAAGTGCCAAGGTCTTCAGGTAGTGTTTCAGCTGATTTACTCAGGTGTATGGGTTGATTAGAATAAAACTGGTGCAGGAGGAAACTTGTTGACATGCTGCAGTCATATCGTGGTGCACTCATCATCACCTTTTTAGCTCACCTGACCCAAAGGGTCATGTGAGCTATTG
>MJUT01045122.1:77095-100320 GCA_002080005.1 Gigantidas platifrons | reverse complement strand
CACCACAGTGCAGTTGCATTGTTATTGAAAGCAGCTTTGATCCAGGTGAGCGATTACAGGCTCCTGGGAGCCTCTGGTATTATTTCCTTGTGATATTGTAACATATATTCTTTCCTGTTGGAGAGAATCCACTTGGACCTATTATCCAAAGCCAAAAACACCATAGTGATAGAGTGGTATATTCAATCTATAAAAAAATGTATTGTGTTATATTTAGTTAGCAAAATTAAGAAACTTTACTTTTTGTAAGATAAGTAATTGTGTCCTTAACGATATTTCTATTTGACATAATTGATATTATGCAGTACTGATTTACTTCTGATAAAATGAAATATATATTATACTACCACAGGACAAATTTAACATAAGTTCCTATGGGAAAAATATTTTGAAATTATTCTGATCTTAAATTGTAAGGCAGCAAATATGGTTGGAATGTTCCTTGGATGGTCCTTCACAAAATCGCTGCCAACACAGGATATTGCTTTAACATAGGACCATATGGGAAAATGAAAAAACTAATTTTTCTCAGATACTAGAAATAGATTGAATCGAAATGTACATGAATAATCATTGGATTGTTATTTTCATTTTTGTGGTGTTCAGAAATCCAAATTTACTGTGAAATATGAATGAAAAGCTTATTTAATTTATTTCATGTATTGGTTCCTGATTTTCCCGTATACAGGGAAGGGCAAGATCAAAATGCTTTTAAGTTTTTGCCATTTTGTAATATTAAGCATTTATAAAAACCTTGTGATCACAGATTATGCAATTTAAAAGAGAGGACTGTTGGCATACTTGATGCTATTTAGAATTCGTTGGCTAATTAAAAACCATATGTTTATTAACAGTCTTCGACTTTCTAATATATAATTCATAATTTGGTATGCTTAATTTGGATGATTGTAAGATAAAAATGTATGGGGGTATTTAATTTTTTCCCCAAGTCATAGCCCTTAGTCATCTTTCAGGGCTTGTGCTACTGGACGATTCAGGAGAAGTTGGTATGTGAAGGGTGAATTTGCTTTATTGATCGTCGAAAGCGAAATGCAAAGCGAATGGTCACTCTATATCGCTGAAGTATTTTTGCTACGCGTCATGTATAAAAATGGAGAGATTGTGTTTATTGCAATCAATTTTATAAATTATGTACATTGTATTCTGATGATGACTTTCTGAAAAAGTAATTTATTTCAGTTCAAAGAAACTTTATTTGTTCAATAACAAATGCTATGGAAAATGTTGACCAAAGCTACTTAAAGGCAAACAAACATTCTATTAATTAAGTTCTGATACTTAATACGTTTGTATATTGAAGGCCGGCATCTCAGTGTTCATTGAATTGCACCTGGACACTTCTGATTATTAATAATCCATATCAGAGTATGATTGGTAGTTTGTTTTACTTTCCACCTAGTTAAAAATTGTGATTGACCTCTGTTTACATGTTGCCAGGTTTTAGATCTGCATATTTAAACCTATTGTATTTATCAGTTTTGTTGATATTGATGTAATTTTTGACCATCACTGTTTAAATTTTCTGTTCATACAGTACTGAGTAAATAAAACATGACTCTGCAAATAAAATATAAATTTTTAATGAGTTTTAATTTCATCATACCACTTTTATATGAATCCTGAGAAATAATACTTCCATTTCTTGGTTGGACCTTAGAGCAAATTAGCAGGAATACATTCTTTTGCTGTAGAAAGTTATAGACAAAATTATTATTACAATTTGTGTGGTTCTAGTTCAAAGCACAATAGTTTATATAAAAAAAAAAAAGGGTGTTTCTGCATATATAAATTTAATTTGAACTTCAGAATTGATTCACGAAAATATGCTGATTTTGACAAATATTAATTTGAAAATTTTCTCCTGAAACCACTGAGCCAGTTGATTTCAAACTATTCTGGAACAGTCCTTGGGTAATCTTTTCAAAATTGTGTCTATTAGCCTTGATCTAAATCCAAGATGGCCACCATCACTAAAAATAGACATTTCTTCAAACGATTAAAGCTGCAACATTTTTAACAAAATGAGCAAAAAATAAATTGTAGCTGTATGCAAATGATTTGTTTATTATATTTCCAGTTTTTCTTTGAAATTTGTAATGTTGAAATTTTTTTAGTTTAACATAGAAATTTATATTGTATTGGAAATGAAGAAATAAATTTTCTCAAAAATAAAAACCTTTGATAGACTCCAAACTGTATAAGAATAATCATTGGATGGTCGCTTACAATGCCATTGTTTTTCGTATGAATCAAAAATCCAAAATGGCAGCCACTGCAGAAAATTGTTTAACATAGGATCTTATTTGAAAATAAATGAATTTATTTGTTTATATAATAAGACTTGATTGAACAAATAATATGCATGAATAATCAGGTGAGCAATACAGGTGCAGGTGAGTCTCTAGTTAAATATTCATCAGACTACCAGAAATATTGCGGGAAAATGGCAACCAATTAAATGTGTGACTGAAAAATCAAGGAGCAAGCATGTTTATTATAACTTGGATGAAAAAATCTACTTTTAAATTATTGGATAGTTGAACTAATGAACTTGGATATCTCTCTGACAAGTTATTCTTGTGTCGCATGAGAAACATAGCTTACACACAGAGGTCATTATTTCAATCATTTT
The DNA here is from genome assembly GCA_002080005.1 of Gigantidas platifrons. Classification (NCBI taxonomy): domain Eukaryota; kingdom Metazoa; phylum Mollusca; class Bivalvia; order Mytilida; family Modiolidae; genus Gigantidas; species Gigantidas platifrons. The sequence goes on along the minus strand of MJUT01045122.1, from coordinate 97,667 downwards.
TCATTTCACTGCCTCACACATTACTTTGTGATTGCCACTCTTACAGTGTACGTCATATTATACATTTGGTATGCTTGAAAATAACCACTTATATTTGTTGGTATCAAATTATTTCCTGGATTGAACTTTTTAGTTTACTTGACCCCAATGTGAGCTATTGCCATCACTTGGCATCAGTTGTCCGTCGTCAGTTCCTAAACTTTTATACTTTGCTGCTCTAAAACTACTGGACCAGTTTGAACCAAACTAAGCTCGGCTAGAATGGTTCTTGGATTGTCTTCTATCAAGATTGTGTCCTGTAGCCCTTCCCTTCATCAAATATTACCATCATTATTAAAAATAGAAATTTCCTTTGTTTATTAAAAAACTTTGTCAAGGGCAGGACTGTTTTGCCTTAGTGTCTTCAGCACATGCAGTGTCAAAATATTTGAATTCCAACTTTGATAAATATCCTGGAAGACTCTCAGACCTATTATTTTTTCGGAAAAATACCTAGCAATTGATATTTTCTAGAACCAGAATAACAATAACTGTAAAATAAAACATTGGAATATTGTAAAAAAAAAAAAATTGAAGGATTTAAATATAAGTCTGATTTGTATGCCATTTTTTTTTTACCATTGACTCTGTCAGACAAAATCCTGTTTGAAGTACATGTATACAACAGAATTGTTGTACTTGTAATGTTTCTGAGATGAGGGGGTGGAAGGGGAGGGGGCAGCAAAAGAGACCAATGCTCACAAGTTTTAATATTTACTTTTAAGTCTAATATTAATTGATTTAAGCTTAATGTTCAACCCCACTTGAGAATGAATAACTCAAAAACAAGACTTAATTGGGTTATGGGGTGTTTAATGCCACTTTCAACAATACATCAGTTGTTTTGTGGCAGTCAATTTTATTGCTGGAGAAAACCTGTGTACCCAGAGAAAACCACTGACCTACTGCAAGTCACTGACAGACTTTATCACATAAAGTTGTATTGAGTACCGGTACACATTGCCATTCGGACTCACAATTTTAGTGGTAATAGGCACTGATTGCACAGGTAGTTCTAAATACAACTACCATACGACCATGACCACGACGGCCACAAAAAACTATGTATGAATAACCAGTTAAGCCTCTAGTTGTGTAATTGCTCCACCCCCCCTTTTTAAAACATTTTTATATTAAGATATTGGAGTCTTGTAATAGCTGCTTTTCTTACAGATAAATTCAGATGACTTTGTAATGTGTTAAACTTGATGGTAACTATATTCACTGGTTAAGAAGTGCATATTGTAATTATTTATCGTAGCTATGACTGTGATACCAAGATAAGGCAACATTGTGATCACAATTCTTCCAATCAATTTTTTCATCCTTGCTTGCTAAGCTCTCAAACTCCCACCACATTTGCCATAGTGAGGCTCAAGATATAAAGAATAACAACAGTTGTGAAGGTTGAGACAGCATTATGATTATCGCTAGTATTGCAGAATGTCCGGTAGAACGAGCTGTGATACTAGAAATAATGTAATGTAATAATATGTTGAGACCTTCATAACTAACATTTTTGGTTTTATCTGTAACATTATAATGTGTTTGATGTCACACTGACTGACAATATCACTCAGTGAGATCATAGAAAAAATGTCCAAATTACTGATAAAGATGCATCTTAGTAATTTCAAGATCGTTTTCAAAATTAATATTTAGTGAAATCTGTCTAAAGAAAACCTCCTTGTGACCATCTTTTGTGTTTAGAGTAGACAGGTGTTTGGTTTATACAGGTTAAATTAACATAAATATGATTTCCTACATTGGGACTTTATTTAAGTTCAGTTTATAGACTAAGAGGATTCCGAATTATTCAGGATTCGGCTTAGACAAGTTTCACTCTATCTCTATGTGTACTCGCAAGGTTTTAAGTCGTATTTAAGATGTAAACACATGTAATTATTTTTGGAAAACTAAAAACATGCTAAGTTTCTGTTAGCTATATCTAGTGATCTATTTTTTTTTAAGTCAACAAGTTAATAATTAATTGGTAATATTGAACATTTCTTGTTGGATTTATTACCCTTTAATAGTTTACTCAAATTCAATAATCCTTTACTAAATAACTCTGCATCCAACATTTTTTCTGCTATTTTTAACTTGGAATTTTTTTATATTATCGGTCAGAGAGCTACATGTGTAAGTGAGGAACAAATTTAATCACTTCGTAAATTGTAAAAATCGTAAAATTTATCTGGTATCCTGCTATTTAATCCAATAATTAAAACAATAATCCTTTACTAAATAACTTTGTGTCCAACATTTTCCCACCGTTATTTACTTGGAATTTTTAATATTATCAGTCAGAGAACTAAGTGAAGAACAAATGTCATCACTTTGTAAATGGTAAAATTGATCTGGTATCCTGCTATTTAACCCAATAATTGATCTGGTACCCTGCTGTTTAATCCAATAATTAAAACACTTGTTATTGATCAGTTCTATTCATCTATTTTGTAATTCAATAGATTGGTTTAGAATTTAACACTGTTTGCTAACTAGTTCTTTTATAATTAAGAATTGATTATTAGTTGATATTAGATGCATTTTATTGAGTAATTTTATGCTACATTTATTCACTATTATATGGATTTTGAAGGTCACGGTCTGTTGGTTTTTGTTTTTCGGTCACGTTCACAAAGGCCATGTTAGCTTTTTTCCACCATATAATATCTACGACATCTGCAACCTTTTTCACACATATTTTAGTCTTCTTCTGTAGAAAAATATGCATTCAGATGGAATGGTAGCGATTATTTTAAACATGAGAAGATTCATAACCCCCCCCCCCCTTTTACACCTTTTGGGAGAGGAACATGTATTAGTCTGAAAGTGAGAGATCAAGTACATCTTTAAAACTCTTCTTCTCAACAACTAGCAGTAAAATGATATGATCTTTGGGGGAAAAGATCATTGTAATATGTAGATTTAAGTTTGTATAAATATAGTCCCAGCGGGTACATTTTAACTGCAATGGCTAAACAAATCTAGTATAATAAAAATATAACACCATATGATATGCAGATTCAAGATTCCTGAAATGGAACTCGCAGTATGTATAGAGCTCATGCCACGTCAGGCCAAACTTTGATATTGGTTGTTATGGGGAAAATATCAAAATTAATCTTCTAAAGAACCTGAAATTAACATTCAATTGTATTTTATTTGAAGTACCATTATGATATTAATATTCAAATATATATAAATAAATGTTACAGATTTAATTGGTATCTTGTCGTAGTGAATAAAGATTTATCATACAGTCAAACCTGTATATAACAGCCACTTAACAGAACCTGAAAATGTGGCCTTTATGAGCAGTTGCCGTTTATTTAGAAGATCAAATTATATGCACTATGACTGCTCTTCATAGACAGTGATTTGTTATATAGAGGTGCTCTTTAAGGCAGGTTTGACTGTACTTTACTACTAAATGAGGGATTTTGAGCCTCAATAAAAAACATTTCTAAAAGTTAAATTTCTTGGAAAAAATTAAATCATTATTTAGAATACAATAATTGCAAAATGTTGTTATTTTTCTCTGGTATATTTTTAAAATGTTCAACATACATGTATTTTGTTCTTATCAAATATCTAAATAATACTTATTACACATCTTAAGTATACCAGGTAGATATAATTATACATACACACATTTGTAACTTTATAACAAGAATCTGATCAATAAATATGATAACTGCTTTTAAATTTTTGGCCATATCCTAACTATATTTTTTCAGTTTAAAAAGGTTTTAATTTTATATTAAGTTGTCAACATTAAATTTAAACAGGTGTTTAAATTACATTACTTGCCATCCTTAGACTTTACCCTCAACAATGGATTTCTGCCAATTTCAAGTTTTAAATTATAAGAATTTTTAAATAATTTTTGTTGTAATTATTGTTTGCTAATTTCAAACTATTATGGTCTGAGCATTTTTAATTTACATTTATTGATTGTTTAAAGTCATTAAACAACAATCAATTCACGTAAAAACATGTAATGACAATTTCTACAATTTAGAAAATTGAAAGCAATTGTTTCGTAGTTGAGTGGGGGCCTCGGGTTTTAAGTATGTATTTTATGTGTAAAGGTCTAAAGCAAGGGATGACATTTCTTGTATTTTCTGTGGAAAAGAAAAGTAAAGCAAAGCAATCAAAGATGTTTAAATGTGATATACATGTATATTTTAGTTTGTTTATGGTTTATATATAGTTTATTCATGGGTAACATTTTAGTAAACATAAAAGGCATTTTATATACTTTAAAAGCTGTTTAATAGTGCTCAATCAGTTGAGAAAAATATTTGCTTGCTTTTTATCAATTTAATTTCCAATTTATGACGATTTTTATCTTGATGAAATCTACCTTTGCAATTTATTTATTAAAAAAAACATTTAAATTTAAATGCCTCCTGGGAGATTCATCTCATAACATACCGGTATATGAAATTCGATGAAATACAAAAGCGTATTTTATTTGAAGTTATTAAATGTGACGACAATATTATTCAGCGATCAAAATGATGTAAGTCAAGTGTTATGTATGGATTTGAACAAAAATGTAATTGGAGGCTATATACATACCACTGATATACATATTGATCACAGAATAATATTGAGGGTGGGGGATTCGGTTTATCACCACTTTCAATAATATTTCAGTTATATTAGTGGAGGAAACCAGAGTACCCAGAGAATACCACCGACCTACTGCAAGTCACTGACAAACTTTAGCACATAATTATACCCCCACTCGTAGAGAGGGAGCTATATTGCAATCACCTGGTCCGTTCGTCCGTTTGTCTGTCCGTTCACACTTTCGTAACAGATATCTCAGCTTCTACTGGAAGAAATGATTTTATATTTGATATATGGCTTTGGCATGGTGACTTGTACCGTGTCTCCCCTTTCCAGGTTTACCACACATCTACTTCCTGTTTACCGTGTGACTTAAAAATGAACGAGTAGGGGTATTCTTAGCACGACATAGCGTGCAACATCTTGTGTTGTATTGAGTACAAATTTTTTACTTTTTAATTTTTCATCCAATTTTAATGCATTTTTTTGCAAAATGATCATCCTAATAGGTTATTGATGGGCCATACAAAAAAAAGTATTTTATTTCTAACAAATTTCAAAATTATTTTAATAATAATTACATACCGGTAATCTAGGAACTGTGAATTTCAATAATAAATAAACCAATGTCAGCACTGAAACACAAGCTACTATTTTATACATGTTAAATTTGATATAATTTCTGTCTAGATTATCACATCTGTCCTATTTATACAGTTAAAGTATTGGACCAACATTCACATGTTATCAACCAAGATAGGTTGTTGAGGATATATTGACTAGACAGGTACCTGTACTTGTAAAAGGGCTTTGAATGTAAAAATTCAAAAGATTTACAATAGTTGCTGTTAGATGGAATTTAGTATTATCGCTGAGTAAACACCTTGTCTACTTAAATCAAGCACTTCAGTATTATAGATAGGGTTTTGTAACTTAATGAAATTGTTTTTAGATCGTTAGTCAATAATAACCACTGTGTCGTAATGTTGAATTGATTTAGACACGAACATCCTGAACTTAATTTCCAAATAATAATGTAGGACAATATTTCGTTACAAGGTGCAATATGTCCTCAATTTGATATCATTATTAAATAAATTTTGGTATAAAAAAAAAGTATACAAAGATTTATTTTATGAATATTCATGTTTAAACAGGGGCCGGGTGGCTCAATGAGTTAGGTCGTTGGATCTAACAACTCATATAAGCCTATCACCAATACGGCGTGGGTTCGCGCCCAGCTTTGTAAATTACAAAAAAAGGATGCACTCGACTCGCAGGTGCAAGTGATAAAAGTTACCAGTTGCTTTCCCAGGGTCGGTGGTTCTCTCCTGGTACTCCGGCTTCCTCCACCACTAAAACTGGTCGCCATTATATAGCTGAAATATTGCTGAAAGTGGCGTTAAACACCAAAATTCGAATTCATTCATTCATGTTTAAACTCAGGGAAACAGTGACACTATTGCTACCGTACTGGAACAGTCACACCACACTCTGCACAGTACTGCTACCATTCTGTTACAACTAAGCTGCTGTATACAATATAAAATGGTCATATTACTATCAAGCTGGTTTCAGGACGTTAATGTACCAGTAGTTGAGATTGTTGCCTTCCAACCATTAGCCTAACACAACATACATGAGTTTGTTCTCAAATACCTACTTCAAGTGTTAAAGTGTCCTCGTACTATCAGTGGTCTTACTGGCTATGAGTAGTTATAACTTTCTTGAAATTCCTCCCCCAATATGCCGCAATTATCCATGTAGCTGAAAAATTACTGAAAGTGTTGATAAACAACCATAAACAGGTTTCTCAATTGTTACTGGTACATACCAGACTAGGAATTCCCATGATTTGAGTTCATTGGTGGGTGTCTGAGAACATTAATTTGGGTAATTATTCTGTGTCATGGTTCATGGACTGTTGACTGTATTTATATGGATGATTTATTTTTAAAGCATTTCATCATACCAGCCCAGGTCCAGTTAATTTTCTTTAAAATGAAGAGCATGTTGGTGCATAATTTATGTTGTTTTGTATTTGATATTGTTACCATATGTTTTAATATAAAAAGGTGTATTTTAAAAAATCTTATATTTAAGACAAATGTTTCATATCCAAAGCATAAATTTGAATTAGAAAGATTAATTCGATATTAATTTAAGGATTGATCGAAATTATTTGTTCAGGTCATTCGAAATAACCTCAATCAGGTTGTGTACACGGTGTAACGGGTTACGGATGTGTACAACCTGATTGAGGTTATTTCGAATGAACCAAACAAATAATTTCGATCATTCCTTATAAATTAATTCAGACTTTTTTTGGTATGATATTGAACAATATATTCTTTTCAAAATAAGGCAAATAAACGGAAATGAATTTAAATAACCCCAAAGGTGCCTCATTTAAAGAAAATCACCTGAAGACAACGGCATGTGACACCTTGAAAACGACGTCTATTTTTAGATTCCGTTAATTGACAAATAACCTCAACTTTTTAAACCAATCAAAACATGTATAGAATGACATGTGACTCTAAAATTAATTTATATTCTAATGAACAAGTTAATCATTATTCAAATATATTATGTCTAGAACAAATTAGTTTTTGATGAGGTGATAACCATGTCTTCTTTGACCAATAGGCTTTATAGCTGAATTTTCATAGCGCTTTTTTATTATCTGCATGTAGCTCCACTCGTAAGCATTATCCTGTTGCTAAGCCAAACAGTCTTAGCACTTAAAGAGGAATTTGTGGTAGTGCCTACCGACAAAATTGAGGGTGGAGCTTATCATAAAAAATTCCCGTTGATGTGAACCACATATTTATGAAACTGTATGTCACATGACCAACGTGACCTAAAGGTCACATACCTCAGAAATTTGAATTTTCGAAGTGATTTTTGTAGTTTTTAGACTGATGAAGAATATTTATTTTTAATACAACTAAAAGTTTGGGAGGGAGGAACACTAGTAACCATACCTGTCAAATATTTTGCTCCAAAAGTAGCTGTGAAACTGTATCATTGATTTTTCCTCCGTGACCAAAATAATGAAGAATCTGAAGGTTTGCTCCACCCACAGCTATTTATACCCAAGGTCCCGGTTTAATTAATGTACTTTTAGCAGAGAAACAGCAAATACCAATTTTATATTCTTTAGATTTTAATGAACGTAAAATATTCTACTTTCAGGACATGTCTTAGAAATTCCTTGTGTGGCGTTTTCAAAATGTGTTTTTGTGTCTCTAGAAATTCCAAGATACTTACCGCCACAGGACATAGTTAAACATTAAACCCTAGGGGTAAAAATAATGCAATATTTTGTTCAAAAACTATACTTTCGATTGAACCAAAACTGTATATTAAATCATTTGATGGTCCCTTACAATATTTTCATTTTTTTCGTTTGGATTGGAAATTCAAGATAGCCCACTCCACAGGACTAAGTCTAACAAAAGACCCCACAGGAACATATTTTAAAATTATTCTTCTTTGAAACCAATGAACCATTAAACATTGAGCTTTGCTGGATTGTTCCTTGGATAGTCTTCACACAACACAAAATGTATGTCTTTTCTTGGGAAAATTCAAAAATGCTGCCTTAGCAGAACATAGTTTAACAAAGGACCCTATGAGTAAATGAAAGAAATATGTTTTTATCCTCAAAAACTAAGACTTGATTGAACAGAAACAAACTGCATGACATGAATGACCCACTCAGCCAGCCTTGGATGATTCCCCTACCGAAACATCGGAGGAGTTCTGAGTGATGTATGACCAGGAAAGTATTTCAGGCTCTTGTAACATTCTACACTACTTGTTAAAATATGTTGTGAACAGTACTGAACACGTACTTAAAGTAAAGGCACATCACAAGCTAACAACTGATGTAGAAATCATTAAGTTTGTCCTACTGTTTTTTTGTTTGTTTTTTAGATCTTTGAGTTGAGAAGAGACATACCGAATCCAACATTTGGAAAGAGTACAGAAGAAAATGTTGCCATGGAAACTTAGCCAATCAAATGGTTCTACTATCTTATTCAACCAATAAAGTGTTAACAGATAAACATTCGAAAATCAGGAAAAACACAAACAATGTTAGCACTAGATACAATTCACAGATAAATTAAAACATTGCTTGTTAAGTGTTAAATATGGTTGAAATTATGTTATTTCAATTGGGAATGGCCAGGGCCATTCTTTTTAACATGAATAATATTATTGACTTTTAAGCATTGAAAAATCATTACCCTATCTTTAATTCAGACTTAAGAAGGGAGATGAAATGGAAAAAGAAATGTACATGAATGTATATGTCAATGAAATAAAATGACCTAAATTCGTTAATGGTGTTTATTGCACATTTCAATTGTATTTCATTTATCTAGAATACTAAATGGAGGAAAAAATGGAGTACCTGTAGAAACCCACTGGCCTGTCACAAGTTGCTAATAAACTTTATCAATTAAAATTTCTGTGAAATTTGTAAGTTGAAGATCAGGCCTATTGTGACCAAAGTTCACTACTAGTCCTCTCTTTTGAAATCACTGAGACAAATTGAATTAAGCATGGCTGGGTGGTTCTTCATCCTCTATCAGGAATGTATCCAATGACAACAGCACTGTTTTAATCCAAGATGGTTACCATTACCAAAAATATCTATTTTTATGTTAACTGACCCATATCATTTTGAATCAGTTATTATCTTTAAATAGTAATATTTCAATCCTCTTCTCTGAAACCACAGAGCCAATTGAAACGTTCATTGGATGGTCCTCTTCAAAGTTTTTTGTTACACAAGGTTTTTATGTAAGGGAGCCTTTATTTTTCAACCAAGTTTGATGGGTTTTTTTTAGCTCACCTGACCCAAAGGGTTATGTGAGCTATTGCCATCACTTTTCGTCTGTCGTCCGTCCGTCAATATTTCACATTTTAATCTTCTCCTCAGAAACTACCAGGCCAATTGCAACCAAACTTTGGTGGAATGGTCCTTGGTTGGCCCCCTTCCAAAATTGTGTCCGGTGATCCCGACTTCAAACCAAGATGGCCACCAAGCTAAAAATAGAAAAAAGGGGAGGGGGGGTGAAGTTTTACTTGTCCATTGCTGCTTTAGTATAAGTCAAAATGAGCTCAAATTTTAACTGCAGCTACATGGCAATGAGTAGTTTAACATATATTCCGGTTTTTTCTGTGAAATTTTTCTTTCAACCGATTTATAACGATTATGCAAATTAGGCATATTTTGTACTTTTCGTCCTTTATTTCAAAAACTATAAGAGATAGATGTTAATTTTAAACTGCAAACATGTTCAGCATGTCAAGATCTACCCACCCTGCAATTTTGGAGTTATTGCCCTTTTTTCATCAAATTTCAAAATTTTAATACTTTTCGTCCTTTATTTCAAAAACTATTGAGGATTGATCTCAATTTTTTTTCGGTTCATGAGGAAATAAACTCAAAAATGTGGTACACACTGTGTAATCTGCGAAGCGGGTTACACAAGGGTGTGTACCACATTTTTTAGTTTATTTCGAATGAACCGAACAAAAAATTGTGATCAATCCTTATAAATTAATTCCTAATTAATTTTTTTTCTTGTCCTAAAAATATTTTGACAGATAATAATTGCTTAAAAAGAATTAAAATTTAAAATTTTCCCAATTGAGAACCCAACATGTGACTTCCGGTTACATTTTTTATCTGACATGATGGATACAAAATTCTAACCAATCAAATTCAAGCATTTGCTACAAATTTATTTATTATGAGATAGATGTTAAGTTTAAATGCAAACATGTTCATCATGTCAAGATTTACCTACCCTGCAATTTTGAAGTAAATCCCATTACCTATTTTGGAGTTATTGCCCTTTTTTCATCAAATTATCAAAATTTTAATACTTTTTGTCCTTTATTTCAAAAAAGTTATATTGAAAATCCATTTTGGCTCTTCAAGACATTTTCTTTGCATTATACCCCTACACATTCCTCAGAACCAAGCCAAAAGTTAAAGTAGTAAATTGGAATTGGGGTGAGGAGGGGGGTTGAGGTGGATAAGGTTGAGACAGGGGACGGGGGTTGAGGTGGATAAGGTTGAGACAGGGGACGGGGGCATTCAATTTTCTAGTTTTAAGTCTGATTTGTATGTGGTTATTTTCTATTGAATTCCTCTGAAATATTCCAACAGATTTTTCTGCCTATATATTAGAGTGCTAAAAGTGCCTAAATGTACTTAGCACCTGTGAACAACAGAGACCCTTGTTCCCACTTAGCACCTGTGAACAACAGAGACCCTTGTTCCCATGTCACTCAGCAACATTTGTAAAAGAGACTGCAATAGAAGCCCTTGTCTTCAAATTACAGCTCAATTGTGACACACTGGCTTACATGTACATGTGTACCATAACGAAAACAGGGGGGGGACCCTTGTGCCTACATCTTTAAATTTTCAATGTGGGGATACGAATGTATTTTGTGAAAGCTTTTGAATGCCATCTCCCCATTTGTTGAATTTTTTCTTCTGATATTCCCATAGCTGATGCAGTTGTAACTGCCCCAATGCGAAAGCTATGAGTTTTATAATTTCTCCAGCTTAAACCTATATATTTCAGAGACAGTTGGAGTTGTTGTGTAAAAAAGTGTCGCGAAATTGGTGAATTGTCCATAAAGGAGAACAGAGGCTGGGGTTTGCTTGAGTGTACTTTATCAACCCCCCCGAAGTTGTATATATTCCCATAATTATTTCACCGGACACATATTTTCCTGTAACAAATTTTGCTGGATCAGTAGAGTTGGTATATGTTTTCCTTTACTATGTTTAAAGTGACTCCTCTGAATTTCAACTGCATAGGGTAAAGTGGATTTTTCAAATAAAAAATGAATATTGTTCATTCCCAAACAATTTCCGAGTGGTGGTTGTTGTCCTGTTATTTCTCCTATGCGCAAAAATGCATGAAATGCTAAAAGATACATAGCTCTTAACATACACCCTAGGAACCGAGAAGTGCTAGTATGTGGTAATGATGATATTAGTCCTTTTAAAATTGAAGGTGTTATTGGTAAGCGACTGTCTTTTGTACAACGTAAGTTTGAATATCCCTGCAATATTTTCTGAATTATGAAATGTTGAGTTAAATCCGCATATCCCCCTAATTTATGAAGATAGCTCAATGCAGATATGTATGTTAAAACTGTAGATGCAGCAAGACTTTTTTTAAAACAGTAGGCAACGAACATTGTAAGATTTTCTAGGGCTGCAGGTATCATTGGACTACTTGGAAATTAAGATGAACCTGTTTGTAAACTTGGTAAACATGTTTATAGGAGTCTCTAGAGGATTTTGAAAGGGCTTCACTAAGTAGATTTGACGCCAAACATTTTAAAGTGTCTGCATGTCTGGGACCACTATAGTTGGAGCTGAATCCATATGTGGAAACTCTCTCTTGAACTGTTGAATCTGTAAACGAGAAAGCTGATCTGCTGCAATATTTTTAATTCCAGCAATATGAGAGGCTTTGAACAAAATATTAAATTTTAACATGAGTAGCACTAATCGTCTAACTAGTAGCATAATTGTTGGGTCTTTAGAAGTTTGTTTATTAATAATATAAACAACGGCTATATTATCTGTGTGAAATTGGACACATTTGTTTCTCAATAGACCACCCCATAACTGCATTGCTAAAACTATGGGAAACAGTTCTGAAAATTTATGTTTTGCCATAAATTAATTTATTACCATAAATATAATTATATATATGAGCTGTTAGATCCAGCGACCTAACTCATTGAGCCACCCAGGAATATAGGAGTAAAATGTGAACTGTGATGGTTTGACACTCGAGCAGTTTTGAGAATAAGTGAAAATGGAAAAAAAACTGTTTGATGGAACAATTCAGAAAGTTGCAGAATGAACAATTTGATCCGACCGTCTGTTCTTAAAGGCTAATGGATATGAACGAACTTATAAATTATTGTTTTAATATGTACAGTGCTTGTTTTAATAGATATGGGTTTTAAATAATGTCTTTGTTTTGTATATAGTAATTGTTTAAATTGTACATTATAAACGGACTTGCGCAGCGCGAAATCCGAAAGGCCACGTCGGTGAGCATCGGAGGAAGAAAGACTGGATGGGGTCCACTGTATTTGAATAAATTGCTGTAAAGAAACGCACACGAATGTATAGTTCAATGGTAATAAACGAAACGGTACTGCATCGTAAAATGGCACACCCCTTTCTGGCGTCATGTTGTCCATGTACAATGCCAGAACAAAGTATAATTTACGGGTATGTTTTGGCGAATTTTGGTCTGCCTCGTTCCCCACTTTAGGAAAGTCTGGATCCGCCATTGATGGTAAAAGTAATTATTAGACTAGGAAGGTAGATGTATATTCACCAGGGGGCTAGATCATTCTTATTTTATTAAAAAAAAAGTAACTGTTTTCAAAGTTTATGCAAATGAATTTGCACTACGCAAGCGTTGGTTATTCGAAAGACAGATTCTATGCAAATGCCAGTAATTTTTGCATGATATTTTTAGTTTCATTCGTTCCTTCAAGGACGTATATGAGATCTATATATATGTCCTTGATTTGTAGAGTTGATTTTTTTTTTAATAAATTATATTATGATGCGATTTATGTTTATGAAACTGCTTTCATCGTTTCACAAATCATAAACAGAGAGTGTACATACTTGGAAGTGGTCATATCTAATGGCATGATGATGATATGATTTTTGACGGCGACTTTCCAAATTAGAAATGGCATGAATGAATAATATAACTAATTATACTAATCCCAAATGCCTTAATTGGATTAATTAATTAGCTTTCAATTGTTTGATACGCGTACGTCTATTGACGTGTTATAAACATAATCAGTGTCCCGTACAGAAAATCAACAAATGATTTAAAAAAATATATACATGTATAATATTTGACATTCCATAATGCAGATTTTATATCCTTTGGATGCATCTCCTATTTAACTTCTATTTTAAATATCCAGAGCTTTGATTTATTCGATTCACTTCAGAGGTGTATTCCGTGTTGATCCCAATCAATAATAACCCGGCAATGAAATATATTTAAATTAACATTTATAAGTCAAACTAATCGTATGAAAGACATTACGTATACACAAAGTCTTTTCCGGATGGTTAATTTTCAATGAAGGCTTAACAAAAAGCAAGGGAAATAATACCGTATAGTTTATCGATACATGCGCAAAATTACTGACGGGGTAACCGGGCAAACGTTGCTAAGGACTCTTTATAGTTGTTGGAAGTCGTGGTTCCTGTCTCTGGAAAGAGAACTTATAAAAAGTTTAAACCGGGATATAATAACAACATAACAAAATGTCACAAGTTGGGATACCTCGTCCCAATGTGATGGGATCTGCAAGTGGAGGTAAGGGTGTCACATTACCACAAATTGCTCATCCCCTATCTCGTATGGAAAATCCCGGTAATATGGATATCCGTGGTATGTCTCGAGCTAGTGACAGACCAACTTCACAACCCATCGGAGGAAGACCCCTGGCTAATGAAAATGTATATACTGGACGTAAATCTTCAAGTTCTTATGGTAGGGACAGCAGACTTGGTGTCCGTCAACAGATGACACCAATGCAACAAGATGTTATTCCAGAAGGATGTGAAGTGACACAAGGCGATCCCAGCAAGACTAGACTTCCATTATTTGGTAAGTAAAACGATTATATATATTGTATAGGGGATACTTTATTTTATTTGTTTAAAATTTTGTATTGTCACCCGATCGCACACACCGTCGCCTTCCGTATGTAACTAACTGTTTCCTAAAGTACATAATATAATGTCTGTACCATTTAAATACTTTGTTTAAGACAGAAACCCAATATTTGAGTTGATAATTAAAATCTTTTTTTTTCATTTACAATTGACAATACAGGTTTCCTGTTATTCAAACAGCCTTTTAGATTACCCGTTTCTCAAGTGTCAAATTTTTCCTATACTAAGATATAATAGAGAACTTCAAATATTGAAATACTGGGATAACGGTAAACTGCTACACACGAACCGTTTTAAGTGTATTGTTTGCTTTTGATATAAACGACAAATTATATCGTTAAGTTTATATGTTTGTAAAATTAAATGAACAATATTTAAGTTTCATTCCAGTGTGTCAAAAGGTATTTCAATTATTGAATATACATGTATATATATGTACATGAAACCTATAACAAAAAAAGATCATCTTTCCATTTTCGATTTAAATGGAAATACGGTCGTTATCAATACAAAGAGAATTACATTGTTTCGTGTCCTATAATTTTCTTCTTCTTAATTCCAAGGACAATTCACAATTCAGATGATCTTTATATATGAAATAGACCGACGACCACGCTATTGTTATTATCATTTTAAATATTTTTTCATATGTATCGAATATACATCGTTATAGATAGCAATCTAGTTTTCAATTGTTACATTCAAATAAAGCTTTATCGATGTATAAAAACTGTTTTCTTGTTGAAACCAGTCCATTTAAAATTAAATATTCAATTACAAATGTATACGACACAGGCAGTTTTATCTATATGCTGCATGTTGAGACGAACGGATTGGAAATTAATTAAATACATCAGAACCTTAGTAAAACATTATAAAAAGATAAACATTAAAATTTGATTTGCATTAATGGGCACTTCTTGTGTATTTCATTAGCTATCGACAACCACTGATTTAAATTCTGAACAGATGAATATATTAATAAAAGTTTTCGACATTTTCTTGCGTCTGCGAAGAAGATAATTTTTATTAATAACTGATCACACCAGTCTCGTGTCTTTAAATAAGAGAATTTTCATAAAAGCTATCGCTAGTCTCTCGTGTCTTTAAGAGCTATCACCAGTCTCTCGTGTATTTTAAATACTATCGCCAGTCTCTCGTGTCTTTAAGAAGAGATTTCTCATAAAAGCTATCACCAATCTCTCGTGTCTTTAAGAAGAGATTTTTCATTAAAGCTATCAACAGTCACTCGTGTCTTTAAAAGCTATCACCAGTCTCCCGTGTCTTTAAGAAGATATTTTTTTTCATCAAAGTTATCGGTATCACCAATCTCTCGTGTCTTTAAAAGCTATCATCAGTCTCTCGTGTCTTTAAAAACTATCACCAATCTCTCGTGTCTTTAAAAGCTATCACCAATCTCTCGTGTCTTTAAGAAGAGATTTTTCATAAAAGTTATCGGTATCACCAATCTCTCGTGTCTTTAAAAGCTATCACCAGTCTCGCGTATCTTTAAGAAGAGATTTCTCATAAAAGCTATCACCAATCTCTTGTGTCTTTAAAAGCTATCACCAGTTTCTCGTGTCTTTAAAAGCTATCACCAATCTCTCGTGTCTTTAAGAAGAGATTTTTCATAAAAGCTATCACCAATCTATCGTGTTTTTAAGAAGATATTTCTCATTAAAGCTATCACCAGTCTCTCGTATCTTTAAAGGCTATCATCAGTCTCTCGTGTCTTTAAATAAGAGAATTCTCATAAAAACGATCACCAATCTCTCGTGTCTTAAAGAAGGGATTTTTCATAAAAACTATCACCAATCTCTCGTGTCTTTAAGAAGAGAATTTTCATAGCAGTTATCACCAACCTCTCGTGTCTTTAAAGAAGAGATTTTTCATAACAGTTATCACCAGTTTTTCATGTCTTTATAAGAGAGATTTTTTTTACAAATAAAGGTTAACACCAGTCTCCCGTTTCTTAAGGAAGATAGTTTTGATTTAAGATATCATCAGTTTCTTGATCGTCTCTTTAAAGACAAAAAAAGCCACATCACTGGATATTCACACTGGAAACATAATCGAAGACATAAAATTAACCAGTACTCATATTCTGAAATGGTATGCAAAATTTCAGTGTCATGCATGACGTTCCTTTTATCTGCAGTTGAGCTGTTTACCAGTCAACGTCATTAGAACTGAGAGAGGGAAACTCATCATGCACAGTCATAATCACGGGTGGTTTGCGACGTCACACGCACGGATACATGAACATCGCCTCAAGGTAGGTTTATGCAGTTGTACAATTTAAAAAAAAAGGAAAACTAACAAAACCAAGTAGTTCACCGAAGGGCCCACATATCAGACTTCATTGTTAGCATACATTCATTGCGTGGAAACGTCCGTCAGTTTTGCAAACACTTCTGTACAGTTAAATGGGTTTTGTGTGAACGGTATCCTTGCCCGGAATTTTAACTGTACAGAAGTGTTTGCAAAACTGACGGACGTTTCCACGCTATGAATGTATGCTAACAATAAAGTCTGATATGTGGGTCCTTCGGTGAACTACTTGGTTTTGTTAGATTTCCTTTTTTTTTAAATTGTACAACTGCATAAACCTACCTCGAGGCGATGTTCAAGTATCCGTGCGTGTGACGTAGCAAACCACCCGTGATTGTAGTTCATGTTATTGCATTTTTTGTTTATGTCATGTATGCTTTATTTGTTCTTGTCTGTACATGTATGTTATGTTAATTGTAATGCTAAAACCCAAATGGGTTGTTTGTGTGCATTAATAAAATAAAGTATCATAAACGTGATGCCAACTGCAGCACCCCCGAATAAAGTACAATCTACGTCATCATTAACGCGCCATCCGACTCCACAAAACGGAACTGTTAAAGTTTTAGCTCATCCGGCCAAAGGAGCTTTACACCTCACCTGATGTCCGTCATTGTTAACCGTTTCACATGTAACTGCAAAATGAGAGATACGTGCTCATTTGAGCATCTAGTATTTAAGCGCACCATTAAAAAAATACATTTTGCTAAAACGCGATCATTTTTAACTAGAAGGGGCTTTATATATTATAAGCTTTTATACATTTAAGGCTTATACACAGATGCACACAATGGTAAGATCACGTAGAATGGTGAAGGAAATTAATTCCAACCTAACGGTTATATTATTCTAAAAATAGCAAGCTTATGTTATCCTGCTTTTTTGTTACATTTCCCAGTTTCTAATCTTCAGCATGCCCGCATACCTTTAATCTGCTTATCTCTACCATATTTTTTTCTTAGCAAATTGCATAGTTATTAATGCATGTACTAGATTTCAACTATGAGAAAAACACTGAGAAAAATGTGTAATATGTAAGGCTACATTCAATTTGTCCACATTATGGATACTGCGGTTTAAAGCCGAGTATTTGGTAGGCAAGAACAAAAATGTTTTGTATGATTTTTATCTTCTAGGCTAAGTTGGAAGCTGAGTGTTAATTGTGATATTTCGCTTGCATGATGGGGAATAATAAAAATGGTTATGGTTCATTGTATTTATTGAAAATATGTATAACTAACACACATTGATATTATACGGTGGCTCGGGATATTGTACAGTATAATAAATTTCACATAACCATGATTATTTAAAATTAAAATAACACTCCCCCCTTTTTTTTGTGCCCACGTGCATCAAAGTGACTCGTTGGCTGGAGATGTAGAGTGACCGACACGACCCTGTATTTATTATATAACTAATGCATAATTGTATTATATGGTGAATACTGTACAGAGTATTAAGCTGCACGTAACTATGGTTATTTGAAATCAAAATTACGTTCGGAAGTTGGTGATGTTGTGTCAGTATTCAGCAAATGGACCCAACACAGGGGAAGGTAGAAAATGATTTTATCAATCTTCAAAACAAAACAACATATATCGGTAAGGGTTTCAGTAAACGATTTCAATAGAAATAGGTGTAATGTGCTTAGCTGATAACAAAACCTGAAATAGCTAAGGTGTGAACAGGATATATTTATTCAATTTCAATATATACTGAAAGCTAATGTTTTTGTCAGACAGATGGGGAGTTTTCAAACCTCTTCCTTAATATATTCGGGCTTGCAACAGTAGGCATAGAAAACACCATTAAAAACATACAGGCACCAAAATTCAGCTGACAGAAAACATCATAAAAACGCCAAACATTGAATGTAATAGATAAAACAAGTAACAATCTGAACAAGCTATACATGATTTGGGAGAATATCAAGATTGACCATATTTTATTGGTTTAGTGATTTTAGATTTCAAAATTTGTAGGACCATATTCAAGCTGCAACATAGATAATGTAACAGATTTGATTCTAAATAATTGTAGGTAGCCGTGCTGGTATTGGAAGCAGAATGGGGATGGACAGTCGTATGTCTTCAAGACTATCTAATGCTTCAGCACAAGCCAGGCTAGAGATTGATGAGGTAAAGTTAAGCGAAGATCAAACATAGAAATAGGGTTTACACTTGAACAAAGTATACATTTGAATATATATTCTGATTAAGAGGAGGGGACTCAGTACCACTTGTATTTTTGGACCTGTTTATTACCTTAGCAATGTTTATCCTTGTGAATTGTAAATTAAAGGCTCTCTAAACCTGCACCACTCACTCATATGTTTATAAATTATAAGTTCTATGTGTAGTTTGGATTCAGTCAAATTTCTAATCAACTCAAAGCTTTTAGGAAGAAAACACAAGTAGTAATATTCAAGCAAGTTTCAAACACAGGCGCTCGTGGCATGGACCATCCCCCCTTTTTTCGAACTTTCTGTTTGCAAATTTATTTTCAATAAAAAAAATTTATTTCTTTATTATTTCATCTCTTTTTCCTTATTTTAACTTGTTCTTGTCAATATTCATATAATCTCATGTTAACAACAATTGGCATGTTTCGACCTTATATAGATACTAATAATTCATAAAGGGGGGTGGTCCGTGCCACGAGCCATGTGGTTTCAAATAGTTCAGTAGTATCAGAGAAGAAGCCTGCCAAACTATCTATGTCCTGCAGTGACTGCCATATAAGTTACTAGAACCACAGAATGTGGTATTGTGACCCAATACAGTAATACAAAATGGAATGCATATAATTATTAATAAAATTCAATGCATGCTTCAATAAATAAAATGTCTTCAAATGAGAAGTCTATTAAATAATGGTAATTTATGGAGGTACTCCATGTTTGGAAATTTTCTGAGTCTTCTCTTGAGTTTGAAATCAACCTTTATATTTGTTTTATAACAATTAAACAATTGAACAACAATTTCTGTTTAACCTTGAATTTATTTTTGTTAAATCTGAAAATGTACTACATTTGTAAGAAGCTAGGTGATTCTTTTAATTGCTAATTTGTTAAAAATTGAATTGTTTAGGCTGCTCTAAGACCTAAAAGTTTACAGTATGTATCCATGAAAGAATTGAGTTATGGATCAGGATTTTATTATAGATATTTCTGATTTTGTAGCATGCACAGCATGCAAGGTTTCATGTGGTACTGGTATATAGAGGTGCTTTAAAATTAAAAATCAGTGCTTATTAGAATGGTTAAAAGGTTCTAAATTAGTATAACACATAGAAAGTGGCATTCTGCTTACATCAAATTCATTCTCAAGTACCCACAAAAATACATAAACATATACCACATATAATATAATTTTGAATCCTAAGAAAAGTACCCAAGCTGTACATACTTACTACTATGGAGTTTTGAAGTCTACCTATTTAATTTACAAGGAAATTTCTGTTAGCATACACGTGTTCAGATGTCATGTTTATTTTCAAAACAATATTCCATTTGAAAGGGAAAAAAAATAAGTATTGTCTAAACTGGTGGAAATATAACCCATCTTTAAGAAGGAAAATAAAAAAAAACACATGGCACATTTCTGGAATAACCTTCATCAGGTACAAGTAAGCTCATAGTCAAAAGATTGGAAACCCAAATAAGGTAAAAGTATTTGGGTGCAAGAAAACAAAAAGGCCTAAACAGAGTAACCAAAATCAGCTAAGATCACCTATGTCTGAGTGAGGAGGGCCTAAACAGAGTAACCAAAATCAGCTAAGATCACCTGTGTCTGAGTGAGGAGGGCCTAAACAGAGTAACCAAAATCAGCTAAG
>MJUT01045122.1:40576-58713 GCA_002080005.1 Gigantidas platifrons | reverse complement strand
GTAGATCGTGGGTTTGAGCCACTTGCCTTGAGTGCTGTAGATCGTGGGTTTGAGCCACTTGCCTTGCGTGCTGTAGATCGTGGGTTTGAGCCACTTGCCTTGAGTGCTGTAGATCGTGGGTTTGAGCCACTTGCCTTGAGTGCTGTAGATCGTGGGTTTGAGCCACTTGCCTTGTGTGCTGTAGATCGTGGGTTTGAGCCACTTGCCTTGAGTGCTGTAGATCGTGGGTTTGAGCCACTTGCCTTGAGTGCTGTAGATCGTGGGTTTGAGCCACTTGCCTTGAGTGCTGTAGGTCATGGGTTTGAGCCACTTGCCTTGAGTGCTGTAGATTGTGGGTTTGAGCCACTTGCCTTGAGTGCTGTAGATCGTGGCTTTGAGCCACTTGCCTTGAGTGCTGTAGATCGTGGCTTTGAGCCACTTGCCTTGAGTGCTGTAGATCGTGGGTTTGAGCCCTGAATGGGTCAAACCAAAGACTATGAAAGTGGTATTTGCTGCCTCTCCAATAAGCAAGCAGCATTAAGGAGTAAGATCAAGAACTTGTTGGCTCAGAATCAGGATAATGTGTCGGAGTGGAGTGACATGTCTACCCACAGATTCAATGAGCTAGTACTTTAAAAATTTAACTAAGCGTGTTTGCCTAGTACCGAGCAGACACCATCATCATCTCATCAAATGAAACTTGTTCTTGCCATGATATAGCTGATAATTGCTATAAATTGCAGTAAATAATTTAAATGAAATATATATATAAAAAAAAATAAGTGATGAATACTTGTTGTTGGTGTTACAGCTTGATTTGTCTCCCTTGACACAATTGTTGAAAAAAAAATCAGTTAGTTTTTAATTTCAAATTAATTTTAGATCGACTACATGTGGGAGGAGTTACGTAAAGAGTTTGTAGCTATGGATCCTTATGGTACAGGCTATGTAGGACGAGAAGAATTTAAGGATGTCCTGACGGAGTTATGTGTTCATCTTAGTGAATTTGAAGCCAAACAATTATGTGATAAATTTGAAATCAGACAAGATGGAAGGTAAAGAATTTACAATTTACTTAGAAAAATTGTGCTTTATTTAATTTTGAAATGTCAATAAATTTGTACAAATAATTTATTAAAATGAGGCACTAAATATTCAGGTAGCAAGAAAATTTACATTATTCACTAACAGGGCTAGAAATTAACTTTTTTCACCACAAGCAAAACTTTGCTAGTTGCAAAAAAATCAACTAGCAAACATACTGATCCAACTAGCAACCAAATATAACACAAAATTTATGGTTCATATTGTTATAAGTGTGTTCATGAAATGAAACAGTAAAGATTGAACTAAGTCACAAAGTGCCTCTCTCTGGTAATATTGCATTGTGAAAGTTGTCTGTTAGTCTATTAAACACCTTTAAATTTGTACAATTTTACACGTTTATATTTGTTTCATATTCCATTCTGAATGCATGTTTTTTTACATCTAGCAAAATTTTACTAGTAGTAATTTTATGCACTAGCAAAATAAAGGCAAATTTAAATTTCAACTAACAATTTGCCTGCGTGCTAGTGTTAATTTCTAGCCCTGGACTAATGTTTTTTTATTATCAATCGTTTCTTTGCCGCAATAGCACTTTAATATTGCGAAGGTTAGTATTAAACACCAAACAAACAATAATTGATATATTTATTTGTTTTTTTTAGAGTATCCTATATAGAATTCTTAAAGCCATTTGCGCTAAAGAAACAGATGTGGCGCCATGGTAATAACATGTTGTCATTATTACAACACCCACAACCAGAGATACCTATTGCAGACATCGTAGAGCCACCACAGAAAGGACTGCATGGAATTACATCTAAACTTAGACAAACAGTAAGTAAACGATAGAAGAAAATTTGTGATTTAATTGAAATTCACAATTTTTTTTGCAGAATTGTAAATTTTATTACTAAAGAAGTTGGCTCAGTCCTAATCTAGGAGACACAATGGTCTGGCACAAAAACAGTAGTTAATTACATATCAAAGACTGAGATATCAGTTTTAACCAGTGGTAGGGTTACGGTTAGAACTATGGTGTTTACCGCCACTTTAAGCAATATTTCAGTTATATCGTGGTGGTCAGTTTTATTGGTGGAGGAAACCAGAGTGCCTAGATAAAACCACTGACCTGTCGCAAGTCACTTACAAACTTTATCACATAATATTTTATCGAGTACACCTCGCCTGATTGGGATTCGAACTCACAATGTTAGTGGTGATAGGCACAGATTGCATAGGTAATTGTAAATCCAACTATGATACGATCACGATAATGACATTAAATATACCTATTTATCTAGGACACCAGATATACATATATGTAGCTAACTTCTTCAGTGTTTAAATATGTACACAAATAGAAACATTGAAAAAAACAATTTTACAGTAGTAGAGAAAATACCCATCATATCCAAAACTATGCCAAAGGGAGATAATCCTTAGTTGTTTTTAAATTATTTTGTTTGAATTAAATGTCTGTAAATTTTTTGACTTACTACAACCATTTCCTCTTTTTTTCAGTTGGCTGGAGATTGGAAGAATATACGAAGAGCTTTCAAAAAGTTGGACAAGGCTAATGACGGATATTTAAATGTCAATGAATTCCGTTCCGTTCTAAAATTAGCTAACGTAATTCTAGATGAGGAAGAAGTTTATCATGTATTAACACAATTTGACAATAATATGTCTGGAAAAATATCATATGAAAGGTTTATTGATGAAGTTTTGAAACCCCCAACACGGCAGAGTGTAAAACAAGTGTAAACATATATGTACTGTAAAAATTAAGCTATTTTAATCTTTATGTTAAATACTATATTTGGATTTATATTTGAATATTTCCAGAAATTAATTAAGCAGTTGTACCAGTATTCTTGGTAATTACATCGATGCATAGAATAAAAAGTATTAACAATGTTTTCAATTACAAGTAATGAACTGAAATAATTGTTGACAGTTTTTTTTCAAGTATACGTACAGTCAAACTTGTATGAATTGGTCATTTTTGGAACAAGGTAAAGTAGCCTTATAAGACAGGTGACCTCTTAAAAGAGGTTCAATTCATATGAAATTTTCTATAACAGGACAAGAAAAAGGTGACCTTTTAACACAGGTGATTACTTAATAGAGGTGACCTCATGAGCAGGTTTCACTGTATTTGAAAAAAGTTGAAGACAAAAGATTCAAGAGTTATGTTTTGTTAACTTATCATTTTAATTTACCTAAATTCGGTGTTAGAGGTGAAGAAATATATTTTTGTAATTAGGTGCCTTAATAAGTTTTATTTGTTTAATTTGACATAAAATTTATGTATAGCCATTTATCGACTTGTAACTGACATAAGTTGAAATATGCCACCTTTATGTATAAAACGATTCTATTTGAAAGACCATTTATATTTCCCTATAAAATAATTACCATATAACTGACAAATCCATGTTATTATTCTATAAGTTAATTTTGTATTTGTCAAAAACCATGGGTTAAAAAAATTCCACAACATTCTAATAAGTTAGAGAAGCGTTAGGATTACTCCTATGCATACTGACGATGACATTTTGTTTGGTTTTTTTTTAAGTAGAAAAGAAGAAAAAGGAATATACACAAATCAATTTAGATATGTCAATCAATGAGATTTACCATTGGAAACAAGTGATAATAGAATGTGAAACACATGACAAGAACACTTCATACTTTCATACAGTTCTTGTACAAGTGTATTTAAGGGAATATAAATGATTTGCAGTATTATTATTTTCATTGTATACCATTCTGCTGCCTCAATATATTCAAGTCAAATTTCCCATTTTCAACAATGATCCATTTAAATCATTTTCTGTTTCAGCTCCTCCGTCCATTAGTGATATTATAAAAACTTTGCTCAATCAATGCCTGATTTGTTATATATTCAGTATTAATTTAAGAATGGTAAATTATTTGTTTTATATCTGTGATATATATATTTTTTGAACTGTGATACATTTTTATTTTTAGTTATTTCAATTTCAATCAATCTTAAATTTGTTGTTGTTTTTTTTTGGAGTGTTTTAGTGCCTTGGTTCAATAATATATATTTTGTGAGGTTGGTAAATATTCAAAATGCAATGATATCCTCAGAGACAATCATTAAACCTTTTGTTCTAATGTAAAATTTAACATTAGCATATTATTTCGTGGATCAGTTTAAAACCTGGTTTCTCAAATATTGTACAGGAAACAAGTTTATTCTGGAATAGCTTACCTCATGTATCATTTGACCTTGGGTATTGTATTATATTAAAAAAAAATATAACCTTTGACTTAAAATATGACCTTTGATGGTATTTCATGTTAACACTTTATATAAGTTCCTAAATATTTGTTTACATCTCTAAATGTATGTTACAGCCAAAGTATTATAAGTTAAGTAACGTTACGTGTAGTACAATATTATGTTTTGTCATTTACTATACTGTTATAGCTATTTACACATAGCTACACTTTTTGTAAAAGTCTGTCTTTCTGTTTGTCATTCATACATTGACTGATTTTTATCTGTTTTTGACATAAAATTTGTTGTATGTTTATAAATATTGAGTTGTTTTTCTTTATCATTTAAAAAAAAAGGTGTGGTTCTTGGTACACATAAGAGTGAGCAAGTGCAATTTTATCGTCTTTGATTAGATCTGATTGGGGCTTGAACCCACAATCTAACACACTTAGGTGAGCATGCTAACCATTACACTACATAAGAAAATATCTGGTAAAATTCAGAGTCCAACTCATGTGCAGGTTTGGAGTGGTCTCAAACTCACATCTCATCATAGAAGACCATTAGATGAAGAACATGAATCAAATACTAGGACTCTGTTTTTACACGAGTTCCAGGTGAGAAAGGGTGGGGGAGTTATGATGCTCAAGGCCACTTTCAACAATATTTCAGTTTTAACAGTGGAGGAAACTGGAGTATCTGGAGAAAACCACCAACTTGCCACAAGTCACTGACAAACTTTATCACATAATGTTGTATCGAGTACACCTCCCCTGATCGGAGTTCGAACTCACAACGTTAGTAGTGATTGGCACCGATTGCATAGGTAGTTATTAATCCAACTACCATATTACCACGACAACCCCTTTGTTCCACATGAAATTCTTTAATGATCAATATTTCTATATAAAATCCACATCATTCCATGTTTGAAGTAACTACTCAGCTATACTAGATGAATACTACTCCCTTTGACCCTTTTTATCTCAGAAACCATAAGAACTATATCAAATTTTGGAAAATGCAGGCAGAAAATTTCATAAGGAATATAAAGAAAAAAAACCCATCAAAATCAAACTTTTAATTTTTTTTTATGTTGGGTTTTCTCCCTTTTTGTCTTCAATAAGAAACACACCAAATTCTTTGGTATACTATGTACAAAATATTTTAAAAGGAACACGAAACAAATATCGTCAAAATTGGTTGGAGAATAAACCCTAAATATCAAAATAACTGAAAACACAAAATATTTGCCCCTTAGGACCTCTTGTTTTAAAACATATGGGACCGCAATCCCCATTAGCAATCGTAACCTTCAAATATTGCCAAATCAATTAATTTTAGAGTCGCATGTCATTTTATACGTGTTTTGATTGGTTTCAAAAGTTGAGGTTATTTGTCAATGTACGGAATCTAAAAATAGACGTCGTTCTCAAGGCGTCGCATGCCGTTGTCATCAGGTGATTTTCTTTAAATGAGGCACCTTTAGGGTTATTTAAATTTATTTCCGATTATTTGCCTTATTTTGAAAAAATAAATATATTTTTCAGTATCATAACAAAAAAAGTTTGAATTAATTTATAAGGATTGATCAAAATTATTTGTTCGGTTCATTCAAAATAACCTCAATCAGGTTGTATACATCCTTGTGTAACCCACTACGTGGATACAAGCTGATTGAGGTTATTTGAACCGAACAAAAACTGTGATCAATCCTTAAGTACCTTTGTCTGTGGACTGTACCTTTTTATAAGAATTTATTTCAATTGGTAATCCCAATTCTCTCCTTCATGTTTATTCAATGTGTACAAGATATATGAACTATGACATTACATTCACATACTTCAGTTGTACCATTGATAAATCAGAACCATCACAGTCGTATGGTAGTTGGATTTCCAACTACCTGTGTAATCAGTACCTATCACCACTAAAGTCGTGAGTTCGAAGCCCGTTCATGGTGAGGTGTACTGATACAATATTGTGTGACCATGGGGTCAGACCTATAATCCGACATCCCGAGAGTCCAGTAGTCCGACAGACTAGATACATATAGTTTTTCTATAAAAATAAAATATCTGTTCTTTATAACAAATATTCGCTTAGTGCACTGAAAGCAAGATCCGTCTTCAAACTGGTGTTGCAAGATTCTTATGTGGTTTACTGAAGCATACATTAAAAATAATTTCATCAAATTCATTTTCATTCATCGTATGGTCGTCACTTTGAGATTATCATTGCATTATAGAAGTTTACTATTTCTTCATTTAAGTGAATGCAAATTCCATGATACAAGTACAAATTCAAAAAAATATTCAAGAAAATTTGTCAAACTAAAGCTTTATATTTTTATGTATTCTCACGAATTTTTACTTTGTTGTTTTCTTACTTGAACAGTGAAAGTGAAAAACAAACACATCTCTGTCGGACTATCAAACTATCGGACTGTCTGACTAACAGGCTGTCAGATTATAGCTAAGCTCCCGCCTTAAAAGGGGAAGAATAAATATTTCCTCCAATCATCTATTTGTATTTCTAATTCCTGGGCCCATTTGTTTTGTGACCTAAAATGGCTTTCTTTTATATTTTCTAAATACAATTTATAGAAATATTTGCATGGTTTTTTTATCACTTTTTAATCTGTCAACAATGTCATTTTTAATATCATGCAGCCTCCCATACTCTGAAATCAGTTTTTTTTCCATCTCTGTGATTGATTGGATTTTGCTTAACGTCCAGCGAGGAGTATTTCAGCTGTAGTTAGGACTGGAACAAGTTCAAAAATATATAAATCAAGATATAGTAAAGAGGGGGGATGGCCCAACAGCTTTTGACTGCCACTGGAAAAATGCGGAGATTCGGGGTAGAAATGAAAAATAAGAATAGTCTTTTGTATCCGCTACAATGACACTATTGCATACTTATTTTTCAAAATCTACAAAAGAGATCTTTAAGTGCAGGTAGACCGACACTCCAACTACGTTACCCACTTATGGTCCATAGCCAGGCTTCCCATATAACCAGACACCTCCCAACAATTGAGAAGGATATCCCTATCACTTCTAATAAACTGTTTTCATAGTGTTTGCAATTTTACCTGTCATATATTTGTTTTTCTGTTAAATAACTGAAATTCAGCTATTTTCTTCTGAAATTGTTTTCCAAAAGATTGCTGGAAACAGTCAGGTCAAAAATGCCCATTTTGAAAGGGGGTATAGATGATTTCAGCTATTTTTCATTGATTTTCAGTTATTTTATTTTCAAACCAGAATCACCCCTGTATAAATTAATAAACCTGACCGACAATAGCACTGTTATTCTGTTTTAATTGTGTCACGGCCTATATATGGTAATTGCCTTGACAGTAAAAATTTAACCCCGGCAAACCTTTGTTCCAAATAAATATTAACTATAACCCAAAGGTACAGAGTGTGAGAGTGATCTAAAATCATTGCATATTATATGACAACACATCAAACAAAACTAAACATGGAATTTATTTTCTCCCATTATGACGTCATTTTAACCCCGCTGAACCAGTGGTGGAAAAATCTGTAATCCTCTAGAGGATTAAAATGTCTCGTGCCTTTCCCCGCATTTGACTCGTTTGACTCATTTGACGGCTTTTGAAATAAAGTTTGTGTTAAATAATGGGAGAAACAAATTCTTCTTCAGTTGCCCATGTGGTTACGATATTTCTCCACTCTCGAGAGTTAAATTAAAAATTTTAACCACTCGCCTAATGGCTCGTGGTTAAATTTTTTTATTTAACTCTCTTGAGTGGAGAAATATCGTAACCCACGGGCAACTGAAGGAGAATCTATATTTATCCCTGCTTAAATGTTATTGGAAAATTTAACCAACACAACACAACACCACGTCATAATAACTGTGAGCATGTTGTTATTTTATAGAATAATATGCTTGAAAAGGAGGGGGAAAACATCAGAAACAAAAATATTGCAATAACTAGTAAAATATGAGCATATGCTCACAATAAGATACCCTTACCTAATATAATTGTTTGATATGAAATATGTTGAAAGTTGATAGTGGAATTACATATGCGAATGTAAAATCAGTAATGTTGAGTATCTTTTTATCTTTATACAGGAACTATTTTCATAAAAATGTTGCTACTGACAATTGAATTGTTGTCGCCATGATAGCTAATTAGCAGAAAAATTACTGAGTAGGTGTTAAACAACAATCACTCACTCGCTCACTAAAAATGTAGATACCAAAT
Organism: Gigantidas platifrons; assembly: GCA_002080005.1. Lineage (NCBI taxonomy): Eukaryota > Metazoa > Mollusca > Bivalvia > Mytilida > Modiolidae > Gigantidas > Gigantidas platifrons. The sequence continues at coordinate 50,191 of MJUT01045122.1, read as the reverse complement.
TTAGTGTGGAGGATGCGTGCCTGGAACATCATCTTGTATGCTCATAATCATTTTTGATTTGATTTATTGTTTTAACGCCATTTTCAGTAATATTTCAACTATATCATGACGACCAGCTTTAATGTTAGAAGAAGCCAGAGTACCTGGAGAGAACCATCGACCATGGGCAAGCAACTGGTTGCGGCTGCGAGTCGAATGCACCCTTTACTGTAATTTACAAAGCCGGGTGCGAACCCATGCTGTATTGGTGATAGGAATGTATGAGTTGTTAGGTAATCCAACTACCAAACTCAATGAGCCACCCGGGCCCTCGTTCACAATCAAAAGATAGTGCATTCATAATCAAAAGATAGTGCAGTGTTACATATGAGAAAGGGAGTGTCATATCAGATGTGTGGTGAAATTTAAACTTTGCTAGTAGACATGAAAATTAGCATAGCAATCATTTAAGTTATAAATTCAGTTTTAAAAATCCTGGATTTGTAACAAATGAAACCATCAGACATGTAAACTGGAAACTCACCTGAGCCTGAATTACTCAAAACCTGAGCCTGAATTACTCAATACCTGAGCCTGAATTACTCAAAACCTGAGCCTGAATCACTCAAAACCTGAACCAGAATTATTCAAAACCTGAGCCTGAATTACTCAAAACCTGAGCCTGAATTACTCATAATCTGAGCCAGAATTACTCAAAACCTGAGCCTGAATCACTCATAATCTGAGCCAGAATTACTCAAAACCTGAGCCTGAATTACTCAAAACCTGCACATGAATCACTCAAAATCTGATCCAGAATTACTCAAAACCTGAGCTTGAATCACTAATCTGGTTATCCATGCACTATTTGGATTCAAACACAAGAATTTCAAAATCACCACCATTTATTTCACTGGAACAACATTAAATGACATATTGTAGTAGAGGACTTCACCTATATCATATGTACCATGCAACAAATTATTTGGACTTGTAGTTCTGAGAAGATTATTCAAGTTTCAGCCAATCAGAAACTAAAATTTCCCATGTCAACCATGTTTTTTTCTCTTACAAAATCAAGATCAAATGAGGAATCTCTGTAGAGAAACTCAGATCCATCATTTGTACTAAGTAAAAAATCATTTGGACATGTAGTTTCAGAGAAGATTTTTAAAGTTTAAGCCAAGCAGAAACAAGAATTGTCCAACAGAGATCTTCTTTTGCATGATCATAATGAAATGAAGGTTTTGTTTAGAAGACCTCTTGAACATTCCTGCAAAGCCTGGTTTCAATTGGCAATTTGGCATAGGAATTTCATTGAAGATAATTAAAATGTGAAATGTTACACAAAACGAAGGCCAATGGACGACAAATAACTCACATGACCCTTTGGGTGAGCAATAAAAGAAATCACTATAAAAATTCATTTAGTATTAAATTTTATATGCAATTCTCAAATTTCTGAATTTTTTGCTCCAAAAAAACTTTTATTCCACCCAAAATGGAACCATCAAGTATGTAAAATAAAAAGGGAGTCACTCAAGAAAATTGTATTTACTGCTAAAAATATCTCCAATGGTTCATTCAAGTTTGAAATGAATTCTCAAAATTTAGGATGATCTTAAAAAAACATTTTTTTACCCCAAATTAAACCAGAGGCTCTCAAGAGCCTGTATCGTTCACCTGGTTATAAAAAGAACCAATTGGTCCTATGTAAAAACTATGTCATGCAGTGGTAGTCATCTTGAAATTTCGATCAACATAAAAAACACAAAGTTTGTAAAGGACTTTCCAATGATTGATGCACAGTTTAGGTACCGGTTCAATCAGTGCAATAGCTTCAGAGAAGAACATATTTCTGTATTTTCCCCATACATGTATATGGTCCTGTGTTAATACTATGACCTGTGGTGGCAGCCATCTTGAATTTCGGATCGGAATAAAAAACCCAAACTTTTTAGAGGACCTTCAAATGATCCTGCTCAGTTTGGTTTCAATTTTCCATGTGGTTTAAGAGAAAAAGCGTTTTGAAACATTTTTTCCCATAGGGTCCAAAGTTAAACTAAGTCCTGCCGTAGCCGCCATTTTGAATTTCATATCGGAACAAAAAATGTACAGTTTGTAGAGGACCATCCAATGAACATTCATGTACAGTTTGGCTTTAATCATATTTGTAGTTTCTGAGAAGAAGGCATTTGAACATTTTCCCATAGAGTCCAATGTTAATCTATGTCCTGCGGTGTTGGCCATCATGGATTTCCGATCGGCATAAAAAACAGAAACTTGGTAAAGGACATTCCAATGATCATTCATTTACAGTTTGGGTTCAGTCAGGTCATTAATTTCAGAGAAGAAGATCTTTGAAATTTCAGCCAATCAGAGCATATTATTGGCCCTGGCAGCCATGTTGAATATCCGACTGGAACAAAAAAACAGAAACTTTGTAGAGGACCATCCAAGGAACATTCCTGCTAAGTTTGGTTCCAATTGGCCCAGTGGTTTCGGAGAAGAAGCTTGAAATGTGAAAAGTTTACAGACGACAGACGACGGACGCCAAGTGATGACAATAGTTCACATGGACCTTCGGTCCAGGTGAACTAACAAATGGAATCATGTAAATGAAATGGCATGGAATGTTCTACCAAATCATTTAGATATCTTAGTAGTAGGTTCTTTGATATACAAAGTAGTAATAACAAAGGTGTGACTGAAGGACAGGCTGTCAAGAGCATTTAATTCCTATATAACCTAACCCTTTCAGTGGCAAAGATATAAAAAGATGGAACAAACAATTTTAGAAAATAGTACAAATTGCAACTTCACTTGATATTATTTGTTACAACTTAATACTAGGAGGATTACTAACTGTTTTATGACCAAACATAGCATTCTTGTTCATTTTCTGTTTTTTATTACCATTTTAGAGAGATCATTTCTTATATAAAAGCTTTTAACCTCAATGTTTTATAAATAGTGACAACAGCCATGTTGGTTGATTAATGGGATCATTTGGTACATTTTGAATATCAGACACCATTAAGGATAATTCAGTCCAATTTTGGTTTAAATTGGTCCAGTGATTTCAGAGAAGCAAATTTTTAAAGAGCTTAAGACGACTGATGGATGTATGACAGATGACAGACATCAAGTGATGGCAAAAGCTTGCATGGCCTGTAGCAAGGTGAGGTAAAAAAAAACAATATAAATTTCTTACACATTAATAATTCAACTAAAATCATGTCAATAAATGAAATCTCTCTTCAATATAATAAACAAGTTATAAGGCTATGCTGTAAAAATGAGCGATTTTTAAATTTCTTGATACCAGTATGTAAATTGTTACATGTCATCTATACTGTTAGTATTTGTTGCTTCTCTGCTAAGCATGCAGCATTAAAGAGCCAGAGCAAAGACTGGTTGGCTCGTAATCAGGATAATGTGTCTGATCGGAGTGACATATCTCCCCATGGACTGTTGATTCAGTGAGCTAGCACTATAAAAATCCAAAACATACTTGTCTATTACAAAGAAGACATCATCATCATCATCATCTCATTAAATGAAACTTGTTTCCTCATAAAAACGATGTTCAGCTCATCTTTACCTCCAGTTGTTTGTAGCAGGGCTGATGTCTTATTTATGTTATTTCTGTTTGTTTATGCAGTTGTGTCCAACATGTCTAGACTATATGAGCAACATGCCGGGTGTCTTATAAGAAGCAGGAACTGCTTACCCTTCCCAAGCACCTGAATTCACACCCTTGTTTTAGGTGGGGTCTGTGTTGCTCATCTATTTAGTTTTCTGTGTTGTGTTTTTATGTTTGTCTTCATCCTGGGTCTTGCGTGCCCAATGTTGCCAGTGTCTCTATATTATCCATTCTTAATTGCCCCTTTGGTTTTCTCTAACATTTATTGTTCTTGTCATGATATAGCTGAAAATTTGTCCATTTGCTGTTAAACAAATAACAACTAACTAACCTCAACCTGTATGACCCATGCAAATAAATCAAAAATAACTGAATATCACACTTATTTATTTTCACTTGAATAAATATGCAATAAACTTTAAAAAGACGGATTACAATTTATATGACAAATATTTGAGCAATAAAAAATATAAACTAACAATCGATATTCTGAAACTTGTAAAACCATGGATAAGTCTCAATGTCACATATTTTAAATTATCAGATAAAAAACATTTTGAATTATTCTTCAATTTCTTCTATGTTGAGTGTAGTACGCTTGGTAAATTCTAGTTCACTTAGAGTTAGCTCCCTTTCCTCAGTCAATAATTGGCGGGGATAAGTTGTAGCTATAGTATATCGTCTCTGATTAAATCCCATTGTTGTAATATAGTCAAATATTACCTGAAAAATGTCAATATTTATATATAATATGTCTGTTATCATAGGGTTAATAAGGACAGTGTAATATATGATCATATCATCTAAATTTATTTTGCCATACATTTCAATGACAACATTAATTTTGCAAGTCATGAAAAGGTATATTTTCTGAAACAACATGCAATTAAATATAAATTTTCAATGGAGGAATACCTTTTTTGAGTTTTGATGTTTGTCATTTAAAAAAAAAATCCATAATAATTGGAGCATTGACACTCTTAATTAACTTGTTCTCGTCCTTAATAAGCCTGAAATATTTGCAGCTGGATGTCAACCAACCAACCAACCAACCAACCAACCAACCAATCAATCAATCAATCAATCAATCAATCAATCAATCAATCAATCAATCAATATAAGTGAATTCAATATACAAATGTATGAGTACCACCATATGAAGCCACTATTTAGAACATGTTTTTAAAGCGAGAATAAAGTTATCTTACAAACTAGAGGCTCAGAAATAGAGCAGTTCCTGTTTTTGCCGGTGTGAGATTTCCTTGTCTTGTACCCCCGGTACAAGACAGCTCACACGCGCCTTTTCCCGGTAAAATCTTTACTTCGCTTCAGCAATTTCAACCAAGATTTGAATTACTTTCATTTATCCACAATTCTATTACATAAGTATTTTTAAATTAATGTATGTATACTATTCTGCTAGCTAATAATTTAACTATCGTGCACCTTTCATGTTTTATGGTGTATGACTCTTGCAGTCAATGTTTGTTTACTTTGAGTAAATAATAGAGTGCTCTCCCTTGCTAGTAACTAACGTTACCTCCCTTTGACCAAATTCAAATATTTTTTCACAGCCACAGGTGTAGTGTTGAGTTACATTTATCAATATTTATTAAATACATTGTATTTTATTATGAAATACATTTAAAATACTGCCAAGACACGGATGCATATGAATAAACTGAATATTTACTTCAGCAATGGAAACAAAATTTGTGGGAAAACACTCGATCGGGAATGTAAACAAAACAATTAGGCAACAGCCGATAAAAGTGAGAAATAAAATCAAACACCGGCAAAAAGTGCAAGACAGGGAAATCTCCGACACCCTCGGGTAAGATTTCAATCGTTCGCTGACTCTGCGAGCCTCGTCAGTGAACGTTTGAAATCTTACCCTCAGGTGTCGGAGATTTCCCTGTCTTGCACTTTTGCTGGTGTTAGATTCTATATTTCTTTTAACAGAGGAGAAGATTTTAAAGAAATCAACCAATCAGAATTGCCTGTGGTGGCCATGTTTGTTAACCAATCGGGACAAAATGAGCAATCTTTAGAGAGGACCTTCCATAGATGCTTCCTACCAAGTTTCGTTTCACTTGGCCAGGCAGTTTCAGAGGAGAATATTTTTAAAAATGGGCCAATCAGAAACAAGAATTGCCTGTAGTGGCCATGTTTGTTAATGGATCGGGACAAAATGAGCAATCTTTATAGAGGACCTTCCATAGATGCTCCCTACCAAGATTCAGTTCATTTGGCTGAGGGGTTTCAGAGGAGAAGATTAAAATGTCAAAAGTTAACGGACGACAGACGACGGACGCCAAGTGATGGCAAAAGCTCACATTGCCTTTGGCAAGGTGAGCTAAAAATGTAATATTTTGTAATAAAATATAGTATCAAAATAATACTTTGCAAACACACAGCTCCTCTATTCGTGCCAACTTACGATAGAAATGCCTAAAATACAGACAAAATGATAAATGTCCAGGAATCAAAAACGGCAGCACAACTATAATATTAAGTCTTCTGGGTTTGGATTTATGTTATTTAACGCCACCTGTCACAAGTCACTAAAAAACTTTATCACATAATGTTGTATCGAGTACACCACACCATGAACGGGGTTCGAGCTCACAACTTTAGTGGTGATAGGCACTGCACTTCAAGCACAGTAAGTTATAAAGCAGTCAAATGAATATCAGAATGACTGCATACATCTGAAGTTCAAAATGAACACTTCATCATTGTTAAACTGAATGTTTCAACCCTATGGTCAATTTAAGGTCACATAGGTCATTATAGTCAGGTCATAATGACATATCAGTATTCCTTATCAACACTACTTCTAATTCTGCACATTTTTAGGTCAAATCCAGGTCAGACAGGTCATAGCGACCTATCAGTAATCAGAATCATTATCAACAATGCATTTACTTCTAATTGACCAGAGATTGAAAGTGAAAGTCATTATATATGTTACTTTATGTGAGGCAAAATTTTAGCATATACATTTTTTTTGTATTTAATTACCAAGGATACTGTGTGATTTTAAAATAAGAAGGGCCATCGTGGTCATGATTGTATGACAGTTGGATTTACAACTACCTATGCAATCAGTGCCTATCAACATTGAAGTTGTGAGTTCAAATCTCACTCAGGCGAGGTGTACTTGATACAACATTATGTGATAAAGTTTGTCAGTGACTTGCGACAGGTTGTTGGTTTTCCACGGGCACTCTGGTTTCCTCCAACAATAACACTGACTGCCACGATATAACTGAAATATTGTTGAAAGTGGCATTAAACACCATCACAGTATTCGTAAAACAAGATCATGTCATGTTGAAAAAAGAAATTTTCAATTTTATACAAAACATTGTAAGTCTATGTAACAGTCCATACAATAAATTATTTGTTTTCATATTTTTACTCACAACATTTCAAGTTACTTAACATATTGACCTTTTTCAATGGTCATCATTTCATAACTTCATTATATGATATTCACTGGACTTTACCCAAGTCATATCTGACGAATTCTGTAAACCGTGACACATTTTATCATTCAGTTTAGTTGCTACGCACTTGATAATTTGACTCAATGTACCATTTTCATTAAAAAGAAATTGTTATGGACCACACCAACATCACTGTGCAAAGATTAGTTTCAACTGACCTAAGTAATTTCAGCATTTTTTTTCAGAGGGAGAAGATTTTTAAATTGTCTGCCAATCTGAGCCAAGAATTGTCCATTAATATGGCAATGTGTTTGCCACATTAAGGCAAAATGACAACTATTTATAAAGGATATCACAAACATCATCCCTGCTAAGTTTGGTTTCAGTTGGCCCTGTGGTTTCAGAATAGATCTCCAGACAGCTATATATAGTTAAAGAACTGATCTATGAAACACCCAAGGCATAGCAAACTTTAAACCTTAAAAACTTGAATAGGTTATTGAGGCAAGAACACAAGTCAATTGTGTTTGGCTTGTGTTCAGAAATCAACAACATTAATTAACCATTCCAGGACATTGGACCAAACGGAAAAGACTGCATCAGTGGCATAATGGTTTGATCATTGGTTTTAGCCCAGATCGGGTCAAACCAAAGAATATGATATTGGTACTAGTTGCTTTTCCGCTAAGCACGCAGCATTAAGGAGAAAGAGCAAGGACTGGTTGGCTCTGAATCAGGATGTGTGTGGGGTGACATGTCTATCAACAGACAGTTGTTTCAGTGAGCTAGCACTAAAAAATCCAACTCAGCATGTTCGTCTAGTACAAAGCGGACCTCATCATCATCTCATTGGAAATTAACTTGTTCTCGCCATGATATAGCTAAAAAATTGCTGAGTTGGCGTTAAACAACAATCGCTCACTCACCCAAACGGAAAAGGCATCACAAGACCCTTAATCTACTGACTGTCATACCAGGAACATAGATAAGATATTCAGATCAGAAAATAGATATATTTATATAAATATAGAATTATTAAATATGCCAGTCATGTAACAATTATAAGTTGATCACTCAAGTCATTACTGATCTCAGACCCTGGAATTTGGTTGATAACTTATTATCGGTCTATGAACATGTGGTGTACATTCACTGACAAATATAGGACATTTTTAACTAGACCATGTCAATATATCTGTACAGTACAGTGTCCTTTTCTATATAGACAACAGATTAAATCTCATATCTTATTTCCTTGTAAGATTACCGGTATTTAGCAAATCATTTAGCAAAACCTCATACAAAGTTTAATACTGATGAACTATTGTCTCTTGATATCCTTAATTTTGTACCAGTAACTGATTTTAATTATTATATTAGATGGATAGAACATAATGTGCAGTATTTATGTGATCTTATTGATCCACATACTGGTAATTTTTATACTTTTGAACAGACTAGAAATAAACTGAATACCAATAATTTTTTGAAGTACTATAGTCTGGTGTCAAATGTTCCCAAGTACATCAAAGATCATCTGAAGGAAAACTGTGTAAATGTAAATTTCGACATACTTAGTAAAAAAGATAGAAAGAATAGTTCATAGTAAAAATGTTAGGTTTGTTTATAAAGGTCTTGTGAATGCAATCATTTCTTTACCAACAGAAAAAATTTCCACTTGGGAAAAAATTCTTGATTGTGAAATAACAAATTGGTCAAAATATTTTATTATTTTTAAAAAATCTTGTAAAAACTCATATCTTCAAAATTTTCAATTTAAGTGAGAGGGGCGTTATAAGAGAGTTACTAGTGTATTTCAATTTTGGTGATCATAAGTTATATTTATATTAATATTAAAGGAGAAAAGGAGATATGAGTCTCCTGATTCTGTGCATTAAGTGAGTTCAGCTTGTATCTCTGCTCCTGCCAATATATCTTTTTAGCCATTTTACTATGACCATACATATATATCCAATACTGTTTCAAAATCTGACAGTTTTAATCTTCTTGCTTAATAAAATGTAGATATCAAAGTTAGTGTGCACAACATCTTTCTGAAATAACCTTCATCAGGTGTGATTGATTGTTGTTTAACACTAAATCCAACAGATAGCAGTGTGCAGGAATGACGAAATTGTAGCTTAAACGGCCAAGAGTGAAAAGGAGGCAGATCGTAGCCCTTGGCTAGCAAAGATGCAAATACGGAAGAAATCACCTTTTTTGCACTCTTGTACCTCTTGTTTACAGGTATTGTGCTAAAATAAATTTAGAGGACAGATTTTAACTAGAACTGTGAGTGAACTCACTGAGTGATACCCCCCGCTTGCAGCTTAGTAGGAGTTGCACTTACAAGATACATGCCTCCCCCCTTTTTGTGAAAGTATAAGTTGAATTGTCTCCCCTTTTAAATTTTGGACAGCAACCATATTCCTTCATGCACATCTGCAGGTAGTGTACTACAAGTGTGTAAAGTTTCATAGAAATGCAATAAGCCGTTTAGGAGGAGTTGCGCTGACAAGGTACATGTACCCCCCCCCC
>MJUT01045122.1:2316-39750 GCA_002080005.1 Gigantidas platifrons | reverse complement strand
AGATAATTCAACTTATACTTTCACAAAAAAAAGGGGGGGGTGGTGCATGTACCTTGTAAGCGCAACTCCTTCTAAACAGCTTATTGGATTTTTGTGAAACTTTATACAGTTGTAGTACACTACCTGCAGATGTGCATGAAGAAATATGGTTGCTGTCCAAAATTTGGAAGAGGAGATAATTCAACTTATACTTTCACGAAAAAGGGGGGGCATGTACTTTGTAAGCGCAACTCCTCCTAAACGGCTGATTGGATTTTTATAAAACTTTACACACTTGTAGTACACTACCTGTAGATGTGCATGAAGGAATATGGTTGCTGTCCAAAGTTTAAAAGGGGAGATAATTCAACTTATACTTTCACGAAAAGGGGGGGGGGCATGTACCTTGTAAGCGCAACTCCTCCTAAACGGCTTATTGCATTTCTATGAAACTTTACACACTTGTAGTACACTACCTGCAGATGTGCATGAAGGAATATGGTTACTGTCCAAAATTTAAAAGTGGAGATAATTCAACTTATACTTTCACAAAAGGGGGGGGGGCATGTACCTTGTAAGCGCAACTCCTCCTAAAAGGCTTATTGGATTTTTATGACACTTTATACACTTGTAGGACACTACCTGCAGATGTGCATGAAGGAATATGGTTGCTGTCCAAAATTTAAAAGGGGAGATAATTCAACTTATACTTTCACGAAAAGGGGGAGGGGCATGTACCTTTTAGTGCAACTCCTACTAAACTGCAAGCGGGGGGTATCACTCAGTGAGGTCACTCACAGTTCTAGTTTTTACAGACTACAAAATTATCCCACCATGCCTGTACAGTACAGTACATATTTATTATATAGACTAGTAAACGGAACTGGATATTTTATGTTATACAGTGAACCTTGTCTAAACTGAACCCTGAATAAAAGGAAATCCTGTATAAACCAAACTTTATACAAAATGTATCAAATCCCAATGAAGAAAATCTTTGTTAATTTAACAAGTATAAACCACACACCTGTCTATTTTGAACACAAAAGCTGATCCCAAGGAGGTTAGGTTTAGACAAGTTTCACTGTACATGGCTAAAAGTAAACACAGTTTGTTTATTGTTGACATATCACACCAATAAAAGTACATTCTGATAGTAATATACAACATACATATATTAAGACCTCTCCAAATATACACTGTACATATATTAAGACCTCTACCAATTTAGTGTACATATATTTAGACCTACACGAATTTACACTGTACATATATTAAGACCTCTACCAATTTAGTGTACACACATTTAGACCTACACCAATTAACCCAGAAAAAAATAAGGTTACCAGGTTATATTCATAGAAGGATGTTACTATTTTGCATGGTATTAAAATGTTCAAAACAAAACGGTAACTACTAAATAAAAACTTGCTTTTATATACAAAAAAAATGATTTATTATCATTTATTACATACTTAGTTAAAATAAAGGCATTTTTGTATGACCAATATGACCGGAAGTAAACTGTCCATATTTTCACACCCCGGGAAAATAACCGGTTATTAGGTGCCCCTCGTGCGTTTCAGACAAAATAAACAACTTCCGGTGTTTACGTCTGCAGATGTCGGAAGTATATAATAAATAGTTTCAATACATGGGCATTTCCATATTGGCCTGGTAATCATCCCTCAACCCTTATTGGCCGTCGACTTCATCTCAGGCCAATATGGGTGTCTCGGGATGATAACCAGGCCAATATGGAAATGCCCATGTATTAATCTGTATGTATTGATCAATATGCTTGTTTATACATGTAAAGATATTCACACTCAGTGAAGGAGACAGACTGAGAATATTGAAACCATTCCAGTGAAGTGTATCGTAACTAGATGATATGCATGACTAACTTAAAATATACAAGTTACGGTTTATTTAATAACAAAGTCAATTTTCTTCATTACAAAGCCATCAATTTTGTATTACGAATCTATTCGGAGTCTACTAAAATTCTTATTTTAACGGTTCAAAGGGATTTATAATATTTTGCTAGTTGATAAAAAAAATATTGAGCTGATACACAAACAGCTGATTTAAATTTCTGCCAGCAAAATTTTAAAATACAAATGTAGTCCGAACTTTTAATTTATAATTTGTCATAACAACAAAATTGTATTGATTTTCCAAGTCACAAGGCAATTTAAAACTTTTCAATATCCATATATTACCTATATGATACCTATAGGTAACCTAAAAAAATATATATATAAAGTAGATTGAAAGGAATATACATTATAAATTATGCCATGTCGGTCTGTCATAAAAAAAAAGTCAATATTGTTAAAGCTAATATCTGCTGTCATCCAAAAAAATTAAGCATCGGTAATCAGAAAATAAATACAGTTAAATATTTATCCAGAAAATTAAGAAGCTAGTCATCTTATGATTTAATATTCATAAAACAGATCTGGTTCAATCACATTCCTACATTTTCAGAGAATTTTTTTTTTTTATTCATCTTTCAATAGGGACCTGCATGTTTGCTTTCAAATGGTACAGTGGTTTCAGAAAATAATATTTTAAAAATATTCTATGTTAACTTTGTTCTACTGTGTTGGACATGTTGGTAATCCACACACACAGAAAAAGATTTTGCAAAGAATCATCTAATGATAATTCATGAACAGTTTGGTTTCAATGAAGTTTGTAGTTTCTGAGAAGAATTATTTATTTGTTTTCCCATAGGGTCACATGTTAAAAATGTTGTCCTGCAGTGGTAACAGTTGCCATCTTGCATTTTTGATCGATAATTAAAGCAAAAAACTTTATTGAGGGTCATATAAGGAAAATTCCTACCAAGTAACAATTTTGTCCTGCAGTGGTGGCCATCTTGGATTCCTTATCTATAATTAATACATGAACTTTATTAAGGATCATATAGGGAACATTTCCGTCAAGTAACAATTTTGTCCTGCAGTGGTGACATCTTGGATTCCTCATTGATAATGAAAACATAAATTTTATAGAAGGTTATATAATGAACATTCCCAACAAGTAGCAATTCCATCACACACATATATAGTTTCTGAGCCTATCACAGAGCTTAATATGCTTTTATTTGCAACTACATTATATATAAAATTTCCTTTTTAAAATTATGCAATAAATGATGGATGTAATAATTAATGGCAGTACCTCACTTAGACCTATGGTCAGAATGCATTAAAAGGGAGAACTTTCCGACACTTGACCATTAGATTATATTTAAAATAAAACTTTATAAGAGGTGGAATCTTTCCATTATTAGGAACGATAATAATGCATTGGTTATAGATAATCTTCTGGCTTAACTTCAGCTAGTGGCCATGTTGTTTCAGAGGATTAAAATGTGAATTTAAATGATGAACGAGGAACATCACCAATGTATGGCTGTTAAATCTAGCTCATTTAAGCAGGTAACTAACTCTTACCTGATATTTATGAATTATCAGTTTAATATCTAGAGACAATTTTATTTACAGTTTTTGGCTTCAATGAATTGCAGATTTTTAAAAGAAGATATTAAACATTTTCCAATGGCGTACTTTAAAACATTTTCCTTCGATGGTTAACAGCTATAATTTCTGTTCAACATAAAAACATAAAGAACAAAGTCTTCTTTCAAATGGTTCTGTGATTTCAAGCATTTTCCCCTCACTGGACTACACTATGCTATGTCTTGTAAGAAACATGTTTCAAACATTTTTCTCATTAGGTCGTATATGTCCTGCAATGGTAGCCATCTTTGATTTCGGATCCATAACAAAATTGTAAACTTTGTATATTAGGGACTATCTAATGATCATTCATGTACAGTTTGGTTGTTATCAAGTTTGTAGTTTCTGATAAACCTTAAAATAAATTCTCCCATATGGTCCTATGTTAAACAATGTCCAGGCCTTTCAGTAAGGAGCGGTACTAGGTATCTTTACCCACATAAAATGGTAATTGGTACCTCTTAATTTCAAAGAGTGTTGCATAAGATATTCTTGAAAAATGTTCAAATTTTAAGAAAAGGTACTGCCTGTAAATAGTGAAGTACTGGTACACTTGAAAAATATTGAAATTCCTGAAAAGTTCTGCAGTGGTAGTAGCCATCTTTGTTTTCACTTTGTACAATTTGTAGATAATTATCAAAGGAACTTTCCAGCCAAGTTTCTACTCAAATAATTCAGTGGCTTAAGTAAAGAAGTTTTCAAATAATATTTTCTTTTGTCTAATCTACATATAACTTTGCAAAGGATCCTCTAATGACCATTCAAGTACAGTTTGGGTTCCCTCAAGTCTGTAATTTCTGAGGAAACCTTTTATAATTAATTATCCCATGTTGCCCTCTGTTAAACTATCACCTAAGGTGAATGAACATTCAAGTCAAATATTTTTATCTTATCCATTTTTGGAATTTCAGAGGTTTCGAAGTTCAAGAAGTCGAAAGTTTACACTGCAAAAAGTGCAAAGTATGTTTCACATATGTTAAACAGACAGCACATTTTGCTGAAAACAAAGCTGGCAGAATCAGAAAACAATAGATGCTACAATAAAGTTAAAGCAAAACCTCACACGCAGTCCATTAGGCCTGGTGAGCTACAAAATAAATTACCCTTTTGTAGAGTGACAAAAGTGTAGAAAACGGGATCACAAAAGTAATAAATTATGACCATATAAAGAAGTCAATTGTGGAAAAACAGATTGAGGACAAAAATATAAATGGACGTTTCAATTTTCCTTATTTCAGAAATTAAGATACAATTAAAACGAATTTAAATTCTTGTCGGATTTTTAAAAATGTGTTAATCAACAAAAGCAGAAATTGAAAGCATATTTCATATTTATTTTTAGAAGCATTTATTTGAAATCTTCATGAAATCTTTCAGACTTGAAATCATTTGTATACGAAAATACTATCAATGCATTGTGCTTACGAATGAAATCAATTCAGTTTTGTATTTAACTTGTATATTCTAAATTAAAAAATTATTATAAAATTATATACCGGTATTTGATTCCGCTTTTGTTAAAACAATAAAATTATAACAATGAGATAAGAATTGACTTCTGGGGATATTTTTTTGCAAAAATAATGTAGATATAGGTAAAATTGGAAGCCTCTGAATACTTTTGTCAACTGTCTGTTAAGGAGATTAGATAAACCCTGAAACTATAACCGATATTTAGCTAACCTCAAAATATGTCCTTGAAATACTGAAAAATCTAAATTGAAATATAATAGCCATTGCTGTATACATATATATTGTTTATTCCATATTGCTTTATATATAAATGTGGTTTTCTATGAACATTGAAAGCTATACCTGTAATGGATAAACATTGTAACATTTAATAATAACTATACTTAATCAATTGAAAACACAGTTTTATTCAAATGAATATGACAAGTTTTAATCCCTTAGACAATGGTCTGGACACCTTAGACTTTTAACTAGGGCATTTAGACATTACATAAGGCATAGTAAAGAACTTTCTTCATGACTTATAACACAACATGATGGAACAAGATATTATCTCCTGAAACTAAAACCAGAGGTTCCCAAGGGCATATAATTACTTATCTGATTTATTTCAATAGGCATAAATTGGATTTAAATTCTAGCAAAAGATTATAATGTAATTTTAAAAATATTTTATCAAATTCCCCCTTAATAATTATATAAATGTAGAATATTTTAAAATTTAAATTACACTGGCAAACTCTGCAATATTATATCCTGCTTAGGACGTAATATTCATGCAATAACCCAATCATATGAATTTGGACAAATTAAACCTAATTAACAAAATCAGCAAAATTATTAATTTCCCAGAAAAACATGATATAATATATAAATATGTGCAACTATTATCCCTTAATCAATCAACAAATTTATTAAATTTCCCAGAAAAACATGATATAATACATAAATGTGTGCAACCATTATCCCTTAATCAGCAAAATTACTCAACTTTACAAAAAACGGGATATAATATATAAATGTATGCAACTTTCATCCCATCACCAGCAAAATTACTAAATTTCAAAGTAAAACAGGATATTTTATATACATTTTTGTAAATGTAAGCAACTTTTATCCTTTAATCAGTAAATTGCTTAAATTTCACAGT
This sequence comes from Gigantidas platifrons, assembly GCA_002080005.1. NCBI lineage: Eukaryota > Metazoa > Mollusca > Bivalvia > Mytilida > Modiolidae > Gigantidas > Gigantidas platifrons. The sequence goes on along the minus strand of MJUT01045122.1, from coordinate 33,615 downwards.
AAATACAGGATATATTATGTTTTGCAACTTTTTATCCTGTATAGTTACATTTTAGATTTCATCCTGTTATTTCTAAAAATGTAGAAATTTTATTGTCAATTTGAAGAAATTTACAGAATAAAAACAACATTTTTCTGTGAAGAGTAGCAGCTCTTGAATTGCTAATTGTCAAAATAGTCCTATATAGCACAATTGTAAGGTAAATTGGCTTAATTGAATTGGTCTAGCAGTTTCAGAAAAGATCAGAATGTGATAAAACTAGAAACTGATGTGCAATGGCCAGACACTATGCATCAATTTATTAAGCACTAATTTTTACAACACCTTTGCCCTTTAAATTAAAACTGATCTGAGAAGTTCACCCCTTGGAACAATTAAAAATAGTCTAATCGTTGAGAAAGTTCCATGTCATTAGTGCATGATTACCTATATATATATATAAATGTACTGTTAACAATTATAAAATGAGAGTTATATATGTATCTAAGGTTTTATCGTATCAAGGTCATTCGATTCATAGTCATATAGACCAAGATACACAATAAAGAGGTCATATTCTGTGGAAATTTTATCTATTTATACCTGTGTATGACCTAGATTAAAGACTTCTGAGTTACTATCATGTAAAAATTTTCCCTTCATGTAATTTGCTGGACTGTGTGACTAAATACCATGATGATACTAATATTAATACAAGTGCATCTGAGTGCATCAGATGCACATTTCTGTATATTACTTCAACAGATTCAGAGAGGAATGTGCAGTATGCCCCAAACAGAAATTGCAAAGCATTGGGTGGCATGCCCTCTCCCCTTGAAATTTGATAAGCATTGGGTTCCACCCCTCCCCCCCTCAATAAAAAAATTAATAAAAATTGTGAAGCATAAGTGTTACAGTAATTTTTCTATCAGTTAGAATACTAGTAATGGCTAGACCCTCTGGAACTTTCTGGGTCAGGGGGGTACATAGCCCTATGGTCCCCCTACCAAGGTTCTACCCTGTACACTAGGGATGTAAACCTTAGTTTTACAATATTTTCTATAAATTAAAAAAAAAATTAGAATCAATTATTCTCATGCTGATACCAAAGGTCATGCCCACTGAGAAGGGGGGTCAGCCAGGGCCCATGAGTATAGGGGGCCCAAATAAACAAGTAGAAAGCTGTTTTCTATATCACAATTCATCAATTCATTTTTGTTGTACTGATGCCTTGCTTATGACACAGTGACCCGTGGTGGACTTGGTTTGAGTATCATTATTTGGAGAATTGGAGGAGGGGGGGCAAGCTTCCTTTCCTTTTGCCCTGGGGCCCAAAAATTCTCTTGGCAGTCCTGCCAAAGGCCTTGACTGATATTATCCCTTAGCATAAGCTTGTGATATGAATAAAACCCATAACTATAAATATAATTTTTTGAGATCACCTTATTATAATCTTGTCACCATATAGTTATTAAAAACTACCATTCAGTAGATAGCTATTGAAAAAACTTCCATTGAATTACCTGATAATATACTTCAAGATAAAAATAAGCCTGTCACGAACATTGTGTGCACTGGACCACTACCATGTATGTCAATGATAATAAAGTTAATGATTTGTCATTAAAACATTCCATTAAATATTTAAAGTTTTTGTATGAATAAAAAAAATATAAATTTTACAGTTTGTTCTGTCTGTTTCAGTTGAACACAGCTTGCATGTCTCAGTGGGGAAAAATATTGCAACTCGTTTTACTGTGTTCAGTTCAATTTGTGCAGAACAAAATGAAAAGTTTTTATACTTTACTTTAAACATATTCTATTGTCAAGCAACTACAGATAATGGATCAGATATAAGTTATAAACTTACGAGTTCTTCTCCGTTACATATAAATCATAAAGAAGACAATCTATTACACAATCATAACATTATTTCGTTCATAATTCTTTGAGAAAAATGACATAATACTGCAAGATATATTGAGTCGTTGCCGTCAGATGAGTTAGGAGTACATAAACATTAGACAAATCTTTTAGTGTCTATTATGTATCTGTGAACAGCTTGCGAAAAGTGTTCAGTTAACATCATACACAACATCTGAATTTCCATACAATATGTTGTTAATGGATATATCTATTTTTTTCTTATAGTTTATATATATATATATGTATTTGAACTTCTTTTAAAAAACTTGTATCAAATTAAAATCTATACCTGGTACTGTGGTAGTACAAATCAAGATCTATACCTGGTACTGTGGTAGTACAAATCAAGATCTATACCTGGTACTGTGGTAGTACAAATCAAGATCAAAATAAGCCCATCATGCTCTCGACCACGTATCATTTTTTCATATATTATAAAGGTAATAATGTGCCATCAGCGGAAATTTTTTTAACAATAAATTATTCTGCTGAGATAGCAAAAATGTACGGAACAAATTTTTCTGTTTATATACCAGGTACACAAGTTTCTTTTTAAAATAGGCTTAATTTTGGTCCAAAATCTGCATCTTTGAATATCTAATTTCCTTAAATTTAGTTAATTCCCTTTAGTATAAAAGGCTATGAAGAGCGAAGCATCATGTGACTGCATCATGTCGACAAGGGGGAAGTTGATCAAGTGTACATTAAAGGAAGTGTCGACACAGTAATTTGCTGGACCTACTGTAATTTGGGCATTTGTTTCATTTTACTATTTCAAGCATTGGTTCCCCTTAACCAGCATAATCAGCTTTAACTCCTTTAATCTTGGGAACCATAAGCTATGCTAGGTCAAATCTGATTGAAGAACATAGGAAGTTAATGTTATAAGGAATATACAATGTAATTGAAAATAATCAAAATATGAAAAATAAGAAGGTTCAAATTTTGGAATTCTGCTTTATTTGGCCCCTATCAATTGAGTTTATGTCTGAAGAGATAGAGGAAATCAGTCAACATACTATCAGAAGCTCTCAGCTCAAATTAAAACACCATTAAAATTGGACGAAAAATATAAATTCTATATGGCTTCTAAATACATGTATGTGAAATTTCAGAATTTGGGCCCAATATTTTTTTATTGCCCATCAACAACCCATGAAGATGATCATTTTACAAAAAATGCAGATGAAAAATAAAAAAGTAAATAATTTAAAATTTCCCCCTTTTGGGTTATGGTGCTTAACACCACTTTCAACAATATATCAGTTATATTGTGGCAGTCAGTTTTATTGGTGGATGAAACCGGAAGTAGTCAGAAAAAAACACTGACTTGCTGCAAGTCACTGACAAATTTTATCACATAATGCTGTATTGAGTATATCTTGCCATGAGTGGGATTAAAACCTACAACTTTAGTAGTGATAGGCACTGATTCCAAGGTAGATGTAAATCCAACTATCATACAATCAAGACCACAATGGTCCCTCTCCTTTTTTCTAAATCAATATCAACCATTATTCAAATGCAAGGACCATTGTGTTCAAAATTCAGAATGAGTCGATAACTAGAAGTAAGAACAGGAAGCATTTTGTCAACAGACAGACGACAGCATCATATCATAATATGATCGCAATTTTTTATTGTGGTCGTATGACAAGGATTAAACAATTTTCTAAGTTAACATCACCGTGTATGTATGTGTGTGGCAATTAAACATACCACACTACAAGTCATCTGATTTACACTGTAGGAGGAGTGATGAATAGAAGGTTTTGTTTGATGATTTTTGGTGTTTAACACCACTTTCAACAATATTTCAGTTATATTGGAGGAGGCAACCGGAGAGCCCGGGGAAAACCACCAACATGTCGCAAATCATCTACAAATTTTATCACATAATGTAGTATCGTGTACACCTCGCCATGAACGGGGTTCGAACACACAACTTTAGTGGTGATAGGCACCGATTGCAGAGGTAATTGTAAACCCAACTACCGTACGACAGATGTTGATGCAAACTAGAGGCTCACATGAGCATGTATATTTGCATCACTCACCTGAAAAAGAAAATTGTATTGCCTATCGCAGCCTACTCCCAGGACAGTTGGAATCCAATCACATACCCTGTGGCCTAAATTTGTGGAAACTTGAATCAGAATATCACAATGATGAGTCAAGCAATTAATAATTGCATTTCAATATTTGTTTCCTTGCAATAATCATTTTTGCATAGTATATACATATGTAGTTTTAGTCAGTGTCAAACTTTGGCTCCAACATATACCCAGTCTGCCAGACACAATTTTGAAATAACACTCAAACCAAGTTTTGCTTAATTTGGCTAAATGGCTTGAGAGAAGATGATTTTCAAATGCATCTAATTTGCATGTGCAGTGAAAATTACCAAAATTACAAAATTTACAGAAATACCCAGAATATGTGTTAAATCATTTGGTTTCGTCTTTGCGCATACCTGATGAAGGCTATTCCAGAAATGTATCAAACACACTAAATTTCATATCTACGTTTTTATAAACATCTTATGCAGCTAGAGATTCAATTTCAGCTGATTTCAGCATAAAATAAATTGTTGTTTGTCATTAAAAAAATGTTCTACTTGTAGTAACAGCAGCCATTTTGGATGGTGCGCAGAGCTGCCTGACAATTTTGACAAGGATCATGCAAAGACCAAGTTTGTTAAAAATCATCTAAATTTGCATATTTTCATAAAAAATCGGCAAAACACAAAATGCTTTGAACAGTAAAATAAAAGGCCATTGGCCACTGGTCTCCCGACGCCAAGGTTATATGGTAAGATTAAATTTTGAAACTACTGTAAACTAGAGGTTCAGGTAAGCATGTATCACTCACCTGACTTAAATAATTCTGAAAGGGGACCACCCAGGACCATTTTGAAATATAAAAAAAAGGGGAGTAACTCTGGTTAGATTTGTTGAAAAATCATCATTATCGAACTTGACCTAGATATTCATGAGTTACACTTACATACCAAACCTAGTTTCAATCTGACTATTTGTTCCCAAGTTATCATCTGGAAACGAAATATTTGGCAATTTTGAGGTATAAAAAGGGGCATAACTCTAGTAAAAATTGTTGAAAAATTGTCATTATCGAACTTGACCTAGATATTCATAAGATACACTTATATTCCACACCTAGCTTCAATCTGACTTTTTATTCACAAGTTATCATCTGGAAACCAATTCGGGACACACGGACAAAGTATAAAAAGAGATGTAACTCTGGTAAGATTTGTCAAAAAACGATCGCTATCGAACTTGACCTAGATATTCATTAGATACACTTAAATACCAAACATAGTTTCAATCTGATTATTTGTTCCCAAGTTATCATCTGGAAACCAAATATTTAGCAATTTTGAGGTATAAAAAGAGGCATAACTCTAGTAAAAATAGTCGAAAAATTGTCATTATCGAACTTGACCTAGTTCTTCATAAGATACACTTACATACCACACCTAGCTTCAATCTGACTTTTCATTCACAAGTTATCATCTGGAAACCAAGCACACGGACGGACGGACGACACCCATTTCTATAGTCCCCTTCAACGAAGCGTCGGGGGACAATCATACTACCGTACTCATTAAAATGTAACTGTCATTTAAATTTAAGGTCATTTAGTGTAACATTCAGACATATAACTTTAAAAGTAGTCTTGCTAAAGATGTTCAGGCTAGCTTTGTTTTAAAGGGGCATTATGGTTTCAAAGGAGATGTTGAAAGACAGACAACAGAAAATGAACAAGTGATGGTAATAATTCATATGGTCCTATAGTCCAGATACAATGAAGTCAAAATGGACCAAGACAGCAGATTAAGTGGCCGATGCCTTCAGACTAATGTATATTAAGTGCTCGATCCTATATATTTATGCTTGGTTAGTTGGTTTATGGTGCTTAACGCCACTTTCAACAATATTTCAGTTATATCGTGGCGGTCAGATTCGTAGGTGGAGGAATTCGGAGTACCTAGAGAAAAGCACCGACCTGTCGCAAGTCACTGACAAACTTGATCACATAATGTTGTATCGCGTACACCTTGACATGAACGTGATTCGAACTCACAACTTTAGTAGCGATAGGCACTGATTCCAAGGTAGTTGTAAATCCTACTACCATATGATCACGACCGCAACGTTTCCTATATATATATGGAGGAAATTTAATGCAAAGTTATCTACCTCTCACATCTGCATAATATTAACGAATAAAGGCCTTGGTTACGAGTGCTTGATTAGTACTTTCCACAATATCTCAGTAAAATCATGGTTATCAGTTTTAATAGTGGAGAAAACAAGAAAAACAAAGACCTGTTCCAAGTCATTAACATTTAACTTTTTCACATAATGTTGTATCAAGTACATCTTGACATGAGAGGGAATCAAACAACTTTATAGGTTCTAGGCACTGATTGCCTTGATAGATATTAGTCAAACTACCATACAAACACATCTAAAACACATTTTTTATGTACATTGTGCATATAAATAAATTATTTGTCCCTAACTTTTAAGAGAAAATCAATTCATTATTTCTAGCCAAAAACCACTTTGTTCATGCCACGATATGGCTGAAATACTGCTAAAGTTGGTGTTAAACACTAATCAATCAATCAATTGATCAATTAATCAATCAATCAATCGGTTTATCAATCAATCAATCAATCAATCAATTAATCAATCAATCAATCAATCTAGCCATTACAAAAGATTTTGTCATATAAAATCATATATTGATCAAATATTTAACTCTTATTTCATTCTTAAAAGACAGAAACAAAACAAAACTTGTTCAGACATACAGAGCACATGTATCAAATAAATTGTCTGAAGAAAAAAAAATTGAGCATATGCACAAATAATTAGGAAGCAAAATTATCACATCATTTTACGTAGGACTTTCTTAATTGTATCAAAAACAGTTTTTAGGGATAGCAATTGGCTAACTAACATTTCTAAACTTTCTTAAATTTAACTTTGACAAGCAGTCTTTGAACTGGAGAACCTATACCAGAAAATACCAGTAAATGTTAACCTGATAATATTCCTCAGGCTTAATGTCAAGTACACCTCATTACAATCTGGTTAAAATCAGATCTCTCACTTACTGATATGTCTGAGGAAACTCCATTACGTGTCACTGTATGCGTGCGATCTTAATTCATGAATATATAATGATATAATAAATATGGTAATGACTATTTTCTGCCAATCAAATTGCTTGTAGCATGCAGCAGTTTAGAAACAATTTCATTGTTTGCAATCACCATTTTCATTGGATGGTACATAAGATCACTCACGTGTGACACATAATGGGGTTTCCTCAAACCTCCCACACTGTCAGTCACATATCCTTCCTGGCTATAACCCCTAAGCTATATACAATAGGCAGTGATATGGAAAAAAAAGTTCTTACCTGTAATTTATTGGAGCATAAAAATCTTCGAGTATGAATTTGTCCAAGCGGAGATCGTAAAATTATTTGTAGACTGTCTGCCTCATTCTGATCAGGTTCATCTGGTAGTACGATCTTCTACAAAGAATATTTAATCAAGTCATACTCTGTGCAATCTTCACAACGTTTTATAATGAGCAACTACAGAACCAATTTATTTTCACAGCTATAAATGTTCATGAACGTAAAAAGCGGTAAAGCCTGACATTCAATTTGGCCTGCTTTTCATGGTACCCAGTATTGTGTATAAATTGCAAATTATTTTCCTAATGGGAACTTAAGTTATTAAGTGGAAACCAATTTTTAAATTTTGTTCAGAAAATCAAATGGCATAACTCCTGAATGGAAAAAATGGCAAAGTCAGTAAAAATTGGCCTGCCTTTTATGGTCCCTTAAGCAGAACTGAAGTTATTGAGAGGAAACCAAATTAGGGACATATGGATGAAGGATGGTCAGGCATGTGTAAATCTTACTGCATATGGCACCTAGGGATGTGGGGAATAAGAGACAAATTAAGAATGCCTTGTTTGCATGTACTGGATAATGAAAATGGGTTCAGGTTACTTGTGTTGACCAATTCTAGGATGATTGTATTTAATAAACATATAGCATATGGTATGGTCATGATCATATTGTAGTTGGATTTACAACTACCTGTGCAGTCACTCAGTTCCTATCACCACTAAAGTTGTGAGTTCGAACCACCCTCATGGCAAGGTGTACTCGATACAAAATTATGTGATAAAGTTTGTCAGTGACTTGTGACAGGTCGGTGGTTTTCACCAGGTACTCTGGTTTCCTCCATCAATAAAACTGACCACCACGATACAACTGAAATATTGTTGAAAGTGCCGTTAAACACCATCAACCTAAACTTAACCTACAGTATATGGTCACTTGGATAAAAAATATAATAATGGTGATTGAAAATTAAAATTGCTCAAAGGCTAATAAATACGATACTTTCCAAAGTAAATGTATTAAGCAGTATCGTAGAATGCTCAAAGTATGGCATAGAGTGGGTTAGGTCCACTATGTCAAATATAAGAATTCAAAAGCTTTTTGTTATTGGTAACTATTTTTTTTTATCTCATAAATAAAGAAACTGCAAAGAATGTAATAACTTTCCTGGACAATTTCATTTTTTCTGGGTGCCATCCATGAAAAACATACATTTTGTTTGTAATTTCAAATATTTTAAAAATCCGACGGTAAAAGTTTGTAAAATTTGGTGCAAAGATGTCTATATGTATATTCTTTACTGTGACATTTTTTGGTGGAAATTAATCAACAGGATTTTTTTTAATCATATTTCCAATACCAGGGTGGCATCTCAGGATATTCCCCCTTTTTTCCAATTTCAACTGCCTTGCACATGATTATCTCCAAACAGGATATTCATATGTGCTAGATATTTATTAATTCAACAATAACATTCTCAAGTGTAATAAAGCCAATATATTCCCTTTCAACCAGAAATAAAAAGATATCTATAAGAAGCTTCCGAAACTAGTATTTATACCATCTGGCATCAAGAATACTCCCAAAATTGCTATATTTAGGATGTCCTATGGAGAAAACGGCATGCTGAAATTTCTTGAAACTTTGGCAGATAATGTATTTAGACATAACTATTCAATGATGCTTGATTAACAAAAATTGAACTATGGGAAAATTTTGGGGTAACCCAGGCCTACACCCTTAAAATGATGTGATCAATCTGCCATAATGATATCCAAATGTCCATAGTGTAATAAGCAAACAAAAAAGGAATTCCCTTTTAAAATGTAGAAGCTGTGCATACAAACGTATTGATGAAAAAATTCTATGTTAAAAAGGGAAATAACTCCTATGAAAATTATCCAATCAACCTGCTGTATCAATATGCAATTCTCCATATGGTAATAATCAAGCATGCAAAGTTTGAAGGAATCCTTTCAATATGAAGGAAGAGTAACACATACAAACTTTTTGATGAAATATTCTTAGTCAAAAAGGGCAATAACTCAAGAATCGTCCAATCAAATTGCCAATATGATATGTGATTCTCCATATGGTAATAAGCAAGCACACAAAGTTTTAAGGAATTCCATTATAAAAATGTAGCAGGAGTTGTGACAGAAGTACAGGACGAAAACAATAAAAAACATAAGCTGGGGATTGACTAATCTTACTAACCTTTCTTTGTTTTCTTTTAGCCTCCCTTTCCTGTTCATTATGGACTTGTTGAAGGAATTCTTCATTAATATTTTCTTCTAATCTACATAATCTGACTTCATCATCACCATGCCTTACCTCTCCCTATGAAAACATATTGTATATGTTTGTATATGTTGTTGATAAATTTCTATCTGCAACTGATAAATGCATTTAGGGTAAATATCTGTTGTTTAGGAATTGGAGCAGCCAGTCAAAATTTAGAATTACCAGGTACATTTTGTATTTCTTTAAAAGATTTTTGGTGAAAATGATTGAACGTAGCTTGCAAATTTGCACAAAAATATAAATTTTATTAAAAAAAAACCAAGAATACAATATATACATGTATGTTAAATAAATCTTTACCAAGTAGCTACAGTTCAAATTTCAACTCATTCCAACTGGAAATGTAGAAGGTTAGGCCATTTAAAGAGAAGTTTTTTTTCTAGTACTGTACATGCACATGTAACTGTAGTCCTACAATATAAGACTCTGTAAAGGTTTCCAATATTTTTGTTTACTTTTAACATTGTTTCGTGTTTCCCACAAACCCCCCACAAAAAAACATTAAAAGTAACGATTGAAAACGTACAGTCTTATATTGTAGGACTAATGTAACTGCTGTCATCTTGGATAGAGATGATCTGAGATCTGCATATCAGAAAGGGGACCATCCAAGGGCCATTGCAGGCACCCAAGAAAATTTTGTCTTAATTTGGTCATATGGCTTCAGAGGATTAAAAAAAAATGTGATTTTTAAATAAAATATACATGTATAGTAAAAAAAATTCAATGACAAAAACTTATTTGCACATCTCTGTATATGGATAAACATGAACGTCAGTGTCAATAAATGGAAGTTTGGAGTCTCTCCTACACATATTACTACAGAATTATCTTTTATGGAAGAAATATTTCTTACTTTGTACCTATTTCAATACAAAATATCATACACCATTACAAATCTCTCAAAGAAATTTCAATATTAAATATCCCTTCTCAACAAACCACGCTCCAGCTGAATACAGTTTTATACATGTACCCTCACTTAATAACGAAAATACATCATTTTTATTGAATAAAAGTCAGTACCTAAGATCAAACCCAGACTTAAATATTTGATACCCTTTGGGACTGATAACATCACAAACAAACAAACAAATAAACAAACAGAATAATGAGTAGTATTTTCATTAATTAATTATTTATTTATTTAATGATAATTTCTAACGGCCAATGGCCACAGACAGCTCTTCTCTATATACACATATAATAAATCTCAGTCACACATCAGACAGAGTTGTAATAGACAGACAAGTCATAATTATATATAACAAGCCAGAAAAATAAATGAAATTAAATTGTTCATTTCTAAGTAATATTTTTGTATTTGTTTACACTCCTGGAGAGATCATCATGGATAAATCAAAATTAATGTATTCTTGAAAGTTAAACATTCAGTTGCATGATATCCTTTTATGTAAAATAGGATAGCCTGGGTGGATATAAAGGGTATTAATAAAATATGAATGTTGATGTCAAATCCCTTTCACTTTTCTAGAACAACATACTCATAATGTCTGCCCTTCACCTTTTTTCAATTTACAACTACCTATGCAATCAATGCCTATCACCTCTGATGTTGTGAATTCCAATCTCGATCAGGGCGAGGTGTACAACATTATGTGATCAAGTTTGTCAGTGACTTGCAACAGGTCGGTGGTTTTCTCAGTGTCCTCCGGTTTCCTCCACCAATAAAACTGATTGCCACAATATAACTGAAATATTGTTGAAAGTGACATTAAACACCATCAAACAAACAAACCTGTTGTTTAAAACAACTTACCCCTAATGCCTCCCCTTTACCTTTCCATGCTGGTCCTAAAAATCTGTAATATTCTTCTTCTTTTTGTCTCTTCTTTGCTTCTTCTCGAGGTATCAATATCTTCTTTTTATAAGCCTCTGCCTACAAAAAAAAAGAATTGATAAAGATCCATCATAAACATAATAATTAGCTAATATATAACTGAGCTCTTCTTGTCTGACAAAAACACTTATTTTTGTATGTCAAAATACCCCAAAATTAACAAAAACTTTTTATCCATCTAAATTCTATTTTATAACTCAAAATCAATCAAAAATAGAAAACCTAATATAATGGTTGGAAACCATTAAATACAAATGTTTCTGATAATTGAGGCGTAATACTCAAGAATAAGAAAACCCAAAACATGACAAGATTTATGAGTTTTATGAATAATTCAATTATATGCTAATTTAAAAATTTTACTTCCATCAAATACATAAAATTTGAGATGCTCAAAAAATTATTTTCTGCAAAATTAAGAAAAAACAAAAAAGAAAATCCAAAAATACAGCTGTTTGACCCTTATTTTATCTATTGCAACATAGTTTTGAAGTTTTAAGTCAATCCATTATATAAAGCTTAAGATAATGATGGAAAATCACCAGTTGGTGCCTTCCCAGACTTTTAATATTTTATGTCCATCCATTATAAAGCTTAAGATAAGCTTCCCAGACTTCATTAACTCAGCTTAATTTTGCTTAAAATAAAATTCGTAACCAAGTTGGATTTTGAGATTCTTTTCTTGAAACTAAAGAAATTTGCATTAAAATTCTTCGCATCATTTATTGTAGAAAAAAATTAAGGTGAAAAACCTTGGTATGAAAATCTTGCTGTATTTTTTCCGTGAATGCTTCTTGTTCTTTTTTATGTTCTTTCTTGTCTTGCACTGAAAATAAAAAGTCTTGTTCAAAATTCATTAAATATACAAATAAGATAGACAAATATTTGAAAGAGACGTTTATTTTATAGCAAAAAATCAATAATTGTCAGAAATAACACAAAAACATTTTGATAATTGTCAGAAATAACAAAAAAACATAAGTGGAATAGTGGAATCCCTGATAAAAATGTTTTGAGTAGGAAGAGTTTTGGTACATGTTGGTCCGCTGGGTCATATCCTCTTTGTCAAAAAACGTCTGATTTCACCAATATTTGAAATTCAGCAAGTCTTATTATAATTATGATACCTGATAGAATATAATTTGAAACTGATAGTATTTGTACAATAGATAACAGTTAGTTTTTAAGATAGAAAAAAAAGAGGGTTTGCAATGAATTCCCAAAATAATATTATTCCTATCAGGGGTTTGGGTTTATGGTATTTAAAGCCACTTTTAACAATATTTCAGTTATATCGTGGTGGTCAGTTTAATTGGTTAAGGAAACTTGAATACCAGGTGAAAATCACTGAAAACTTTTCATGTAATGTTGTATCAAGTACACCTTGCCATGAGTGTGATACGAACTCACAACTTTAGTCATGATAGGCAGTGATTGCATAGGTAGTTGTTAATCCAACTACCATACAATCATGGCCACGATGACCCCTTATCCATTTCAAATTTTATTATTATATCAGAGATAATAGATATACTAAAAAATAGTGTTTTAATATTTATAGTATAACTACTTTTGCATTCTAAGTATCGAATATAAATCGCAAGTTACCCAACAATGCAGTAATTCACAAATGTGTGTTAGCCATGAGTGAATAGCTGTCATTGTTTGGTTACGAGTGATTTATTTTCTATATTCAGAATACAAGAGCAGCTATACTATTTATTACATAGATTTTACACATTTGTTTGTGGTACTACAACATCTTAAAAGAAATTTGTTTCTCATTGTCGGAAGCTAAACAATATTTTTGATTTTGACAATCTTGGTACCATGGTGTCACAGTGAAATAAGCGTTTTTATTTTACTGGGTGAATACTGGTTTTTATTTTACTGGGTGAATACTGGTTTTTATTTCACTTGTGAATCTCAGGTTTTCTATTTAATGATGGTATTCATTAGCAACTTGTATATACATGTATATCAAGTACCTGCTTCAGTAACATTAGATCTGTACTTAGAAATTATATTGCCAAGTCTCTTCCCAATAAACTGTATTATAAAAGTCAAGCAAGCTAGTAATAATAACATCTTCACTAAAACTGTCACTAGTGTCCATGGTTCTGAAAAGAAAAATCAAGGTAATGTTATACAGTATACCCTTTTTCATAAGGACACCTTTTCTGTAGCCTTATAGGAGGGGTGACCTCTCTTGCAGGAGCAAATTTATCATTTTTTTACTATCTCAGTGCATCTGAAATCTAGCCTTATGGTGGAAGGGGCATTGTAAGAAGGGAGACTACTGTATAATTACTAGAAAATTTACATTTCTTAAAGTAATTCTTATCATTCAAATACATATTAAAGAACATGACATTTATTAGCTTTTCCATCCAATTCTCAGCACAATAAATTATAAGAATTAAAACTCTGAATATAAATTAAGAGATTGTTTTAAAGATGAGAAAATACACACTGAATAACATTGTATATTAGTGTAGCAATATTGAGTATGTCATGTAATTCTGAAATAGGATCTCAGTCAAGACATAAACAAAATGTCTGTTTCAATAGTAATTTCAAATTTCTTAATGTTTAATAACAGCTGCCATCTTTGATCAAGGACAGTGTTGCAGGACAAAATTTTAAAACAGGCTCATACAAGAACCATCCCAGTACTTAACTATTTAAAGAAGGTACTCTTTCTCTTAATATTTGAACATTTTCATGAATATCTTAAACAGCCTTCTTTAAATTTAGGAGGTACCAAGTGGGTAAAAAGTACCTGGTATCAACCCTTAATGAAAGGCCTGCCTAATAATAAATAGTTTGTTAGGAATGGTTGCTAGTGACATATTCAAGGCAACGATATGCACTATTTTTTTTAATTTCCTGTAGCAATATAAACGTCTGTCGATACGACCATCCCTACATTGCTTTTTCACCTTCGTGATTTATTGTTTATAAACTCATTCTTGTCATGAATGTAACTGTCCACTTGACATTAAACAAGGAACAACCAACAATTCCTTCATTTTCATAATAACTAAAAACTATTAACTTATAATATGCTAAAACAAATGTCATAACAAGGAAATTGCATCAGCTGTTATAAAAAATTCATCAATTTTGATATGCTAAAACAAATGTCATAACAAGGAAATTTCATCAGCTGTTGTCAAATTCATCAATTTAATATTATTTTACTTTTTTCTTTTTTCAAGTCAGTAGTAAAAAAAATATTGGATTAAAGACAACCTGAATATATCTATACACCATATATATACACATTAGACTTCCTTTATATTTTGAATGAACATTGATTCACCATGTACATAGTGGCCAACTATCTCAGGGCATGAAGAATTATTTTTTAAGTCACTTACCCAAGGGAAAGTGAAATAAAAAATTTACTTTCCCTTCCAAATTTCTACTTTCTTGTTGAGGCCCACGAAGCCAGCGTAATTTATCTAGGAGGTTTGGGGATATTCCCCCACATGAAAATTTTGAAATATTTAATGCAAAATCCTGCATTCTGAGCATAACTGAAAGGGTTTTGTTGTTTGAAAATAAATTGATTTTTCTTACTTTGTCTTTTGTGTGTTTATAATCAATTTGAAATTTGAATCTAATTAAAACTACATTTTTGCTGGTTTGTGATTATTATTTTTGATATCTTTTTTTAATGCTTCTAGTTGTAAAGTTGGGGAATTTTACAGTCACAGAGGGTACAAAACATCTTTTCATTTTCGTACACAGAAATTCGGCTGACTATTTCACTTGAAACGAACGGTTCCTTTTTCCTTTATTAAGATCTATTATATTCACTGACTTCTGTCCACTCTATATGCCATGCCTACTCATATTATCTACTTTATAATTTAGTTTTTATTTCAAAAGTTCAACAGCAAACCACAACATCGATATCTGGTATCTTGTGTACATACAATTTTATACCTTTACATACAAATCCACCTCATCTCCTTCAATTTAGATGGTACTTTAATATGTAATGTAAGAAATAATGTTTTGATAACACATGACATATATATACTACATATTGTAATTGTATGACAGTAATGACATTATCAGTATTATTTATTTATGTAAAATTCTATCTATATTTGGATTATTTCTGTCTCTTATGTAAAACTCTCTGTATGCCTCATGAGGGCCCGAATTGGAAATAAAGATATTGTATTGTATTGTAAAAACATACGGAATTCAGGCTTAAATAAATCGTAAACCAGTTTCAGAAACTGATATATCTGATAACTGAAAATTTACAATTTTGTACAAATGTTAATCTACTGGTAAATTTGTGCAAATTAGGTAATCAAATATCATTAATTGATTGACATAAAAAAGGAAGAGCATATGTTGTGGTGCATGTAGAGCAAAATATAGAACTTTCTACAGTACATGTATATAAATCCGGAGGTTTTAACGTCCCGTAAATGACTTCGCAATTAGAAACGTTTAATGTTAGGGGCACCTGTCTTTTTCCAAGAAAAAAATGATATTTATTATACATTCTACATAATTAATTTTATATTTTTCATTGTGTTATTTAATAACCTGCTTTGAAGTACACAAAAAGGAAGGCACTTGACATAAACAACAAAATTGTGACGGAAAAATCCATGCAAACTGTTTTGTTTACAAGTTAGTTGAGATCTTCTCTGGAAAGGGTAACCAGGATTTTAACAATTAAAATAGAGTAAAACTTTGACTTGAAATATTGAACTAAAATTTTTCTCTGATTAATTATATTATATAATGTTAATTTAATATTTGCGGCTGTTGATTTTTGAAGTTCTTAAAGACTATTGTCTCAAATGTAGATCAAGTTAACCCTGACCGTTTGGAAGAGTCTAATAGTAACCATTTTATAACGCTAGTCAAATGATATACGCATATTTTATCACGTGACTAAAGAAGGGTATAAAATAATCTGTCTTACTATACACTGCCTCTTTTCCACCAAACTCTGAACATCAGAGAATAAAAAATGTCTTCGCAACCGACTGTCAATGGCTTGAATGGCAATCATTACAAAGAAATCAACCATCATTATGCAGAGGAATGCAGTCAAGATGACATTGGAACTTTCTTATTCACATCAGAATCAGTAGGCGAAGGCCATCCAGGTAATATATTCGACCAAGTCACGACACGTGCATGACTGAATGGGCACAAATATTATTTGGCATTGCATCATTGACCGAGAGCGAAGAGGAATGTGTGACCGTTGAATTATTGATTTTGTAATATAAATAAGAATACAATATCTTGTCACTGTAATTTATTTTAGCTACAGGTGCTCCAGCTGTATGGTGTTACAATAACAGGATATAAACATTGATGAATGGCGTAACAGGATATACAATAACGTATATTATTGTGGTCATTAGTATTTAATCCATGACTGGCATAAGTAATTAGATGGTATTGTTAATCCGTTAAACAGGAGTTTCGTGTGGGATACACCTGGGCGTGTCTGGAGACATAATCATTATATAAGGCTGTCTGGTGTAACATTTTTATTTTTATAAATAACAATATTGAAAATCCCTTTTCTATTAATAGGGATGTTCGCCGTGATGTCACAGGCTTGAGAATTTACCTGTGTGGTTGGCAGGAAATCAAAAATTTCGCTTGTCTTTCAATGAAGGTTCTACTTTAAATTGTCATTATTATTTTGTTATTTACGATAATTTAATAATTCTTTCAGAAATGAAAATTATATAGCAATAATTAATTCGCATCGAAGGTTTGATAAAAATATTCAGAATAAAAAGATTGGAAATTCAATCTTGTTTTATTTAGTTTTGAAGTGTAAAAATGCATTATTTCATGTTAGAATTATGAATTTATGATATCAAAATAAAAAAAATGTAAACTGACAGAACAAATATGAATTTTCTTAAGTCTCTAAAACAATTAACAGAACCAAAATTGATTTGGAAATAAAAAAGCTATAAAAGCTTAAAAATTGGTTACTTTCCTATCAATTACGTTATTGTTTTACTGCCAACCAACCAATTCGGTTGTTTCGAATCATTTCCATTCCGTCAAAATTTTGTTATTTTCGTCTGCCAGATCACATGATTTCGATGGAACTGCTGGTCCTCAGCTTCCGGTCTCAATGTACACAACAAAAACTCCAATCGACATGTGCCGTTTTAACGTTCGATTCTCAAGTTAAAAATATCTTTTTCTGTAAAAGACAGATATCAATTAAATTATTTTATTTGTATCAAAGACTTCAACGCAGAGACAAATAATTCCTTAAAATTAAATTTGTTTTCTTTCTTTATTTGCGGCTGTCGGCATCATGAAAGGAAAACGATCTGCCTTTATGTATATATTTCTTATATAAGACAGATAGTGGGGTACCGAACACCAGTATTTATTCAGCGGTTTCCTTGGCATCTCCATATTACAATTACTTTTAATCTACCGCATCTACGACTATGATATGCTGACGTTGTCACAGTAATAGCGTAAACACCGGAAGTCGCATGCCTATTTGTTCAGACGTCCAGGCACGAAAAAGACGGAACGTGGTCGGAATTGACATGATTTGAAACAACCAAATTATTTGTTTAATAGGAATGTTCGCCAATCTCATTAGTGAGGTCATATTCACTAATTTGCATGTCATTAAACAAATAATTGGTTGGCAGTAAAACAATAACGTAATTGACAGGAAAGTAACAAATTTTTAAACTTTTATAACTTTTTTATTTCCAAACCAATTTTGGTTCTGTTAATTGTTTTAGAGACTTAAGAAAATTCATATTTGTTCTGTAAGTTTACATTTTTTTATTTTGATGTGATAAATTCATAATTCTAATATGAAATAATGCATTTTTACGCTTCAAAACTAAATAAAACAAGATTGAATTTCCAAACTTTTTATTCTGAATATTTTTATCAAACCTTTGATGTGAATTAATTATTGCTATATAATTTTCATTGCTGAAAGAATTATTAAATTATTGTAAATAAAAAAATAATAATGGCAATTTAAAGTTGAGCCTTCATTGAAAGACAAGCGAAATTTTTGATTTCCTGCCAACCACACAGGTAAATTCTCAAGCCTGTGACATCACGGCTAACATCCCTATAGGAACTAGCTTTACTTAGTATAATTTTTAAACTAATGAAATGTCATTGATCATTTCACAAAGTCAAAGGTAGACCACCCTTTCTTAGTTTCTATCATTCTATATTTATCTTTTACTTGTTATCTTACTTTTTATGTTTATTTTTATTTTTTTATGCTGCTTTCTAACATTAGAGAGCAGCATAAAAAAAATAAACATAAAAAGTCAGATAATTAAAAGATAAATATAGAATGATAGAAAGGGATTTCTAAACGACAGAATAATTTGGTGTATTCACAAAGGTAGCCCTACTAAAAATTGATGTTTATTAACACTGATATTGAATTGTACTCTGGGTTTGATATTGAATTGTACTCAGGGTTTCCTCTGGGTTTGATATTGAATTGTACTCAGGGTTTCCTCTGGGTTGAATTTTTTTTGAGCCAACACTTGAGCCAAAAACTAAATTTTTGAGCCATAAATACTTCAAAAAAATTTTGGCACTTAAAACACACATAAATATTAATCATTTATTTATTTTCTTACTGCATACATGTTAAAACAATATAAGGGTACATGTACTTTTTGAAATATAATAGCACAATAATGTTTCAGTTACTATTACAACCATAAAAGACAAGTAGATAAAACAATATGATCTAACACTCTGTCAGTGTTTAAGTTACTATCATAGCCATAAAAGGCAAGTAAGTAAAAATACAGACTGTAAAAACTGTTCTATTTTTTTTTTAAACTGAGCAAATTCTCCTCTGCTTTCGTGATGACCACCTCCTGAAAGGTTCTATAAAATTAAATGCATTTGCCAATGGCCCCTCCAATGAAATAATCATTTAATTGTATAAATTACAAGTGTTAAGTCTGTTCCTTAATTTTGTTTTAATTAAGTTTTGTCTACTAAAGCCTCGTTCATACTCGAACAGATGAAACAGGAACTGCAGATTTAGGCTTGTCTGCCATCTCTGGAACATCGTCGGCAGGCCTTGGTTCTTCCTGCAGTGCATCTTCAGTTTGCACTGCCTGCTTGCCATGGCCCCATAATTCGGACAGTTTCATTACTTTTCCCGGAGTATTACTTTCAAAAACTAATTTTCTTTTCCGTTCCATTTTAATAACGTAAAATGGAGTTAAAAATTTCGATGCGTTTAAAACGATAGTGCTAAAATAAATGAAAGTTTCTTAAAATTATATGAAAACAATTCACGAACTGACAGAGAGAAGTCATTCACCTGAGACCATTAATTAACACCTTTGTTTGACTTACCTTTTATGTATTTTACAAGTTAATTATCCTATCAACAGATAAACATTACGAACAGCTGATTATCGATTTTCTGTCACTTGATCAGTTCATGGGTAACATTCGAAGCTTTCCGAATAGCGTTATGGGCGTTCCGAAGTAACGAACTAGAAAATGACCGCCACAACAGACGATGAACATTCGAAATCTTTTGCGCCACATTTTTGAGCCAACGTAAATATTTTATCGCCAAAATCATAGATTTTTCGCCAAATGCGCAAATGGCGCACGCCAGCGGAAACCCTGGTACTGTCCATGTTTTTTATTCATTTTTTGTGATGGTATGTGGTCTTTTTTAAGTAGAAGGGAATCTGCAGGTTTTTTTTTATCATTTGTTTATAAATTGCCTTTGGATATCCAGTTATCAAGAGGGTCGAGATCCCATTAACTGGTTTAACACTGCCACATTTCTGTGCCAGGACCTGGATTTCAAATGTCGTGGTAATATACACATAATTTGCAAACTACCACATTATTCATCCTAGCTATATATATAGGTTCCAATCATGATGTCAGATGTTGAAACACAGTGTTGACAATAATTAGCATAGAGGTTTTTCTCTTGCACAAGTAAAACTTGATTGAAAGATTTATCTTTTAATCTATTACAAAATCTATAAATAAATACATCGTTGAGTATGAAATGGATACAATTTACAATTAAATTTTGCCATTCTCGTAGAAAAATATATGTAAAAAATGTTGCTGTTCAGCTTTGTGCTGCACTAAATGATCAACCAACAGTATGCAGATAATATTGGGTACATTCATACAATAAATTGTAAAAGTTGTCAGATTTTTATGCTTCTATGCAGTGTTTTCCCTAATTTTCATTGTAAGAGGTCAAAGGCAACTTTGAACAGGCCACACTTGGATTTTCAAGTACATTTCTATATAAAATTTATGATTTGAACCGACCAAAAAAGTGCTTGAACCAGGCAATTTGGCCTGCTGCCTGTTCTTAGGGAAAACACTGTCTATAATGTCTCTTGGTAACAATTCTCAAAAATCCATTTGTCAAGGTTCATTATTAAAAAATGGGGCCAATCATGAAAGACATCTTTTTCTTTTTGGCTTGAATACTTTTACAAACTTGAAGAAAACAAGTAAAAGTTGATACTCATCATACTGTAACAAATATTATTTAAAATACATGAAATGGATATTGTTAAGGTCTGAACAAAGTTATAGAACAAGAACAAATGTATATTTTTTAATTTATATTTGTAGATAAAATTTGTGACCAAGTAAGTGATGCCATCTTGGATGCCCACCTTAAACAAGATCCAAATGCTAAAGTTGCTTGTGAAACACTTTGCAAGACTGGAATGATATTGGTGGCAGGAGAAATAACATCAAAAGCTAACGTAGACTATCAATCTGTGATTCGTAATACCGTGAAGCAAATCGGATATGACGATTCCGCAAAAGGTAAATACACATGTCTTATATCGCGCGTCAACATCAGTCTAAATTGGGGGAGGGGTTTATGGTGGTGGTCAGTTTTATTGGTGGAGAAAACATCCGACCTGCGGCTGCAGTAAGTCGCTGACAAACTTGTTCACATATATGTTGTATTTGAGTACACCTTGCCATGAGTGGGATTCAAACTCGCAACTTTAGAGGTGGTCGGCACTGATTGCAAAGATAGTTGTAATTCTAATTACCATACGATCACGACCCCGACCCAAACAGTCCCTGTCTAAATTGGATTCAGACAAGTACATTTAAAAAATAACACTTTAAAAAATACATATCAACTAATGGTTTTTATTGACCAAACAAGCATTATTTCCATTTGGACAAATACAAATTCATATAACCTGTATATATTGTGTGATTTGTGGTACATTTGTACTGCAATAAATGATTACTTCAAAAGGTACAAATATGTATGTGTCATACAAATTGACCTTTTCTTAAAATAAAAGGATTATATATAGATATGTAGTATCAAAATATAACCTTGAAATTATATTTGGAAAGGACAAGATTATTTTTTCAAAATGTGTGGGTGTATATAATAGAAGAATGCAGAAAATAATTATAAATTTTCTATCAATATTTATCTTCCTATCAGATAGTTAAGTATCTTATCTATTTTGTCATCATGTCTTCAGTTTGGGTTATTATTATTTTTCCACCTAAACAGGGATTATAGTAAAAACATAAATAATCCCCATATAGACCATTTTGAAAATATAAACTCAATGATCGGGAAAGTCTAGCACCATGCGCAATTTGTGCATTAAGCTGAAAAATGGCGCAGTGAAAGTAAAATGTAAGCGCCCGTGTGGCACACAATAATTTTGCAAGGTTCGGTATCCATGGAACGATAGTCATCAGTCGTGCGGTACACCGAATTGCAGTGAACCCTACTGAATTATCCATAATCGTGTCGAAATCGGATCATTGAGAACGTTTTGCCTATTTATATATTTATCGGACTGTCTCGTGGTTTTTCCTTTGCTTAACGCTGAAGTAAATATAATTATGAAATGTCTAAATACCGAAAAAGAATAACAACCAATGAATGATGTGACTTTTTTTTCAAATGTTACTCCAAATAAACGTTTGTAAATTTGATTTTTGACAAATATGAATCAAATGAATGAAAATTTGTATAAAATCATCCATAAAATCAATATGAAATTTTATTTTAACGGAAAATTCTATTTCTGAAAGTACATGTCTGCGAGTTATTGTTTGCTGGTATTTAGTTGAATTTTATAGAAAAATGCCTCCGAAAAAAAGCAGCGTCTGCCTGTTTTACCACAGGGACTCGGATAACTATTTTTGACAAATATCCGATCTCTGGCAATGACAATCTTGTAGAAATTGGTATTTTCTACGAGATTGCCATTGCCAGAGATCGCATATTTGTCAGAAATAGTTATCCGAGTGAGTGCCTGTGGTTTTACTTGGTCAGAAGACTTTGTTTTCGTTTGTTGGTCGAGATGGAAATAACAATTTCGATCCTGACGATTCCGAGAGAAAAGAAACTGAAAATATGATTGACTCTGGCTCACAAGATGTACAAGTACCCCCGACCCTGTCTCATCAGATTATGATGCTAACTAGAAAGACGTCCGCAAATACCGTCCTGTTCAGTGGTTGTTTATTGTTAAAATTTACTTGGAATAAAAAGTCATTTGAAATGTACGACTTTATAAAGCCTTTTGACCTTTATTTGATTTACTGTGTGTGTAACTGAGTTGAGAACAGATTCAATAACAAAGGCATGAAAGGTGTATCAAATGTTAATTTTTTTATTCTCTGTAAATTGTAATTTTGATTTATAATTCAATTTCAACTTGTCTTGGGAAATTGTTCTTGTTCCTTGTGGTACAAAATGTAAGTGGTTTCTCAATTATATTGGTCAAGATAAGGAAATCTACAATACAAATTTAACTATACATCAGTGTCACTGGATTGGAGAAATGAAGCTTGAAACCCTAATTCCTGATTCCCGTTCTCCCTGATAATTATAATTATGTAGGATATTAAAAATAATAGAAAAATAAGTGATATTTGATTGCTTATAGATATTAAATGGAGAAATTTTTAAATATGTGGCATGCTAAAGTGCATGTTTCGATAATGGGCAAAAGTTAAACATTTCAGTGCTTGGAATAACAATGTATTGAAGCAGGTAAAGATGAGTGAATCCAGAGTCTGTCTGTAGAAATCACTGGAAAACTGAAAAGCAATTCAATTTCAATCAATCTTATTTATTTAAATGTTACATGAGCTATAGTATGAAAATACATATCTATGCATTATTGTGCTGGAAATTTATTTCATTTGCAATGGCCCATTCATATGATAGCATGGCCCATTGAAATTTTTTTGAAGGGGCCATGGGCCCATTCTGAAAAAAACCTTCAAGATCACTAAACTCAACCAATTTTGATTTATTTCTTGAAAGCATCACCAGAAATATAATTGTCACGACAATGTGTTGCATATTGATGTTGCACTTTGCTTGATTACCCACTGCAGACAAATGCAGTTATTATTAATCAAGAAAAATGGGAAA
Source organism: Gigantidas platifrons (assembly GCA_002080005.1). Classification (NCBI taxonomy): domain Eukaryota; kingdom Metazoa; phylum Mollusca; class Bivalvia; order Mytilida; family Modiolidae; genus Gigantidas; species Gigantidas platifrons. The sequence continues at coordinate 9,622 of MJUT01045122.1, read as the reverse complement.
ATTGTTATTGGTGCAAAACTAAACCTAGTTCCCACGAGAAATTTAACATTTTCGGTTGAAAAAGAACTTTGTCTAGATCGTCATAAGCACCAACAAAATTTGATGGAAACAAAAACTAGAATTGCATACATTTTCCTTTTAATATATTGCCTGTTCAAATATATATCAGTAGGTAGAAAAAAATCTCGAGCAATAAATGTTTTACCGATTCAGTGGACATTAATAACAAATTACAGGGACTAGTAACTAGAAATAATAATGAATTATTTACAGAACTAATACAGCTGTTGCCAAGTAAATATATAGGAAATTGATATTATGTTCTTATTTTTTCGTTTGCAGGATTTGATTACAAAACATGCAATGTCCTTATTGCCTTGGAACAACAGAGTCCTGATATTGCTCAGGGAGTCCATGTTGACCGTAATGAAGACGATATAGGAGCTGGAGATCAGGTAAACTAGATATAGAGTGTTCAGGGTTAAGGTTCTGGTGTTTAATGCCACTTGCAATGCTATTTCAGTTATATTACTGGAGCTCGAGGAAACAAAACAACCGACCTGTTGCAATTCACTGACCAACTTTATCACATAGAGTTGTATCAAGAACACCTCACTACGAGCAGGATTCATACTCACAACTTTACTGGTGATAGGCACTGACTGCACAGGTAGTTGTAAATAGGGTGTTGAGGAAATTAGATTTCTAAAAACAATCTTCACTCATTTACAAATTGTATGCATGCATCGAGGATTAGTTTGTTAATGATTGACAATTATTTATATTTGTGTGTGAAATTCAATAAGATTTGATTTGATTTATTGTGTTTAATGCCACTTTCAGCAGTATTTCAGCTGTATCATGGCGACCATTTTCAGTGGTGAAAGAATCCAGAGAGAACCACCGACCATGGGCAAGCAACTGGTAAACTTTATCACTTGTGGTTGCGAGTCGAGTGTAGAAATTCAATAAGCAAATGAATTAGAAAGATTAGAAAATATTGTAATACATATAAAATTATTATTTACCTGTGTACATGAAGTGTGCCTTAACGTTCTGAATTTATTGTTCTTGTAGGGTTTGATGTATTTATCTGTGTACATGAACTGTGCCTTAACGTTCTGAATTTATTGTTCTTGTAGGGTTTGATGTATTTATCTGTGTACATGAATTGTGCCTTAACGTTCTGAATTTATTGTTCTTTTAGGGTTTGATGTATTTATCTGTGTACATGAACTGTGCCTTAACGTTCTGAATTTATTGTTCTTGTAGGGTTTGATGTTTGGTTATGCTACAAATGAAACAGAAGAATGCATGCCTTTAACAGTTGTATTGTCACATCAACTTAATGCTAAAATTGCACAACTACGCAGAAGTGGAGAGTTGCCATGGGCCAGACCAGATTCAAAAACACAGGTACTTTTTTTTACTGGCTGGAAAAGTATTTATATTTTGCATTTGAAAGTGATATTAAGGTCAAACGATTATCATGATTATAATACCCTTGAAATAATCCTGCATACCATGTAATCTTTTAAATGACAATAAATTTGGATCAACATGTGATAAAATGTTGGTAGTAATGATGTCATAATCAACACAATGCTTGCCAGAAAAAAACTGATAATGCGACGATGTAATCAAATATTTAACAAAATTTTCACCTTTTCTGCAAATCTCGTAAATAATATTTTGTTTCAATGGAATCAATATCACCTTAGGCAGCTCACGCTACTGGGAGATTCAGGCAAAGAAGTCGTGTAGTGAATATTGACTTTGCTTTCTTGTTGTTGAAAAGGGGGGGGGGGGGGGGNTACTTTTTTTTACTGGCTGGAAAAGTATTTATATTTTGCATTTGAAAGTGATATTAAGGTCAAACGATTATCATGATTATAATACCCTTGAAATAATCCTGCATACCATGTAATCTTTTAAATGACAATAAATCGTGTTGTATTTTTGAGAAGCTGCACTTGTTGCATATGAAAATTTTGATATTATTTTGTTGAATTAGTTGATTATGTATTTTTATGGTAATTTTCTACACAAGTCCTCCATTTTGGTTTAAAAGTAACTTTTGACTCGTTCAGGAAAAAATGGTCCCATTGGGAGGGTGTCTGACATCATGCACAGTGCTACAGGAAATGTTGACATAAGCTACTTTTAATCAAACAAACTGGATTAATTTTTCATTATTTGTTGCATAAGATTTAAGTTCTAATATTTCATATATTTACAATTGTACATGTGAAGGTTGACATCTCAATATTCATTAAAATATATGAATGCACTTCTGATATTTAATGAACTGCATTCAATTTTCAAATCAGATTGTTATTTTATATTAATGCATGAACTAACTAAATTGAGAGGTTAATTTATCATGATTGTCATATTTGAAAATTAAATGAAAATTCAATCCAATATCCGACGGAATACTGCTAAAATGTAAATAAATTTTATTACTCATCTGTTATTTCTTTACAATTTTCATGCACAAATGTATTTACAAATGGCAGGTGTAGATAATGCGAACATGATCCAGTCAAATGTTTCTTTGCACTTACAATATTAAAACAAAAAGGGGCGGGGGGTAATTTATATCTGGTTATAACCAGATGTTGGTTTTAAGATGTGTTATATTAATTTATACTTCACAAGATATAGGTGTACATGAGTTGTATCTTTTACAAAGCTGGTAAATTATATTTTATTCTATCTAATCAATATGATCTTACAGTAGATCAATTCATATATTGATTTTTGATAATCAAATTACTCTCGTTGGTATTCAAATGTACACATGATCACTTTTTGATCAATATTGATCATTAAGAGAGATCTTTACATACCAATCAATTATTCACAAACCAAATAAGATTATTACTCTGCTGTTCACGTAATTCATATTTGGACAAATGGATTATTGTCATCAGAGATTCCAATTGCATGTTGCCTTCAGTCTATCGTTCATGAAAATTTAACTGCATCAATGGTGTAATAGTTCCCCTGCTCACTTCAAGTGCAGTATAGCGCGAGTTGGAGTCCCGATATGAACAAGGACTAAAAATCGCTATCGTTGACTTGTATTTTCAGTATTTTATTTCAATGTTTATATAATATTTTTTTCGTTGCAGGTTACAATTGATTACCAATATGTAAAAGGAGCATGCATTCCCTTGAGAGTCCATACTGTTGTCATCTCCTTACAACATGACGAAAAAGTCACCATGGAAACACTTAGAAAAGAATTGATGGAGAAAGTTATCAAAACCGTTATTCCTGAGAAATATCTTGACAGTAAAACAGTGTACCATATACAACCATCAGGCAAATTCATAATTGGAGGACCACAGGTTAGTTTATTGGGTATTCTTAGAAATCAAAGTATTTAAGGTTTGGCTGGTTTGTGATGTTGAATGCTACTAACAATATTTCAGTTATATAGTGCCAGTCAGTTTTATTGATGGAGGAAACCGGAACACCCGGAGAAAACCACTGACCTGTTGCAAGTCGCTGACAAACTTTTACATAATGTTGTATCGAGTACACCTCGCCATGAACGAGGTTCGAACTCTCAACTTTAGTGGTGATGGGCACTGATTGCACAGTTAGTTGTAAATCCAACTACCATATGACGACGGCCCCTCAAAGTATTAAATTGAATAATGTTTGTGGTCTTCATGAATTTACATAAATGCTTTATTATTTATTTTTGAATTGTTCAAAAGTTATCTGGAGTTTTTTTTTTAATAAACAATAAATAAGATGGTATACATTGCTCTTGCCATATCACAATAAAATTCACCAGGACAAATTTTGTAATTATGGTAATGAAGGAGTTCAATCAAAATTTGGAGGTGGAGATAAATAAGTCAAAACTGAAGAGAACATGGACATATTAAAAAAAAAACATATTAAAGATATTGATAATTCTAGAGCAATGCAGCAGCAGGTTGCAAATCATTTCAGAACTTTTTCGGAAATTTTAACATGTTTGAATGGAATGACGATTATATGGTTGTGTGTGGAGTATACAAAGGCCTTGACATTGTTCCTAAAATGCAATTATTACTTGAAAATCTATTTAATGATACATTCTAAATTTGTTTTTATAAAACTTTCAGGGAGATGCTGGTTTGACAGGAAGAAAAATAATTGTTGACACATATGGAGGATGGGGTGCTCATGGAGGTGGTGCATTTTCTGGAAAAGATTTCTCAAAAGTCGACAGATCTGCAGCCTATGCAGCACGATGGGTCGCCAAGTCTCTTGTCAAATCTGGTCTCTGTAAACGTGTTCTAGTTCAGGTTAGTATTAGATATGTGTATTGGGTTTAATTGATTGATGGGTGTTTAATGCCAAATTTAGCAGTATTTCAGCTATGTATATTAGGAATATATATACAATACTTGTGCACTGTCGAAGCATACAGGTAATATGTGTATGAGGCTTAGAAACGGGGGAAAAGGCGAGGCTTAGCCGAGCCTTTTCCCACGTTTCGCGCCGAATACACATATTTACCTATGCTTCGACAGTGCACATGTATTGTATTTATCCTGCGATTTTAAATCGTAAATAAACGTTTACTGGACGATGATAAAAGTATTTGAAAACAATGTGCCCCGATGAGTTTGCCAAATATAAAATTTTATTCTATTTATAACTGACCCATATCAAAAAAAATATTGGGCAGGCTATATTGGTCGGTAAATGCTGTCATTGCAGGATAAATTGTGTTTATTAAACTTCTACAAACATATATTGATAGATACAGTCAAACTTGCCTTGGTAGTCGCTTATAATTAGTGGTTACCTGTTGTAAACGGGAATGTTTAAAGCCCTCCCAACCGGATTTACACATTATTTTAACTCAAGTAAGCAGTTACTAACATGGCCACTCAATTATCAAAGCTTATCTATCGTATTAAATTGCCAGTCACTTTTCGTTCTTGACTTTTAAAAATCATCAGTAATTAACATTAGAGCTGTTGTCAATACATATCTATCAAATTGTTGAATAATTAACCGTAAATCATAACTAAAACACTGCAGCATTATAAAGTCACTTTATGTTTTCCAATAAAGTATCTATGCATAACAGTAACATGTGAATCATTATCAACTGTAACTGACAATCCTGATCTGCTGATAAGTAGAATATCTCGGTACTGGCAATTTTGAGTATTTGTGTCAAAAAACAAGCTTAAATTGTGTATGTAATTTTCAGGTATCATATGCCATTGGTGTAGCAGAGCCATTATCTATCACAGTTTTCAGTTATGGAACATCGAGCCTTTCAGAGAAACAATTATTGGAGATTGTCAAGAAAAATTTTGACCTTCGACCTGGTGCCATTGTAAAGTAAGTTTAATTCTATTTTCTGTAAAATCTGCTTCTGTGGTGTAATTGTTAGCATTGTCCCCTCGATCAGGTCAAACCAAAGACTATTAAATTGGTACTTGTTGCTTCTCCGCTAAGCACGCAGCATTAAGGAGAAAGAGCAAAGACTGGTTGGCTCGGAATTGAGATAATGTGTCCGAGTGAGGGGACATGTCTACCCATTGACTTGTTTCAGTGAGCTAGCACTGTAAAAATCCTACTAAGTACATCATCTCGTTGAAAATTAACTTTTTTTTTTCCATGTTATAGCTGAAAAATTGCTGAGTTGGCATTAAATACAATCACTCGCTCACTATTTTGTGTAAATAGTAATGGCCGATTTATTTAAAGTTGTATATACGCAATTTTGAAGACACATATCCTAGCAGTAAGTTCCTTGGTATATTTTTGAAGGAGTTGCTATACCTCATGAATAGCATCAATCTTTGTTTCTTGTTTGATTTGAAATTTAAGAGATTTCTTGTATAAACTTTTATGTCTGAATTATCTTTTAGAATAGAAATTTGTACTGTTTGATTGTATTAGTAAATACTTCATTTAATCTGTTTTTGTATTTTCAGAGAACTCAATTTAAGACAACCAATTTACCAGAAAACAGCCTGTTATGGACATTTTGGACGGCCTGAATTTACATGGGAGAATCCCAAGAAATTGCAGCTGTAACAAAATCTTAAAAAGAACATTATTTATATTTTTATTGTATTTTGTTGTGAAAGTACAGATTATCAGATAAGATTCTAGTAATATTTAGTATTTTACAAATGAAATAAAATGGATAATGGATGGAATTTTGCTTTCGTTGCAAGTTGGTATCGAAGTTACAACATTGCAAGGTAACTGCTATTTCCGAACTATTACAATTCTTGGGGTAACATCTTTAAATTTTTCATTGATCACATTTGAAAACTAGTTTATGCATAATTGAAGTCTGCATGCATGGTGCAAATACTACCAAGTCTTTCTACTAATTACTGACTGCCCCCAACAAGTTGAAGATTGTGTCGAGTTAATTTTATTTTTTAAAACTTTGAATACATTTGTTAAACATTTTGAAAATTCGAGGGAGAGAGAAGAAAACAAATGCATGTTCCCTAAATTGATATTTTACACCGGTGCCTTTGTAAAATACTAAATTATCTGTCTTTTCTGAAAATATGTCACTGTCGGAGATGTTGCCACAGTAGCTAGAGGGATAGTCTGACTGAGAATTGTTTTGTTGAAAAAATCACTCAGATTTTTTTCGCCCTTTAGTTAGTGCAAATGTGATTTTTCTATGGACTTTTTGTATTCACATTTGTCTTGTGTTTATGGAAATTCAACGGAAAAGAGCACTATTTATAAACACTCGGGTCCAACTCTCTGACAGTTTGAATAAGAACCATTTCTACAATTTTTAAGTACATTAAAATGTGTATCTATTTAATATGTTATGTCCCAGATTTTTTTTTATTATGTGTAGATGATTTGTTTATATTTGATATTTTTTTGTTATTTTGTCAATAAATGTAGTGTTACTATAGATGTGTGGACTGCCTAACGAGTAAACAAACACATGTATGTATTGATGATGCATTGTTGTACTTCTCATTCATATGTCGCTGCAGTGTATTATCTAAAAATGCACCTACCAATGAAATTCATCAGGGGCATTTAATGTCAAATTCTTCATAAAACTTGACTATCAAATGATTCCATATAAAAGAGTGTATAAACTAATGTAAAGTAGTTTATCTCCCTTTGTTGATCTCTTTATTTGACATGTAAATGTGTAAACACACTAGTGTTGAAGGGTACAATGATATACATAAAACACAGTGCTCTCTACCATCAACAACAATATCATTCCACCCTTCCTACCCTGATGTGTTGACAATTTTTATGTTTGTATATTTTTTACCATGTT